>CM044441.1:60720018-60770735 GCA_024363595.1 Xenopus borealis | reverse complement strand
CAGAAAGTCATATGTATGCACAGTGCCACCTGCAGGCCATTTGTATAAACACCACAGTATAGATATCCAAATTGCAGAAAGACCCCTGATCTAAAACCCCCCAGAACCAAAGCATTCTTGATTACAGGTCCCATACCAATAATGACCCCTACTAAGCTTGCTTACCCCTACTTTACTCTGGTATTCACTTCTGCATATTTTCGTTGTTATATGACTATATCGTTATAAGCACATTTTTGTCTTGGGGACTTTTTTTGTTGTGGCAGAATTTTTGTAGCATCGCTAATCTGCAAACAAATAGTAGGTGTCTGTATGACTGTATCATTATACACACATGGGTGCTATTTACACTTTGCTCAGGTATTCTTATTCCCACATCCCCATGTATGTGCCGATGCCACTTTCTCTCTATTTATGCCTTGCCAAAGCCTGTTGCCTTGATCCCTTTATCGTACCAAACCTTGACCTGCTCCACCTTATCCCCCTTCTGCATGTACCTTTTATCACTTCTATCACTATCATTACTTCTTCCCAAATTTCATGGAAAGCACTGCTCCCATGTTCAACCTCTGCCAGAGGGTTGTTCCTGTTGTATTGAGTCTACTCTACAAACTGTTTAACAGCTGTTTGCTCATACTGTATGTATTTGATGTGAGCATACACAGCTTAAATGCATTGATAGCTGAGGGTTTAAACTTAGTTTGTTGAAAAGTTGTCTTAGGTCCTTTAAAAAATGCAAAATTAAAACAAAATAAAGAAAATTCTAAAAGAGTAGTACAGTATGTGAATATCCCATTCATTACTTTAGTTAATTTTAATTCCTTAAGGATACATACTGTATCAGCCCCACCAAACTGCATCCACATGAATTCCAGGCTGACACATCCCACTCTTATGGTGGGTTATGCCATGTTCAAGACTTGAGTATGGCCTTTTCCCTGAGTTTCCCATTATATAGTGGATAGTGAGACATTTTGGTATTTAAACTACTGTTGATTTTTTTTTTAAAGTAAAATATTTCAATTAGCAAAGATCTATAATTTCTTTTAATTAAGTCCATATGATTGCCATTTCTAAGAATTAATTAACTATGTAGCTGTTGTCATAGCAACTTTCTACAAATGATTTTATGAGAGAATAAATGCATATGTATAAAAATATGTCTGTTTAATAGTGCATATACTGCCAAGAACTGCACAATAAGGCCAGATTTAATGATGTTCATGTATCTATGCAAGGTAATTAAAGTATTATAATTTTATCTTCTTCATTTCTCTTACCATAAAATTGCAGGTCTAAAAAACTTCAGTAGAAACCAGTTTAGCAAGTAAAACTTAATTTTACAAATTACATCAGTTCCTACACAAGGTTTACTAGACATTCAGCAAGTTTTTCCTGTACAACAGCTCCACAGAGGTGTATGTTTTTAATGTAAGTTCAAATTAATTTTTGTAGAAGTGCACCCAGAACCTTGATATTGGAATTGGAATCTCAGCATTAGAACTGTCTGCAACTTTATTAACAGATACAGTATTTCATTGTACACATTTCTGAAATACACCCACGTATAAATCTGGCTGGTGCATGTGGAGCACACAGAGTGCATTTCATACTATTCTATATCCTATATATAGATCAGTGTTAATTGTATTTAATTTTCTCCTAGGTCCCAAACAAACATTCTTTGTACATTAGATTCTAAGAAATGTTTTTCAAAAAGGCCTGTTATAAAGAGGTTGATCACCATTGATTAACTTGTAGTATGATGTGGAGAGTGATTTTCTGAGACAATGTGAAGTTGGTTTTCTTTTTTTTGCTATTTGTGTTTTTTGAGTTATTAAGCTTTTTGTTCAGCTGCTCTCCAGTTTGAAATTTTACCATGCACTGGTTTGAATAAGAAGTAGTGATGGGCGAATTTATTCGCATGGGGTAGTGATGGGCGAATCTCCCCCGTTTCGCTTCGCTGAAAAATTCGCAAATTTCCAGCGAAATTCGCGAATTGGTGAAAAAATTTGCGAAACTAAACGATTCTCGTTTTTGACGCGCGTCGCGTCATTTTCGACGCGCATCGTGTTGTTTTCGTCATGTCAAAACCGTTTTTTTGGCGAATTTTTTTGGCGAATTTTTGCTGGCGTTTCGCGAATTTATTCGCCAGCAGCGAATCGCGGGAATTCGCCGTGAATTCGCCTCTGGCGAATAAATTCGCCCATCACTAGCCAGGGGTGAATTCGCGGCGACGCGTCAAAAGCGTCCCGCGACTCATTCCGTGAATTTTTCGCCAATTCCAGAATTTCTCTGGAAATTCGCAAATTTTTCGGCGAAGCGAATCTCAGGAGATTCGCCCATCACTAATAAGAAGCTGTTGTATGTACAGGAGAGGACCTGATTAGAAGGATGAGTAATAAAAACAATACATTTTTTAGGGGTTACCCCAATTTGAAAATGGGAAAAAAAGAAAATGCAAATAATTAAAAAACTACAAAAAAAAAGGTAAAAATTAAGGCCAATTGAAAACCTGCTTAGAATAGCACACTAAAAGTTAACGTTAAGGTAAACCAACCTTTAGCAAAAGTGTTTTTAGCTTGCTTAGAATTGGTGGCTTCACATTCTATGAAAGCGTAAAACAGGCAAGCCACCTTGCACAAGGGTTCCATGAAAAGACAGTTGAAGATTTTTTACAGGTATGGGACCTGTTATCAAGAATGCTTGGGATCAGATTTTTTTGTAAGTTGAATCTCCATACGTTTAAGGAGAAGTAAAGTTAAAAAACGATACCTATTTCTTTCTGTTTGCCAGCAACCCCCCTTCTGAAACACTGCATTGAAAAATGTTTATTTAGTAGTGGCTTTGTGCGCCCTTGTTCATTAGTTTCTCTGCCATTCAAACTTTGGCGCCGCCATTTTCTATTCGGCGCATCACTTCCACTTTGCGTCTCCACTGTACTGTGCATGCGCCTCCTTCATGACCCCAGTGACGCACTCATTCCTGACAGCCTCTAAACAAGGAGGAGTTACAATAAAGTTAAAATGAACTCTTCTTTTTAAATTGCGCTGTTTTCCTTTTATTAATAATGTATTAATGCAGACCTCTGTCAGACAGACCAGAAAGCTGGGAATATATAGCTGACTTTCTCTCCGCAGCTCCTGCGCTCGCTGCCAAACTGTAAATTAAAACTGGAGCGAGGGCAGGACCTTGTAAGCTTCCCTGCATTACAAAGCAACAGGAAAGAAGCATCGGGACTGAAACTTGAGTGAAAGCAGGCGGGGGCAGAGAGGTCAGGAATGACGAAAGGCTAAATCACGTGCCTGCAAAGTCAGCTCTTCAAAGGGAAGAAACACTATATTTCTGTGCATGCGCAGGGCACTGTAGGGAACGATTGCGCATGCGTGTGCCCTAAAATGACTAGTTTTTGGACTGCATCTAGGGAATGCTTCCATATACAGCTTTGAGCTTTTTTAAAAAACGATGACAGCACAAACCTAAATGGAAAAACAAATGAGGGAATGCTTACTGGTAAGGATACTTTTATTTCATGGTCAGCAGTTAGAGCTTTATTTGATTTTTGACTTTACTTCTCCTTTAAGGGGCAGATTTACTAAGGGCAGAATTTTTGAAGTGAAAAAAAATTCAACCTTCAAAGTATTTTTAAATGGACCTATTTCGATTAAAACACTACCCATAAATTAACATGTATAATATTAGCAACTTCTAACCAAACCATTTGTATAACAAACATTTTAACCAACAATCTTGTGTTATTCGCCCCAAGAGGACTGACTCCCAACTGCAAAGCCTGGTTCCTGCCTCCTTTTCTCCCCTTTCCTGTCAAGAACCGAGGCCTGCCAGGCTAATTCAACTCCTTGTCAAATAATCCATTTTAACTTCTCCTGGGGCTCCATGTAAAGGTACCCTCCGACCAACTGCAACAACAAACACCCCATCTTACAGGGAGGGAGAGCTGAAAGGTAAGCCCCAGTAACCCTGCGTGGCTCTGCCCCTCCCTGCAAAGCCCGGGAAACACCAATTGGCCAATCACAGCCTGTCATAGCAAGCAAGAAGGATGGGAGTGCCCCTCCTGGCCCCGTCAAGCCCCTACAGGTCATTGAGGTACAGGTACAAAAATATTACTCCCAGAACTGACTGTTTTTAATCACAATTAGGGGGCATGCTTTTATTTTAATATTTGTATACTTTTTTTCTGTTTTATTGCCCTGAGAAGGTTTCTGACAACACCAAGAAGAGGGAGAGTGACAAAGTAAATGACAAAATAAAAATAAAGCCATTTTATTAGACTAGTCTCACTGCCCTCTTGGTGACCAATTGCGTTTTATCTTGATGTGGCAGTTTTTTTTATTTCTGTTACTGTATGAAACATAAGGAGCATAAATAGCAAACAAACTGGAACTTCATTAATACATGTATTTATATATTTTTGTCAAATTCATAGACAGAAAGGACAGCTTTCTATAAGCAAAGGCCAGAGATCGTATTAAAGTCTGATATTGTCCACCTAAAGTGGGTAAATATGCAGTCCCCAACCCTGGCATTATGCCCACTCCAGAAGCTTCACTTTATTTTGCTGTAGCCAATGACAGGTCGACTTGGCCTTGTGTTTTGGATCATTGTCATGTTGGAATGTCCAAGTAGGTCCCATGAGCAGCTTCTGGGCTGAAGAGTGCAAATTTACCTCCAGTATCTTTTGATAACTTACTGCATTCATTTAGCCATCAATTCTGACCAAATTTCTTGTGCCTTTGTAGGTCACACATTCCCAAAACATCAGCGATCCACCACCATGTTTCACAGTAGGAATGGTGTACCTTTCATCATAGGCCTTGTTGACTCCTCTCCAAATGTAGCATTTATGGTTGTGGCCAAAAAGTTAAATTTTAGTCTCATCCCTCCAAATGAATTTGTGCCAGAAGGTTTGAGGCTTGTAACGGGATACTTTGTGGCATTTGTGTAGTAATGGCTTTCTTCTTGCAACACGACCATGAAGCCCATCTTTCTTCTAGTGCCTCCTTATTGTGCATCTTGAAACAGCCAAACTTCATTTTTCAGAGAGTCCTGTATTTCACCTGAAGTTACTTGTGGATTTTTCCTTGCATCACAAACAATTTTTCTGGCAGTTGTGGCTGAAATTTAGTTTTATTCGTTTTGGTTTCAACAGAACCCCTAATTTTCCACTTCTTAATTAGAGTTTGATTTAGAGATTTTCTTGTATTTCTTTCCTGTTTTAAAAGGTTCAACTCCCACAGTGATTATGATTTAAAAAGAGTAAACATAGTTGTTTGAAATTAAATGGCTTCAGCCAACCACTAACCATGAGTGAAAGAAAAGTTTTTGTGTTATCATTCATATTCTCTGAAAAATGGTTAAGGAATCAAAAATTCTGCCAGGGTATGTAAAAATGAGCACAACTGTATATTCAGGTAAAGTAATTATCTACCTTACAAGAACCAAATTTGTTCTGTTTAGCTGAAAAAAATATGTATTTTGTGGTTAAAATAAAAGGCAAATCATATGATGTGCAAAGTGCAAAGCCCTTTAGTTTGCAAACAGTTTAGATTTGTCATGCTGTTTTATGGCTGCAGGTATACAGACAGGTCAGGCTAAAGTAAACACATTTATATAAATACATACACTGTAGGATGTGTTGTTGGTACTGAAAATATAACCAAAAATTATATTTACACATTTGGGGGTAAATTCACTAAAGCGCGAAGCGTCTAACCGTAGTGCTAATTCGCCAGCATGACGTCAATTCGCAACTTCATGAATTTACTAAGTTAGACTCTGGCAAAAATTCGCTAACGAAGTAGATAGACTAGCGCAACTTCACACCCTTACGCCAGGCATAGTTGTGCACTGACGAAGGGATGTAACTACGCTAATTCACTAAGATGAACATTTTACTGAACGTTACCTCTTGTGCTAGACTTTACTAAAGTTCAATACAATAGATAGGAGTTTGAAAAAACGCTGGCGTCTTTTACCTTTTGTAGGGCGATAGTCTGAAAAATTGCGAATATGGCAATTCAACTATACAGGGGGGCACATGTTTAGGGCAATAGGACAACTTTATTTTATTTATTAAAGGTTTTCTGGGCTTGTGTAGTGTAATGTATTGGCTGTAACATACTTCTATTATTTTTAACTTTGTGCTGTATGCAAATTAGGCATCACTAGCGTAAATGCGCTTTGCCTGGCGAAGTAACGGTATAGGTATGTTAAAAAGACCTTGTGATTATATAGTCTCTGCTAAATAAGAGCACTACTGTATATACAATTTTACATTTTTATACAGGCTTTTACATACCATGCCAAATGTGCTAATTAATATTGAGAAATTTTTAAGACAGAAGTATAAAGAAGAGAACAGACGGAAAAGAAATTATTCTCCGACAGCTGACTTCTGCTAGCCACTAACACTCCCTCAAGTCTCCATTGCACCAGATGGAGTTGCCGGAAGAAACTCAGCCCTACTGCAGTGCATATATATATATATATTTTTTTTTTTTTTTTTTATTAAAAGCAACATATATGAATAAGCATATAAATATCTCACTAAACAAGGTGTATCAGCCAACTAACTATTACACAGCCATGGCAACAACCTAGTTTCAATTGTATAGCAATACAATCTGTTAACATGTTATTTGAAATGCAATCTTGCATTGAAAAGCTGGCTTCTTGATGATGAGCTGAAAAGAAGCTGACAGAAGGCAAAATGGAAGAACATTTGGTATTTTCTGATTAACTGAGTTGACCTTGTTCATTGGGAAGAAAAACAAAAATGAAAAGACTAGCTCTTCAACCATACTTTTATTTTCTGGTCTACTATGCAGTTTAAAGGATCCTGCCTATCTGAAAATAAAGGAGATAGTCGTTATTAAACATGGTAAAGGTGTTTTAGACATAAACAGAATGTTCTACAACGAAATTATTGTTGGGAAAACATTATGTTTATATTGCACTGATCAGTTTTTTATACACTTTTCTGTTATGCATTGAACCTTATAATATGACAACACAAAAAAAGTTTAAGTTTTTGAAAGAGAGCTATTTCTAAAAAAATCAATATTAAATTAGCATATGTCTTACAATACATACTTTTTGTACAATACTAATACTCACTCATCCAATTGAAGGAACGTTTGTGAATCCCTCCAGACAGCAGTTAGCAATGGTCCTATTTAATTCTGCTGACTCAGAAGTAAATATATAAAAGGGGGCTGGGATATTAATTTGTTTCATCCACAGACTTGGCCATCTGGAACATCAGGCATATGTCATATGAGCTTAAAAAAATACAATAAAAAAAATCAGAAAAATCTAGGGATGCAGCAAATCCACTATTTTGGAATTCAGCCAAATCCAGAATCCTTTGTGAAACATTTAGCTAGATACTGGGCCAAATTCTAATTTGCATATTCTAATTAGAAATACAAAGATAAACTTGTCCAGTGCGTGGTTAAAACATTTTTTACTTCCTTGTTTATATGACAAAAAGTCATGATTTTAAGGATTCCAATTTGGTTTGGCCAATCCTTTGGATTTCAGTCAAAACCAAATCTTCATGAAACGACAGAATCCTGGCCAAATCCCAGACTGAATTTTGGATTTGGTGCTTGCATAGTAAAATCAAACAATGGAACCTTTAAAAAAAATAAAATTCTAGAAATAAGTGAGCAGTCAATATATAATCGAACTGAATAATTGATTTTGGGAGCAGGGTTTGTGCTTCAATGACATTATTTTTATCTTGTGCCAGTACTAGGATGTCCAACCAAATTCCCTTCCATATATATTGGAATCCATGGGCTCTAAAACCATATACATCTTTTGTGCACAGCTTTATCTGTGTGCACAGAGATGTGATTGGTTCAGAAAAGTAATTTTTGTACAAATTCAATATTTTGTTTTGTGCCCTGGTTTCAAGATGTGTATGTGTGCCCACAAATGCACAGTTTCATGGGAACATTTTTTGCTCGCCTTCAAAATTTTTAATGATGCACTGTATAGGAAATACAGGTATGCAGATCTTCCTTGGACTATTAAACAAGAGCAGGACAGGAAGAAAGTCTTTCTGTAAAAGGACCATTTAACAAAAATGATTTGTACTGTATTCATTTTAGAAAAGTTATATAATCATTGGATGCATGCAGGTGGTTGACATTACATGATTACTATTGGCAAATTGATGTAATGGAGCTATAAGGGTTATCATTTAAAAATTGATTTTTCCCTGCTGAAAAGCAAACAACCACTAAACACAGACAGGGAGCTCTTTGTTAATTCCACATTTACCAACTAATTTCATGTTCAATGTGAATAAATGATTTGTTATTCAACTGAGAAAGTATCCCTGTGACGGCTTCTCTAATTGGTATTCACTGGGAGTTTTATTGTTATCTTCTGTATCTTTGTGAGTTCTGTCAGTTTTACACCCTTGTTGCAACATTTATGCTTTCATTTAAACTACAAACACAGTTCTGTCTCCTATGTAATATTAGACTGAAAAGATGTTACTACGAGCTCCTGTAAACTAGACTTTACAGATATTATGCCTCAAAGAGAAGGTATCACTGGGATGATAAATACAAATTATTTTAAAGAAGGGATGCATCAAACAGAGGATCCAAACCCTTAAATTAGGGTTGCAAGAAGAGCCACGTGCCTAAAGAGCAAAGCTGGTGGGACACCAGGCATGTACCTTCTCTGACGCCTACCCCTAATCTGGTCCATGTCCCCTCACAGGTAGTATCACTATCAATATTGAACCACACCATTTATAGAATATTCGTCAAGTTACACCCAGCCGAGACAAGGAAAGGGCAAACTGCCTGCATGAGGTTCAGCACTGTGTAGTGATGAGTGAATCTCTCCTGAAAAACAAAATGCATTGAAATAAAATGTATTTATGTGTGACAATTGTTTACCCACACATTTTTCTCACTCCAAATACATTAAAGTCAATGGACATTTTTCTTGTGATGACTTTTTTGTCGATTTTTTGTCCAAATGCATACATCGCTGGATTAAAGTGCCACATACAGCGGCAAATCTGTGGCAGCTGCCGGCTAAGGCAGCCCAATAATAAATCTTCAACCATACCAAATCACCTGGCCTATGAAGGGGGATGTACCTCCAAAAATGTAGGACTCCTCCCACCATCCCATGTAGAGGTTGGCATATGAGGGGGCAAAGGCTGCCCCATAGCCACCCCACACCTTTGGAGGTAACCTCAATCAAACATAAAATAATTATAATTTAGCAGAACCCCCCCCCCCAAAAAAAAAATCCATCGATACTTCAGCACAGCAGAAAAAAATCAATAGGATGATTATAGCTACCAAAGGAGGCACAAAAAAGTATTTTGCTTACAGATGACTCAAAATAAATATGAAAAAAATAAATTTCAGCTTGGGGTGCAATGATTTTAAAGAGAATGAAAAGTAAAAAGTAATTTTGGCATGTTCCAATTTTAATACAAAGAAAATCCTGTGGCAGATGGGGGAAGGTTATTATATTGGTAGAGACTGCACACCTTCAATCCCCAATGTCCTATTGGGGATAAAAAACAATTAAGAAAAATAAGTAGAGAGTAGAGTGTGGAGTGCACACACTGAAACAGACGGTGGATCATCGTGAAAAGGACATCTGCAGAGAAACTTGTGAAACAGGCGAAATCGAGTCAATTTGGAGCGATTTCAAAAATCGCGCCGCTGCGTGTGAATAGGCGCCGTCGTTTTCAAGTAACGCCGGTGCGCCTCAGGACCCGGCTATTCGGGGAGGTTCGGGGGCTACAAGTCGCGGCTACAAGTCGCCAGGCGACAAAATGCCCCCGAATCTCCCCGTCTGGCCTTAGCCTAAGGCTGCTGAGAGTTTAAAACTGACTGTGCCCTTGAGAAATTCTGGAACTGTGTGTCTAGTGAGACTATTCCAGCTGTGCAGCTGGGAAGGAGGAGGGAGTGGGGGGATGCCCCAATATACCCCTTTTTATAATTTGCTCTCTAAATTCAGCTATCTACCTGCAAGCCTGTTTTGTTATATCTAACTAAATATTCTGCACACTCCACTGATTGAAAATCCCAGCTCCAGCTTCTGGAAAATAATCTTTCTGTTAAACTAAAACTCACAACCATCCTCCACTGCTTCAAAAATTCCAACTTTAACTCCTGGGAAACAACTTTTCTGTCTAGTTGAACTACAACACACAACCATCTTCTTTTTTAAATTTTAAGCATACACCAACACCAATGAACAGTCATTTAAATTTTCTCCACAGGAAAAGTTATTGCCCACCTGAATTGTATTTATTACTGATTTTCGAATTATTTATTCACTGTGTTTCCTGGCCAGCCAGCGTTTTTTTATTATACAAAAAAATGCATTTTTAATATATTGGTTTCGCAGTCCACCTTCTACTCATGTCGGCCAAGGACTCTCACAACCATTAAGCCTAACATGTCTAGTTGGCTCAGCACAGTGTTCAGATACAGATAATCTTTGAAAGTATGGGAGAAAATAACAATGTATTTGAGCACTGTATCAAAGTTCATGTACCCTAGGCATTGCTCCATGAGCTTTTGAAAAATGCTGGGGGTGTATGTCAGTCCAAATGGCATTTGGCCCATAGGGGTAATGAAAGCCCAAATCCAGTGAATTCTGGTCTGACATCCTCCATGAGCAGGCCATTCTGCTCTTGGAGAATATTTATTCCCAAAGACAACAGCAGCCCTCTGGGGGCATACCTTACCACATTATTCCCTTGCATGACAGGAACTGGACAAACAAAATGTCCATCCAGTTGATGCCCACCACTTCAATTGTTAACAACCCACAGGGATAATTGTAGTAGAATTTCTCTCATAGGGAAAAAGTTACTAAAGGGCAGGTTGCTTTTTTTTAGCAGAAATTCACCAAATTGAAAATTCGCAGGGACCTAACGAATTTACTAGAATACAATTTGCTAGCGAAAGAGCTCAGCGCTTAAGAAGTTTCGCCAGACTAATTTTCGCTCAAGTGAAAAACCATAAATCTGCAAATTTATCAAAGTGTGAACTCTCCAAAACGTTTTCCCCAAAGTCTATTTTGCCAGATTCTAAAAGTCATAAAAAAACCAAAACACTGTTTTTTTTTTATATTTTAATGGAGGATTATGTTAACAAGTTGAAGCTGTTAACATTTGAAGCTCATGCAACATTTCTTTTAGGGTGGGCTCATGTCTAGGACAATAGGGGATCTCTTTATTTTGTCATTTTTAGCCTCCATTTTAATAATAAGTGGTTATTTCCAGCAATTTCACCAACATCACTAATAAATGCATATATATATGTATGAATAGGTTTGCTAACTTTTCTGGAAAAAAAATACTATATACAGATGCAGTCACTTTGGATGGTGAGTTTAATGCGTCGCGACTTAACTCATTTATCTCATTTATCCCACTTAGCACAGAATATTGTGTCACAACATCCCTTCCAATTAAAGAGTTCACCATTGAAAACAATGGAGCTTTGGTATGCTAATGAAAAGGTTAAATGCATTAAATGAGTTAAGATAACTTTAGATAACACAGTTTCTTCGATTAATGCTGAGTCACGACGCATTTAACTTACAAATCCAAGTGACTCTATCTGTATTAATCTTTTTTCCCTATTAAAGGGGTGGTTCACCTTCAAGTTAATGTTTAGTATATTGTAGAAGGGCCAATTCTAAGAAACTTTTCATTTGGTCTTCATTATTTATTTTTCATCGTTTTTTAATGATTTGCAATTTCTTCTGTTTCTTTGCAGCTTTCAAATGGGGGTCACTGACACCATCTAAAAACAAATGCTCTGTAAGACTACAAATGTATTGTTATTGCCACTTCATTCTATTCAGTCCCTCTCCTATTCATATTCCAGTCTCATATTCAAATCAATGCAGGGTTGCTAGGGTAATTTGTACCCTAGAAACCAAATTGCTGACACTGCTGACAACTAGAGAGCTGCTGGATAAAAAGCTAAATAACTATAAAACCACAAACAATAAAAAATGAAAAACAATTGCGAATTGTCTCAGAATATCACTCTCTACATTATACTAAAAGTTAACTCAAATGTGAACAACCCCTTTAATCACATCGGAATCAACCATCATTTTTACCGGCCAGGTGGCAACCCTACATATGTACCTGTAAGTACCCGCCATATTTAAATTGATGTAAGTGTAAGTATGTTAACACAGTTTGCTAGGAAGAAAGCAATGATAGAGAAACTTTCACACTGATGAATTTTCGCTGGCAAAGGTACGCCAGCGTTTATTAACCAACACGCCTTCTGAAGCAAAAGTTCACACTTAAGTAAGTTTGCCCTATAGTTGGGACAGCTGTGGTCCATATGTCCAGGTGACCCACAACCAGCAAGGAGGGGCTCAAATTTACCCTTCCAAGACTAGCCACTCCCTCATGGCGGCCAAGGACTCTCACAACCCTCCCCTCCAGGCCCCAGCAGCATTTAAACATATATTAAAGAAACAATATATGTTCTGTTTACCATTTCCTCTGTAAATGATTCTAAAAGCAGTTATGAGAGAAATAAAAAAATAACAGAGCACATAAGCAGCTGAGTGGGCCAGTAGAAGATGTATATTATGTATATTCAAAGCATATACCTCCTTTTCTGTTTTTTACACACGAACGGAAAACTATCTTTTTTTTTTCTTTTTTTTATTATATATTCTGGTTTGCTTTTAAATTGGATGCTAAGGGTACCTTATGCTAACAAATTCCTCTACGTGACCATGTAAGATTAACATATTGATCCCGTAAGCATCAGTCGCTACGGAGATCTGGTGAAGCGCATCAGGATGATTTCTACATATCATACATACAGGGTCTTAAATTAGCATCAAGTGCTGCTACAGTCTATAGATCAGTCAGGCACTTAGCCAATAGATATTTATTTTTACCTCACTCAAGGACTAGTTACACCAAAGTACCATCTGCCGAGGTACGAAAGAGTAGTGCTGACATTTTGCTCTATTTCACACGCTGCAGCACATTAATTAGAGAGAGAGTCTCTGTTTATTTTGAAGCAAAAGCAATGCTTACAATGAAATTATATCAGTTTCATAAAAAACACATATATTTAAATTTTTTGATCACTGGAATTTCAAGAGCCCATAATAACACTTACGAAAAGCAGCAAACATTAAAGTGCCTATAGACTAATACAACATGCATTTTAAAATAATGAAATAGATTGCAACCCCCTCAAATCACCATGTGACAATAGTGGTTTTATTTTCATTTTGAGGCCTTAAAACAAATCTAAACTAGTAGTAATGCCAGCTGTGTGTAGCAGACATGAAAAATACCACCCCTAGTTTCTCCTACATATCCTTGTAACTCCATGCACCAACATATAGAAAACTGATGATTGGCTGGCAGGGATGATTTACTATAAAAGTTTACCTTTATTTGGATTAGAAGAATGAAAATGTCATAGCTATAAAGATTCAGCTAAACTATGGTTGATGCTTACTAAATTTGTTTTTAAATGGTGTGTCCATAGTGTGTCCCACTATGTAGTGGGCAATATATCTTGAGAGCATTTAGCCAATGCTAGTTAGTGACCAGTTAGTTGCATTAGCATGTCATTCATTAGGATCAAGTCAGTTAGGTCTAAGTGCATCATGGAAAGAAAGCCCAGTATTTTACAGCTTCACTTTACCAAGGAAGAAAGTCACCAACTACAAGAACTGTCACAGCAAATCATTAGTCATGTGCTGCTGCCACTTCTATTCTGCCACATTCTGCAATCCCATAAAAATAGTAGTGAAACTTCAGAAGGGGCTTCCTAAAGACATATATAGGACTGGAGAGTGTAGAACTTTAAGGAACAGTAACACCAAAAAGTGAAAGTGTTTTAAAGTGATTAAAATATAATGTACTGCTGCCCTGCTCTGGTACAGTACATATAGTGTGTTAGCTTCAGAAACTCTACTATAGTATAAACATGGTGATGTGTAGCCATGGGACCAGCCATTCAAGGATCAGTTTACAGTACATGACAGATAACAGATTCACTGTGTAGAATACCATTGTATTCTATTACAGAGCATATCTGCTATCTGCTAAGTAACCTGTGCTTTTTCTCCGTTTTCAGTTTAAATGGCTGCCCCCATGGCCACACATGAGCCTATTTGTATAAACTATAGTAGTCTTTCTAAAGCAAACATACAGCTTTTACCAATACAAGACAACAGAACATTATATATTTACTGGGTATTGCATTACCTTTAAAATACCATGTAACAGGGACTCTTGGGCTATTACTAAAACTGACTTTTTTTTTCTTTTTGTATTTGCATTTGTAGCCCATGCTCTGGCAAGGAATATTATGAATATACAACAGGGAATATCAGGGATATGTAGCAAATAATAATAATTAATATTGAAAACAGAAGTCCAGCATTCACGTGTAAAATTATTTTTGTGTTTTTATTGAATATCACTAAGCATCCAATGTTTTGATCCCTCTAGGGAGCTTTATCAGGATATCGTGCATGTGTCTATGCTCAATTTACTACATTTTGGCATGTATAATTCTGATGCCGCTTCTTCACTCTGGGGCATTGTCACTTGTAAAATATACTTGGCAAAGGTCCCTATGAGGTCTGAAATGTATACATCGGATTGCAGGTCCTAAAGTAGTTCCAAGTGCTGCTGGAATTGCTGTCTGCCAGTGAGAGCAACATATTTGAAATAAAGGCAGCAGTCTGTCCATCCCCCAAAGCATCATTAGAGAGAACAGGCGGTGTGTTCAAACATTTGTTTTGGTTTAGCCGGTATCCCTGTGTTTCAAAATAATTCTTAAAAGGAAATTGTCTCACACGCTTACTAAACGTAGAACCATTTAGGTGTTAATATATAGTAGCATGATGGATAGGTTAAATCTAGTAGCTGGTACATTTCAAAATGATCACATGACATTGTTTTTGAATTAAGCTATGGATATGGTGGTAAAACAATACTAATCTCATTAAGATATGTGTTTATATTTAGCCATGACTTGATATCACCAGTTAGTGGGTGTTTTTTTTCTGTCTATCTAATTACCCTTTCCCTTCAATTCCATCTAGCATCCATCCATCTAATGTAATTATGCTTGCAGATTATATTGCAAAAGTATAAAATGTATTTGTTAGTTGGCTTCTGAGCTACTATTTTGTATTCTATTGACCTTTTTCTTTTGCATTGATGCTATTAAGCCCTACTACTTGATGCATTATGCAGCAGCATTATGATTTACAACAACCGGAGTGTGAAGAAACAATAATATTTTTATTTCTGATGCCAGATGCATCGTTGGGGGTTGGGTTACATCTAAAGATATTTCCGTAAAGTACTTTTGACATTCCGGTATTTGAAAAAAAGTTCAGTTTATTTTATTCATGCAGATATATAGGTGTATACTGCCTCTTTAAGTCTGTTTACCTAAAGCTCTTCTTTTCTGGACACAGGATTTATCATTAACTCGTTTCTAAGTTTTGGAACTGATTTGTTTTTACATTTTTCATTATAGTCTTCTGCATTGGTTAATAGTGACTTGGTGGTTCTTGGTGGTTACATTAGTAGGGTCCAGCATTAAATACTGGCCTGATCACTATCACAAGGAGGTAAAGGGGAAACAATCTGCTCCAACTGGGCGTGTGCTGATATGCCACTCACTTCCCGATGAAGACCAAAGATCTGAAGATGGCCCCTGTGAACTCCACTGCACTTCAAGTAGAGTTAAGTAAAGAATTAGGAGCAATTACAGGAGTTACCTACTAGGCTGGCGGGAGCGGGGGGCTATGTAAGGTAGGGGGTAGCAATTTATAACAGCAAAGTGTTTAGTTCTCCTTTAAAGGCAGAGGAGTGTGGATTTCATCCCACAGTCCAAAAACATTCAGGCAGATTAATTGTCTACTGATGAATCTGACCCTGATGTGAGTGTGCTAGTGATCTTAATGTGAGTGTAATTGTGATCTTAATGTGAGTGTAATAGTGATCTTAATGTGAGTGTGATAGTAATGTTAATGTGAGCATGATAGTGATCTTAATGTTAGCGTAATTGTGATCTTAATGTGAGTGTGATAATAGTGTTCTTAATGTGAGTGTGATAATAGTGATCTTAATGTGAGCATGAGAGTGATCTGAATGTTAGCGTAATTGTGATCTTAATGTGAGTGTGATAATAGTGTTCTTAATGTGAGTGTGATAATGATTTTAATGTGAGCATGATAGTGATCTTAACTTAGATATATTCTCAGGACAGGTTCTACGAGGTCCCCCATAGGCTAAAATGGCAATTCGGCAGCTTTAAGCTGAAATGTTTCAATTCAAATCGATTTTTGGGCTATTCGATAGTCGAAGTAGCCCAAAATTTCTTCAAAATTTGAATTTTATTCTAATTTTAACTTCGACCCTTAGTAAATCTAAATCTTAATGTGAGTGTGATAATAGTGATCTTAATGTGAGCATGATAGTGATCTCAATGTGAGTGTAATTGTGATCTTAATCTGAGTGTGATTATAGTGATCTTAATGTGAGTGTGATAATAGTGATCTTAATGTAAGTGTGATAGGGATCTTAAAGAGATACTGACACCTGAAATTAAACTATTTTTTACATCTATTATAATAATCAGATTTGAAAGCTACTTCTAATTTTGCCATAAAGTATTTGCATGATGCTTTTACATTACCTGTCTGATCCCCCATGTTCCTGTATGAGAGGCTGACATATTTGTGCAGCAGAAGGCCGTTAGCATTAGAAACTGTAACTAACAGGCTGAGATGGGACAGTCAGGTTGGAAAAGTCAGAGTGTCAGAGAGTCAGACTTAGGAACTTCAACTAACAATTATATACAAAAACAAACCTCTCAGCAAAAAATGATCAACAGGACCTATAGGTAACATTTAATGTACATTTGTATGTTAAAATATTTTTTTTAGTGTCAGAATCACTTTAATGTGATAGTGATCTTAATGTGAGGGTGATAGTGATCTTAAATACATTATTGGGCAGGGATTGATTATCTCAACAATCTCTACAATATGTCACCTCTATATGGATGATGCAAAACAATAATGTAATTAGTCTTTCACTTTTTCATTAAATTAGCTGTGGTTTCTTTTCAGCCCTTTAAAGGCTTCTGGTCCTTAATATGTACAATACTTGTGGACAGAAATTAACTGTAAAAAACATTTCCTTTTCAGTTACCATAAAGACAATCAGAAAACTTGAGATGGTTAAAAAAATTTGCACACAGAGCTTCATTTCATGGAGAAAGGATGTTATATGCTCAGCTGTTAAGTATACAGCACTGCCACCTTCTGGTACTAAATGGAAATAAAGGCAAATTATAACAACATACACATTAATGAGTGGTGCTTTGTGTTTTAGTTTGTTGGCTTTCTTTCCACTTTTGTGCAATTATTTCTTCTACTGTTCCGTTTAAAGTTTAGTGATCTGCCAGAGCATTGTCCACTTTAAAAGTGAAAGTGCTGCCTTTTCTCCATATTTATTGATACAGTACAGTACCTGTGATTAGTGATGGCCGAATTCCCGCGCTTCGCCACAGGCGAATAAATTCACAAAGCGCCAACAGAATTTTGTCTGTTGAAAATTTGCCGTATTTGGACTACTTGAACATAGAAAAATAAATAAAGGACGCAAATGGGTGTCACAGTCAGCTGGCCAATTGATAAGTACAGCTCAGTATATAGTATATCAAAACATCTTTGTGCACTACACAGTCTCAACTGTTCCCAAACTTTTGAAATTTTTTTGGACAACCTCTCAGTGTTTAGGTGGATTGTGACTGACCTTGCCAATTTTATATGTTTTAGGCTCAGGCCAGACGGGAAGCTTCCCCCTGCCTTCCAGTGTCTTTAATGAATAATCGCCTGCGCCTATTCACACGGGGCGCAGCGGGCGACTTCGCAAAAGCCAGGTGAATAGGCACAGGCGATTATTCATTAAAGACGCTGGAAGGCAGGGGGAAGCGATTTGGGGAGATTTGTCGCCGCAAAGAAGAGGCGATTACTCGCCAGGCGACAAAACTCCTCGAATCTTCCCATCAGGCCTTACCCTTAGCTTCATCCTCTTTCCATGGAAGAGCTGGATATTTTAAGTGTAACGTAAGTGTTTTCTGTTTATTTGTGTTTTTATTTATTTATTTATTTTAGTAAACATAGCTATCTCTGAACAAATGCCAGCAGTGTACTTAAGCAAGACATTGATCAGATATGTGCGTAGTTTGCCCCCCCCAGTCTTAGGAAAACTAAGTCACAGTATCATAGGAACAAGTATGTGGCACATTCTCTGATTTAGTACCTGAGAAAGGCACTGCATTGGCTGAATAAGGCCAGCGAACTTACGCTAGACGTTACTTCGCCAGGTCGAAGTTCAATACAATAGATAGCAGTTTGAAAAAAAAATGGAAATTTTTTCTGTCCCAAAAAAACGCTGGCGTGTTTTACCTTTTGTAGGGTGATAGTCTGAAAAAGAGCGAAATTTTTTTGGTGGGTTACCCTCCTTCCCCCCTACATTTCCTAACATATGGCAACTCAACTATACAGGGGGCACATGTTTAGGGCAATAGGACAACTTTATTTTATTTATTAAAGGTTTCCTGGGCTTGTGTAGTGCAATGTAGTGGCCGTTACATATACTTCTATTACACTTTGAAATTCGTGCCGTATGCAAATTAGGCATAGTTAGCGTAAATGCGCTTTGCCTGGTGAAGTAACACTAGCGCAACTACGCTACCGTTCCCCAACCTGAGCGTATCTTCTCACTTTAGTGAATTTGCGTAGCGCTGGCGAAAATTCACCTGCTGAAGTGCGGCCAACGTTAGCGAAGGCAACGCTAGCATATTTGCCCCATAGTCTTTGACATTGGTTACGGCTTTACTTCACCACTGGGGAAGTTATGAACATGAACTAGGACAGAGAAAGTGAGCCGTATGGCAGTAAGTTTGTCTCATGGTTATATGAAAAAATATGCAAAACATTAATTAGGTAGTTTGCACATCCACCTGATTGTAACTGACTTAGTCTTGTTAATATTTGATGTATAAGAAATCCTTGAGCCATAATGAGTGTCTTAGTATAAGGATGGGCAACGTAGATATTGCATCAGGGATGCAGATGATAAGAACCTAGTTGGATAAAAATTATATTTCTGCCATGTGTATAAAATATGAAAATATTGTATATTTGTAAGTGTTCTACTTTACCATGGGTATTTGCTAAATGTTTAAATAATGGTTATGTTTTAAGTACATAACTTTCTCAGCAGAGAGATTTTGGTACGTTATATCGAGATGAGGTTATCGAGGTGTATAACGGCTTAATATTAAATACAGTTATTGCAAGTGTGTATTTAATATACAATGCAATAATCTGTCTATATGTTTGCCTTGTTTTGACTACATTTAGTCTATTTTTTGCATGCTGTACACATTTGTTATGTGTAGAAGCTTAAAGAGGTTGTTCATTTTTAAATTTACTTTCAGTATGATGTAGAGTGATATTCATTTTTTATTATTAGTGGCTTTTAAGTTATTTAGCTTTTTATTCAGCATCTCTCCATTAGCAATTTCATCAATCTGGTTGCTAGGGTCCAAATTACCATGAATAAGAGACTGGAATATGAATAGTAGAGGCCTGAATAGAAAAATTAGTAATACAAAGTAGCAATAACAATACATTTGTAGCCTTACAGAGCATTTTTAGATGGGGGTCAGAAACCTCCATTTTTCCAAGTGGAAAGGGTCAGAAGAAGGAGAAGGCAAATATTTAAACATGAAATAATTAAGGCCAGTTGAAAAGTTGCTTAGGATTAGCAATTCTTTAACATACTAAGGGGCAGATTTACTAAGGGTCGAATTTGAGGGTTTAAAAAACCCTCATATTTGACCAAGTTCGAACGATCGAATAGCAAATATTCGACCAATCGATAAAATTGTTCGAATCGATCAATTTGAACAATTTTATCTATCGATCGAATATTTTTATTCGATCAAAAATAATGAAACCCAATTCTGTAGCTTTGATCTGGCGAACTAGGCAGTCAAATAAAAATTTAAAGGGGAAGTAATTAGACTGTCGAATAGTTGAATATTCATATAGATTTTTATTCGAATCATTCGATTCGATCGAATTTTCAAAATTCACTGGTTGAAGTGGTCTTCAAAAACATTCGAGAACTCAAATGTTTTTGAAAATTCGATCAAACTTTGAATCCTTCATGTGAATTTATTAAATCTGTCCCTAAAAGTTACTTAAAGGTGAACCACCTTTTTTAAAGTATAGTGACACAGGTTGCTTTAGAAGAATGTGCCCTATATTTACATTTTAGTTGTGACAACTTTATTGTTGAGGCAAATTCCTCTGTGGAGAATTTTTGCCACGGTTTCACCAAAAAATTCCCACAGAGGAATTTGCCTCCCACGTCAAAATGTGTAATTTCACTGCAAATCCATGGCTAGCGAAAAATGTGCAAAATTTGATTCAGCTAAACTGATCAATTTGCCTGAAGCTAAATTCTGGTAAAAGTACCTGGAGTAAGACTGGCATCCTGTATTCAGCATATGCTTGCTACTGAAATTTTTAGGTATTAGGGAATACTGCAGTTATAGCTGAGAGTTTGTGAGTTTGATATGGAAGATCTGAACAGAAGCTTTCTCATGTGGCAAAATCTCTTGCTGGCATAGCTTATGTAGTCTAAAGAATGTTTGTTCATGGTTTGCTGTATTTGCAATTATATCCACATACAGGGGAGTATCTAACACAAGTAACTCAAAACAACTGGACTTGCTGAGAAGATTTTTAATGAACACGTTTCACTGCTCATCCAAGCAGCTTCTTCAATTCAACTGACTGGTGTAGGGGAGTTCTCAGCATATAGACTCTTCCAACAATCTAATCACAACGGCACATTGTAACTCTTCAGAGAGGTGACATCTGAAATTCACAGAGGTGTTGATTCTGTGTAGTTACTGTGATAGGATTATCAATGTGTCATGCAACTCCTAGACACAGGTGTTACTTGTGAGAGTTGCATGAACGTGAAGAGTGTGAATAGTTCTAAAACCACCAGGGTACAGATGTTAGAACAGCATTGTATGTAGCAGACAGGTGGTGTCGAAGGCCCCAGCCTCTGTCCAGGGATGGTTTCTCCACCTTAACATAAATCGTCTCTTTCACACCTCTTTCAAACCAGCGGTTTTCTTTATCCAAGATTTGGACATTGCTATCTTCAAAAGAGTGTCCCTTGTCTTTTAGGTGTAGAAAGACAGCTGAGTCTTGCCCTGTAGAGTTTGCCCTCCTATGCTGATCCTTTTGCTTAGTGAGCAGTTGTTTTGTCTCCCCAATGTATAGATCATTGCACTCATCACTCCACTGGACTACATATATTATTATTATTATTATTAACATGTATTTCTATAGCGCCAACTTATTTCGTACCGATGTAAAGTGAATGTGATTATACAACTAAATCACATGAATTACATACATAGAACATACATTATGGAGTTAAATACATCACAATAAATATGGAGTTACATACATCACAATTAATACCAGTACAGGAGGTGAGGAAGGCCCTGTACAGAAAAAAGCTTGCAATCTAAAGGTAAGGGAATGATACACAAGGTGTGGGAGTGGGCAAGATCAGAGTAAAGTGGGTGAGAGATGTAGTACTGTAAGCGGTATTGCATTCGGTAGTTAACAGTGAGGGTAGGCTTCTCTAAAATAGTGGGTTTTAAGAGATTTCTTGAAAGCTGAAAGTTTGGGAGAAAGTCAGACAGACCATAGGAGAAAGTTCCAGAGGAGGTGTGCAGCCCTTGCAAAGTCTTGAATGCAAGCATGTGAGGAGGTAATGAGAGAAGAGTTGAGTAGCAGGTCAGTAGAGGAGCGTAGTAAGCGGTTGGGTGAGTATATGGAGATTAATTCAGAGATGTAGGGAGGGGTTATGAAGTGCTTTGAATGTCAGGGTCATTAATTTGAATTTAATTCTGAAGAGCAGTGGAAGCCAGTGCAGGGATTGGCAGAATGGCATGGCAGAGGAAGAGCGGTTGCTGAGGTCTATAAGCCTAGCAGCAGTGTTCATTATGGACTGCAGAGGTGACAGTTTCTGGAGGGGAAGGCCAATTAAAAGAGAGTTACAATAGTCTAGACGTGATATGACGAATAAGTGAATAAGAATTTTGGCAGCATCTTGGGTGATAAATGATCGTATTTTGGATATGTTCCTTGCGTGGAAGTGACATGACTTAACAAGTGACTGTATATGAGGAGTGAATGTCAGGGCAGAATCTAGGATAACCCCAAGGCACAGGGCCTGGGAGACGGGGTGATAGTGGAATTGTTAACTACGATGGATACATCCGGGATGTTACTGGTGTTGGAGGAAAAAGAACCATTTCCGTTCTGGAGAGGTTTAATTTAAGGTAGCGTTGTGACATCCAAGTAGGGATAGCAGACAGGCAGGAGTAAACACGAGTTAGGAGTTCTGGCTTGAGATCAGGAGAGATAGATCTGAGTATCGTCAGCGTAGAGGTGGTAGTGGAAACCATATGAGCTTATTAATTTGCCGAGGGAGGAAGGGAGAAAATAATAAGGGTCCCAGGACAGAGCCTTGAGGAACCCCGACAGAGAGAGGTAGGGGGAGGATGCTACTCTGTTGTAGGAGACACTGAAGGAACGATTGGTGAGGTAATAAGAAAACCAGGAAAGGGCTGTGTCACAAAGGCCAAGCAAATGGAGGGACTGTAGGAAGAGAGGGTGATCTAGCAGCTGAGCGATAAGCAGTATTAGTAGTGAGAAATTTTTGTTGGCTTTAGCTGTTAAAAGGTCATTAGTTAGCCGGGTCAGAGCAGTTTCAGTGGAGTGTTGTGGTTTAAAACCAGATTGTAAGGGGTCCAGCAGGTTATTGTCAGAGAGGAATGAGGTTAATCGTTGTAGACTAGGCGCTCTAGTAGTTTACAGATGAAAGGTAGCAGAGAGATAGGTCAGAGGTTGTCAAGATTGGAGGGATCAAGAGAGGGTTTTTTCAGAATGGGGGTGACAAGAGCATGTTTTAGTTGAGACAGTAATAGTCCAGTTGAGAGCAAGAGATTAAATAGATGAGTAAAGGCTTTGATTAGACAAGGGTTTGTATTGCGGAGAAGTTTTGAAGGAATAGGATCAAGCGGGCAGGTGGTAAGGTGAGAGGAGGCTTCCTCATCAGTAACAGGGGTGAAGGAGCACAGGAGAGACTGGAGAGTGTGGGGGAGGGTGGTGGAAGCCTAGGGGGGTTGAGTAGTGTAATGTCCCCTCTGATAGTGTCAATTTGATTTTGGAAGTGCTCAGCAATGTCTTGAGCAGAGACAGATGTGCGTGGAGGGGGTGGAGAAGGGGAAAGGAGAGTGTTAAAGGTGGAGAATAGTTGTGTTGGTTTTTTTTGGAAAGGGAGTTAATGAGTGAAGTAAAGTATGTTTGTTTGGTTTGGGAAAGGCTGGTGACGCTCAAGTGCGCGAGTGTCTTTGGAGCCCTATAGTATGAGCGTTGTGCCAAGATTGAAGTGGTTTGGGTCTAGCACGTTTAGTTTTTACAGGAGCAAGCTCATTAAGGGCAGTGGTGAATGTGCTATAGTAGACCGAGGTAGCTGCATTAGGACATTAGGATGAGATATTAGAGTGAAGAGAGTCAAAGGAAGAGAAAAATGTGACAAGTCACGGTAGGTACGTGTTTGGGGATTAGCAGGGGGTGAGGATGGAGTTAGTGAGAGTTGTATACCACATTACTTTGTTTTCCTTTAGGAGCTGGATCTTTTTGGTGTACCAGTTTTTTTCTCAGTGTGTTGCTAGGTTTGAAAAACACAGGGATGTGGTGTTTGTTGAAAATCCTCCTGAGTTTCTCAGACACTCCAGCTACATATGGGATGACTATGTTTCACCTACTATGTGTCTCTGGGCAGTTATTTATTTTGATGTTCCTGTTGGGCTTGGTTGCTGCTGTTTTGACAAAGGCCCAGTCTAGGTAGTCGCACACTTTCAAAGTTCCTCTGAGATGTTTATGCTCCTTGTCCTTGGACTCAGTTGCCACAAAACCAAGTTTGTGTTCCAGTGGATGGTGGGAATCGAACAACAGATATTAAATTGTTTATTATTTATTAATTAAAAGATTTCTCAGCAAGTCCAATTGTTTTTGGGTTGATGAATGAGAATCTTCGTAGTCATTCAAAGGGGAGTAGGCATTCCTCTTATAAACCTAAATATTGCATAGGTCTGCAAGAGGCATGAGAGGGAAAAGGTGGTCCCTATGAAGTATAAAAAAAACCCATATGCTTTAGGCTATAATGGGGATAAATCAATTTAGACCATTGGGGCTCCACACAGTAGAGGAGGGTGGATTTTGTTAGGATCCTAAAGCAAGAAAGGCCTCCACAATAAAAGAAGAGGCGAGAAATAGGCTTCAGTAAACATGTAGCTAATTTCACAGGTGAAACTTAGATCCATAAGAGGCAACACCAAGAGCATGAACGGGTTGGCAATCCACACATAAACCTCCAGCATTGTTACTTAAGAGAAATCCCTTGAAGCACAGCTGTAAGGACCTTGTACTACTACAGCATAAAAGTAGTAACTACTACCCTGCCTGTATCTAATAAACTCTTTATAGTGTACCATTCAAGAGTTAAAAAACTTGTGATCAATTTTTAAGATGCAAATGTCTCTTTTAAAGGAACAGTAACACCAAAAAATAAAAGTGCTTTAAATTAATTACAATATAACGTACTGGTATATGTATATGCATTGGTAAAACTGGTATATGTGCATCAGAATCACAGCTATAGTTTGTATAAATAAGCTCCTGTGCAACCATGGGGGTAGCCATTCAAACACAGGATATCTGTTTATCTGTTATCTGCTGTGTATCCTGTGCCTTTTCTCCTTTTTTAGCTTTGAATGACTGCCCCCATGGCTACATAGCAGCTTGTTTATATAAACTATAGTAGATTTTCTGAAGCAGCACAACAATACATTATATTTTCATTACAAGTTTTTGTGTTACTGTTCCTTAAGTAAAAAGTGCTAAAATGAATAATTTAGCATGCATTGAGCCTATCAACAAAGGTGCTTGCCTTAGCACATGCTCCCAGCAATTTGCTGCATGCATCATTGCACCCATTCAGCCTCTTCTAATAAATTGCATGCAATTGCCATTTTGAAACAGTGCACCCAAACCTGAGCACAATTTATAAAAAGGGATATGTAGGTACATCACAATGCTAGTTAAGCATGAGGAGTGACTAATAATGCAAATTGCATGTTTCATTGATTAAAAATTTTACTTTTTTAAATTAGTTTTTGTTACAGGAAAAACATTTACATTAAAAATAAACTGAAGTTGCATGCTTTGAAGTTTTATAACAAATAATGTCACTTTACTATTTTTTACTCATTAAAATAAGAGAATGGTTAAAGTAAGTTTGCAAGGCACTGTTTTTGCCGTATGTGATAACTTTGATTCGACACATGACAGTTTAGGGGTCAGGAGAAACCCTGCCAGAAACTTTGTATAAGAATCACTGACGTTTTCACTAAATTATTAAAAAAATGAAATGTAAACCTCAAATGTGTCAGTTAATGATATCACTTTTTTTTTCAAAGCTTGTGTAACAAGTACATAGTAATTTAATATTGTGTGCGGATGGTATACTTTGGAACATACAGCTGTTACTGTATACGCCTAATGAGGAACAACTGTATGCTTGCTATAAATAACAGTGAATGAAAATGCATTCATTAAGTTTATTTAATTGCCCAGTTTCTATTTTCAAAAGCAGAATGTATGTGTTGCATGGATGGAAAAAGTAGCAAAATGATAATGTTTCTGCTATGTACTGTGAAAAAAGCCCTTGAGCCTGCTTTATATAAACCAGCGGGCATCTAACATCTGGGCAGATATTTATCTTGTTAAATTAAACATGCACCTGGCCCCTTAATTATTCTCCATAATTGACAGCTTCATCATACTGGAGCATGGTGTAAGGATACAACTCTAGTGTTAGTAATTAGATAATAATTAATGAGCTTGAAGTACATTTTTTCCATGAGTAAGGTTGTGTTTTTTTCATGAAGAGGACAGTGTTTTGAATTTAGATTTAAATATGCATTATTTGCCTCCCAGCTCCTTTGTTATTTTAATAAGTTGATACAAGGATAAATTAGGCAATGTAACGATAATTTAAATGAAGGTTTGTGTGAAGCTCAACCACTAAACTGTATGACTACTATGCACTGAACCTAAGTGTAAAAAAGAATATAGTAAAAAGGCAATATAATGTTTTGTATTTATGGGTTTTATTAAGGTAGGGTGTACTCAACCTAATAGGAAAAACATGTACAAACGTATATCTAATGGATAAATTTAGTTTATTGGAATTGCTATTTTTGTTCATTAGATGGCAGCAATGTACAGGGAATTGCTTGATGGTGGAATATTTTAGCTGGAGGTGACAGCTATCTGACCAGAGTTTAGAGTGGTTAGTACACCTGAGGAACTCAGATTTGCATATTATATAGTGGGCAGTGGTTTTGGCATCCCACATACATTACATTATATTCTAAGAACAGTCAATACTGGTGATGCCGGCACCACAAAGAACATTATACAGTGAAAATGGAGGGTACTGGTACTCCACATTATACAATGGGAGCAGTGGATACTAACAACCCTTTGATATTATAAACAGTAAGGATGCACTGAATCCATGATTCGGTTTGGGAACTGTCTGAATGTGAACTTTTTTTAGCAGGATTCGTATTCAAATTAATCCAAGATCCTGACTAAACCAAATCCAAATGCCAAATCTTACATAAAGCATTCAGGAATTGGTCTAATCCCAAAAAGTAGCATTCAGTGCATCCATAATGTAAGAGGATACTGGAACCACTAACACATTAATGTATACATATGAAAGGCTGTGGGTACTGGTGCCCCAAATCTAATATAAACATTGAAAGACAGTAGGAACTGCTACCCCCAAACTCCATCCTCACTGCCCATAAAGTGGATATTCCTAAAATATGCCATTCTCTTTTGAAGATCTGTTTTATTCTTCAAAAGATCTGGATAAAGTACTCTTAGAGGCTGCAAATACTTTCTTCTTCCCACAAATAGCCTCTTTGTCTGCCCGATCTCTTTTGTAGCCTAGACATACAGTAAGGGCCAAATTTACTATTATTCCCCATAATCAGCTCAACCAAATTCGCAATTCGATAAGTATTCGACCATCGAATGCTTATCGAATTGTTTTAGGCTATCATTTTGCTCGATATCCGATTTCTCGATTAATTCGTACGATCGGATACCGATCATTCGATATCACAAAAAAATCTTGAAATTTCCTTCGAGAGTCCGAAAAACTCATACGATTCGAACGATCGACCACTTCTATTGTACGAATGGTATTCGAGCAGGACTTAGCCTCAGAAGCCTATGGGCAGCTTCCCATAGGCTTCTATTTTAATTCGGTAGGTTCAATCTGGCGAAGTAGGCAGTCGAATAACTTTAAAATTTTAAATCCTTTGATCAGCGAATGATCGAATTATCCAATATCCGTTATATTTGATCATCGAAGAGGCCAAATTTTACTTTACGATTTCACGAAAAATTCGTACGATCGTTGTTCAATCGAATTCGATCGAACTTCGATCATTTCACGTGAAATTCGTAAATTTGCCCTCTAGGTGTTTAAGAATCCAAACTACCCAGTTTGGCCTCTTCACTGTTGAAGGAAGGAAAATTCAATTTGTCATCCTCATGAAAAGGAGAAATCACTTTGGGCTTGTACTCCGGCAAAAAAAATATAATCAAAACTCAGTCCTGGAGAAAGACTGGACTAGTTGAATTCCAGGTTAAGAACTGAACCTCACCAAGCCTCTTTGCCAAAGTTATTGCTACCAAGAATGTAACCTTTAAGGTTAAATTCCAATGTGACATTCCTTATAAGGGCTCATAAGGATCTTCTGATACTTAAGGTGGACATATCCCATTGAGGACAACTCAATCTCATAGAAGGAACCTCACAATAAGAGGAATAAAAACCCATCCAACTCCTATCAAGAAAAATAGAACTAACACCCGAATCCCAAACCTTGGACCATAGAGTAAGCTTGCCTTTCAAAATCCTTAGTTTTACGCTGTGTCTGTAATTTTTACCATCTACATAACACAATGTGATGTAGAATTGTTGCTGCTTTTTGACGCGCCGCTGTAGAATTTTGTTGTGTAATAACGCAAGGTGCAAAGAATCTGTGTTGCAACGTTTACACATGCGCATTGTGTTTTTTACATGTCAAATGTTTGGCGCCAAATGTGATTTTGATTGTTGGAATAGCCATTATAAAAAGGAACCTTCACTGGTTTATGCATTTGTTGCTGAGAAAGCATGGCATTTACCATGTGAAACACATAGCACATGTTGTTAATGTAGGGGACTGATCAATGTATCCCCATTTACTTTGCCTTCCTCTAAGGATTGGACACAAAGGGGACCCTTAGTCTAAAGGAAGGAGTAATTCCCCATTTATTGTGTTACAGTTAGGGATGCACCGAATTCAGGATTCGGTTCGGGATTCGGCCAGTATTCTGCCTTTTTCAGCTGGATTCTGATTTGGCGGAATCCAAGTGTGGTGCCAAACTGAATCCAAATTTTTATTTGCTCTCATAGGTCAATAATTTTGCATAAATTATAAAAAAAACCTCTTCCCTCATTGGTCAATTATTTTGCATAAATTATAAAAAGCTGAGCTCTCATTGGTCAATAATTTTGCATAAATTATAAAAGCTTTGATCTCATTGGCTAAAAATTTTGGATAAATTATAAAAGCAGTGCTCTCATTGGTCAATTATTTTGCATAAATGATCAAAGCTGTGATCTCATTGGTCAATTATTTTGCATAAATAGGTTTAGTTTTTTGAGAAAACTTGTGGCAATTCTCACTAGGAGTCAAAGGGGCATATTAAGGAATGGTTACTCCGGGGAGACTTGGTTTGAGTTACCACAATTAAGATGTGCTCTCATTGAACAATAATTTTGCATAAATTATGATATCTCTTCCCTCTTTGGTCAATTTTCTTTGTATGAATTTTGTCCCGGTTTAATATTGTGAGACACCATGTTCCAAATATCAATGTAAATTAGGTGTAGGAAGGGAAATCATGTGACTTTTTGCCTCAAAACAAGGAAGTAAAACATTCTTTTTTCACTTTTGCATATGCAAATTAGGGTATTTGGTTCTATATTCAAAGGATTCAGTGGATTCAGTGCATCCATTGTTACATTATGACCCCTAACTATACCAGGTTTGGTTGCTATGTGGCACTGTGATATAATATGAATGCCTGAGCCATGGCAATAGGTAATAGGGAATTAGATAGACCCCCCTGAGTTTCCCATAAGAAGTGTCCCCAGAGGAAACATGGGCAACTCTGGGTAAAATGATTGTTCATAATTGTATGTAATGATTAGTACACCATGGTTGCCTTCTGTATCGTTGTGATATTTTCGCTTGTGGATATGTTCTAATAAATCAGTTGTTATATTCTCACTTGTGGATATATTGTTGAAATAGATTTAGAACTATATCGACTTTTTAGAACCATAAAACTGAAAACACAATTTAATTATATCTGTGATATATCTAAGTCTGATAATATTGGGACATACACGGGAGACTCCTTAGGCCTAAAATTGCCCAGTGATTATATCCCTGATGTAGATAATGTCTTTATTACAGGTTTAATCAATAATGTAAATAGGGATATGGCAGAGTTAGAATCCAGATATAGAAGGGGTGAGTGTCGACAAACTCACTATAATCTCTAATTTCTAAACGACAATTTGATTCATTACAGGAATTGGCTACTAATAAAGATATAACTATAAAACCTGCAGACAAGGGGGGAGCGCTGGTGATAATGGATACAAAGTCCTATGTGGACGAAGTAAAAAGGCAGTTGGTTGATACAACCACATATAAAATCCTTGATCACAGCCTTATGTCCGCAATCAAATAGAGACACTTGTAAAATCCGCCTTAGATTTGAGGATTATTGATGGTACTCTGGCTTCTTATTTACAGGTGGGACATCCAATTACACCTGTTTTTTATGTTTTACCCAAAATACATAAAAGATTGGAGAATCCTCCGGGAAGCCCTATAGTGTCCTGTGTAGGTTCCATGTTAACTCCTTTTTCCATTTTTGTTGACCGTATCATTAATTCCTATGTGACAACACATGCTTCTTTTTTGAAAGACACAGGTGACTTTTTACAAAAAAATCCAAGATTTTCGGATACTGGAGGGGGATATATTACTGGTTACCCTTGATGTGGAGAGCCTCTACACCTCCATCCCACATGATGGGGGTGTGGAGGCGGTCCGCCTCGAGCTATCCCAGGATGCAAAAATGCTCAAAAAAAGTTTGTGCTTTAATGTTTGGAGTTGGTTCTACATAACAATTTTTTCTTATTTCAAGATCAATACTACATGCAAATAAGGGGCACAGCTATGGGTTCTAATGTGGCCCCATCCTATGCAAACATTTTTATGAATAGATTTGAAATACAGTACATTTATAACCATAGCTGATATGGTAAATTTTATAAAATGTGGTTTCGCTACATCGATGATGTGTTTGCAATTTGGACCTTAGAAGCCTTTGTGACTGAGATTAACAAATGTTTACCCTTTATTCACTTTACCGTAGAATGCAGTGAGGATAATATCCCTTTTTTGTATATGAGGGTCTCAAGGTGCGGTGAAGTCCTGTCGGTGGACTTATATACTAAGCCCACTGACAGGAACACTTTGTTGCACTTCGACTCCTTTCATCCTACACAGGTTAAAAAGTCTCTCCCCAAATCTCAATTTGGTAGAGTGAAAAGGATTGTAACTGATAAACAAGTCTTATCCCAGAGATTAGATGATATGCAGGAGAAATTATATACATACATTATATCGAGATGTAACCACTAGATGGCGAAGTATTGTCTATATAAAGCCAGGAATGATCAGTGTGTAGTAAGCTTGACAAAAGGCCATGGAGAGGCCTGAAACGTTGCTGACCGGGTACTGCCACGAAGTTTGAATAAAGGCATATTTTAATCTACTGGTGCTGTATGTAAAACTTTTTCGGCTGATCACTTGTGGATATGGTCTAATAAATCAGTTCAGTTATATTCTCTCTTGTGGATATGTTCTATTAAATCAGTTCAGTTATAGTTTCAAGAACCACTGGCACCCAATTATTGGGTTGTGCATAGAATTTCACTCGAATTACTTCAAACAGAGTTTTTGGCTCCAACGTAACTTATAAGCAGTTCAAGTAGCTGTGAATATTCCAAGAGGCTGTGCAACCCCAACAGTAATCCAAGAAATGTAGAATGATGGAATAAACAGCTTCAGGCAGTCCTTATTAACTGCAAATTTCTTTTATTATAGCACACTACATGTTTCCGGTAAAAGCCTTTATCAAGTGTACATTGTGCAAGGTATTATGGGTATATATACCCCTTTCATACACCAAGAACCTCCCTCAATCCCCTCTTAAAGTGACAGTGTATACAATTACAAACACCAATCAGATTGGTTTATCACAATTTAGTTCATCCATTGTGTCCATATTTCCAAGTCATATGGACATTGCTTATTGATTTATCTTACTTACACAGCAGGAGTTCCGTGAATGCAAGGAAGCTATCTGGTTCATTAATACCTGAGGAAGGAAAGGAAAAAGAATAAGTATCGCTACAGCATTATTATAATGTTTACACATAATGGATCATTTTAAAAGAAACACTTAAAACTGTTCCGGTCTTCGTATTCGGGTCTCGATCCGTCTTGCCTGTAGTTCCGGGTTTGGTCTGATCACGTCACTCTGAAGCGCCAGTCACGTGGTAATTGTCGGGTCTCTCTTGCGCTCCTGACGTTGCTTGGATTTCATGTCTTTCCAGTCATACACGCAGTTTCCTTCGTAGTCACGGCTGTCTCTGAGATACTTCCTTTGTTTCCGGTACACAATCTCTTTTCTCAGCTTGTTAAGTACTGTATTTCCTGTTGTTCATTAAACACAGCTTGTGTTACTCCTAGGTTATCGCTGATACTTTGTTTCTTATTCTTTGTCAGTGTGTTCACTTCCTCGATCACTCTATCGTTAGTACCATCAGATCTGTTGAGCATTTATTGCAGATTTCCTGCCAACGGGTTTGCATTAGGGGATTGTTGCTACACAACAATCAAATCCACCCTTAATCCTCTAGGTATAATCCCAGCCCGTACATACTCAGTTAGTGCTCATATGTAGTTTATGTGTTAAAATGACCCTGCGGCATGATGTATGTGGGAAAGACTATCAGGGCAGTAAGCACGATAATTAAGGAACACAAGTCCAACATCAGTACTTACACTCCAGTAGCAAGACATTTTTTTGGAGCTAAACATCATGTAAGTTACAAATTAGTTAAAATGGAAAGTGCTGGAAGTAGTTAAAAGACCTCCAAGGAGAGGTGATTGGGGTAAACTATTGCTCCAAAGAGAAGCTCGTTGGATAGGGAGACTCGACTGTGTTAAACCAAAAGGTATGAATGACCACAACAGTTTTAAGTGTTTCTTGTAAAATGATCCATTATATGTAAACATTATAATAATGCTGTAGCAATACTTATTCTTTTTCCTTTCCTTCCTTAGGTATTAATGAACCAGCTACAGTAGCTTCCTTGCATTCACGGAACTCCTGCCATGTAAGATAAATTAATAAGCAATGTACATAGAGCCATTGACACAGGAGCTACAATTGAAAAATGCTGGTGATCTAAATAATGTGGTTGCTGTATACTACATATCCAGAGTATTAACCTTTAAGTAGGCTTTTCAGCAATACTTGGACTCATCAGAGATAGACCATGAAAGGGTAGTTTCTCTGATATGGACTTAATATGACTTGAAAATATGGACACAATGGATTAACTAAATTGTGATAAACCAATAGAAATCTCACTATATGATTGGTGTTTTTAATTGTATACACTGTCACTTTAAGAGGGGATTGAGGGAGGTTCTTGGTGTATGAAATGGGGTATATATACCCATAATACCTTGCACAATGTACACTTGATAAAGGATTTTACCCGAAACATGTAGTGTGCTGTACACTGCTATAATAAAAGAAATTTGCAGTTAATAAGGACTGCCTGAAGCTGTTTATTCCATCATTCTACATTACTCGAATTACTTCTAAAATTAATATATGCATTATGCATACATTATATGCATTAATTTAAAAGAACACTCGTTAAAGACTGAGTCCCATTGTTCTTGAAATCCCTCACTAGGAGGTTCATAGGTTGGGAATATTTACACCTGGAATCCCCTAAATATTTGCCTATTCATTTTTTTTCTAAAAAGGGAAGGTTTAGAAAATGTCAGTAAATGTTTAATTTTATCTAAATATTGACATTGATGAAAACTATAAAACCCTGACTGCTTGCCTATTTATAGCTATAAAGAATAATTTAACGTGCAATGAATAGTAACATTCTATGCTGCATTTATATCCCAGCTGTAGTTTATAGGAATTAAGGTGACCATACACTTAGGGGCACATTTACTAAATTTCCCTCGAATCCCCTCAAAATCCGATAAGCATTTGACTATCGAATGGGCAAAGGTGGGCAAAATGAGGCTGATCCAATCGTGGGCCCTAAGGCCCAACAATGGACTCATAATTAAAGCAATACGAGGACAGATGCGGTCCACAATCTGAAGGGATTTTTACCCTGCCCAATCAACATCTGGCCAATTCTCTGCCAGATTTCATTCGGGGAAGCCCATCGGAGGGCCAAACACACAAACTGACTTGGTTTGTCTTCAGCTTTTATCGGCCTGTGTATGGCTAGCTTTAGACATTAATGCCCTCTCAACTAAGGAAATAATGTGCCTATTCATTCCCAAAGAGAAAAATGCAAAGATGTTTCACTAAAATATATAATAGACATCCAAAACAAACCATCGCTAAAACCTGACAAACAGATATTTAAAGATTTAAATTGTTTTACATTTTAGCCACAAGAATATAGAACCAGTCATAAATAATAATGGCCCACAGACACATTTAAGATAACCTATATAAAGATTCTACAAACACACATTTTTGACTAAATCAGACTTAGTTTAATTCCTCAGCAGATCACAGATAATAATAATAGACAGTGCCATTAGATGAAGAAACTGAGATCTGAGCTGGAATTGTATCACTATAAATTATTATTATAGGGGCCTATTTTTCCTGCTGTGTAAAAATTGGAGAAAAACATCACTGATGTTGATGCCTACAGAAACCAATCAGATCTTTGCTTTTGTTTTCTAACTTGTAGATGACTGTTGAAATCAAATTGCTGATTGGTTACTTTGTGCAACATTACCAGTGCTGCTTTCCTCCAATTTCTGTACAACATCATAAATAGACCCTATGTCCAGCCATATTATTTTGTCTGCCCCTGAGACAGCAGCTCAAATGTCACTATCCCTATCAATAATTTTAAGAAAGGTTCAAATATTGGAATACGTTAGCTAGAAAGAACTATGCTTAACTGTGAATTCTGGTTCCATCCAGGCAAAACAAAGCAAATCTGGATAGAGTGGCTGACGTTAGTACTGGATAGAGTGGCTGCAGTTAGTTAACTGTTGTATGTAATCACTATATGCCTTCTGGGGATGCAGCAGTCATGTCACAGACACTTTTCACAGTTTCTTGCAGCTCTGGTTAGTAGAGTTTAGATAGTGGAAACTTTCTATACATGGTAAGTAATGCCTGGAATCTTAGTCACCCATTATGGATTTTTTCACAGAAAGGCATTAAATACTGAAGAGTACCAGGAGGTTTTAAATTACTTACATCCTGCTCATCTCCCTTTCTTCTACAATGCTTGTCTATCTAAATGAACAAATGTTAATACATTTTTTCTTCCTCTTTCATTAATGATTAGAAGTAAGTATATTATTTTGTAGAATACCATTCCCTATTTAAAAGATTACCTGGTTTAAACAAAATATGCAATCTTGCTAATGTTTCCACTGTGCCTTATTCTATACTATATAAGCAGACTAGAACTTGCATGATGATGTGTTATATCCTGGCAAAAGAACTGTACAAAGTGATCTCAAAACTTTCATATCAAATTATACTGTTGTAGTAGTATTTGCCACTCATAACAGGAAATGATCCTCAGCATTCAGCTCAGATTCAAAAGCAACAGTTATGGCCCCTGTGGCCCTCCCTCAAGTCACAGATTGGTTACTGCTTGGTCACCAGGGTAACCAGTCAGTGGAAAACAAGAGAACTGAAATGTAGGAAGTAATGTTCTGTTCTCTTCTGTTACACATCCAGTCACTCCAGCCTTTATACATTACATTTTAGGCTAACTAACTATATTAGAAACATTTTTTTATTTTGCACTGCCTATCTATTTAGCAGTTTTTTATTTTTATGCTGACCAGATAACAGCTCCCAGGTAGATATAAGAACAGCATTCAATAGTAAAAATCCATGTACCACTACGACCCCATTCAGTTACATTGAGTAGAAACAATAGCCTGCCAGAAAGCAGTTCCATGGTGAAGCATTGGCACTTTCTGAAAGCACATGACCAGGCAAAATGACCTGGAAACAAGTTGCTATATGAGACCATGGAAACCTTGGAATATCTTCCACCAGTGCCAAAAAATACTCCAGAAAAGATTTCACATTGTATCTGTAAATGTGATAAACTAAGGTGGCAGATGTGACACGGATTAAAACGACGTATAGTCATTTGTAGCTGGAAACTTTTGCAGTTTTAGGGAAGATATCAAAACACTAAGTTCAGCTAAATCAAATAGCAAATATCAGCATTGTTTCAACACTATAGGTATGATATAGACATGATGAACAGATTTTGCAGTTGCAACTCCTGGACTGTATCCCGGATCAAATAGTTTTCTGAAGTTAAATCTGCCTAATGGCTTCAGAAATGAATAATCATGAAAGCTGATAAGTTTCAAGATTGCAACTTCTATCATTCACCAAGCTTTGATGATAATGATTAGGCCAGTTTGCAAAATATATGAGTGTGTGGAATGTACAGTATTTATTATAATTGCTGCAGTGAAATTAAATTACAATAGACTCTAAGGTATTACAATGTAGCTAATTTAGAGTAGAGTCATTTAACAAGAACTTGAAACTGCAGGTTGCATATCTCAGTTGTTACCTTATCTATCAGTAATGATACATATAAGCAAATCCAGTTATCATCGATGGGGTGAACTCTCCAGCTGGAGTAGGGGTCCAGACCTTAAGCTGGGTCATATATACTCCATATTCTTCAGAAACAGTAGGCTGGAATGTTAGTATATTTTAGGTAGCAGAACGAACTTTGGTAGTTTTGGTTTACAAAATGTAGTGAATTTTATGATATGGTTTTTTTTTTTTTAAACTATTATTATGCATTATTTGTGCCAGTCTGCTGTTTACAAAGGTCACGTTACAGTATTAGTGTGTAATACAGGACTTAATTTAATCTGCAATGAGAAGTCTGCACAACACAGCACTACTTCCCTACAGAGTTCCCTCCCCAGTTGTATCCCCCCATCTCCAGATCCTCAGACCACTCGCATTGGAAAAGGTAAGAGAGCAGCTGGGGATGGGGGGATTTTCTTAGAGGATGCAGAACATGGCTCTGGCCCCCCTTCCCCCAGTGCTTCCTCCATTGTTAAAATGGTCTGGTAACGGTATTCAATTTATGCTGTAAAAGTATACCTACAAAATTGATCAGTTATACTGACATAAATAAATGTAAATTTTGATGAATAAAGCTAACATTCTTAGTCAAACTCACATTCACTTAAAACAAACCCCTGTTATACTGCACTTTTTAGGTGTTTTAGTTCTTACCACGTTATTCCTTCATTAATGGTAATGTAACACTGTTCTGCTACCTAACACATACGAACATCAAAACTCCTACTACTAAGCCAAGAGATTTGAGTTTAGAAACCAGGTTGGATATGTACAGAAGGTTTTTTTGCCTTAAATAAGAAAAATGAATACAGTTATGGAATTCCTTATCCAGAAACCTAATGCTTAGAACCTTGGGTGGCTCAAGGGAGTCCTGAATATAATGGTTGTTGTAAATGATCAGTAAGTTCAGGCTTTGAAGCAACTTAGGCTCCCAGGCCCTCATACTTGCACCCTTTACCTGTGTGGATGACCACGGGCCAGTAACCAGCACTGGCCTTTTGGATGATCCTTTTTTTGTACTATTTTGTGTCAGTAAACAGGATGTTTAAAGTTATCAGCTTCCAAATATTTAAAACCTTAAAATTGTGTTTTTATGAAGTTCCACAGTAATGTGGCCCGGTCTGTTTAACATCATGCTTCCTAGTAATGCAAATGCAGAATGACATTTTGATGGACCTCAAGTGTTTTGGCAGAAGAAATGTTTTTGTAAAAGAATTTGAATATAAATAAGAAGAATCAGCCACTCCACTGGCTCCTGTGTCAGCATAGAGATTCACTGTGTCTGTCTGGGTACAGAGTATGCAGTCTCAAACTGAAATTCACTCAGTCTGCACCAAGGTCAATGACTCTCAATACAGACACAGGAGCCAGTGAACGCCAATGGGTCACCTATTCCTCGGCCTGCATCTGTAATAGGCTGTATGTGGGGATCCTTAAAGGCCTCTGGCTTATTTATTTGATGTGATTGGCTACAAGAATTGCTTCTGATCTGCAGTGTAACAGGAGCAGGACAGAACAGGGTCAGCCAAGTCTTGTGTTAAGGGGAGACTTTTGATTTCTAGCTACAATGTAGTATACAGGTTAACACAGAGATTCTTCTCCTGTGGGTTAGAACCCAAAATGGGTCCCACTGCAGTTTATGGTAGATCTACAGTGCATGATTCCTTTTAACAAAGTGAAATACAGTTCTACCAAAAAAAGGAATTAAACCATGATATTTATCTAATTTTCAACCAGTTTTGGGATTGCAATGCTGATTTCCCAACCTAATATATGTCCTCTAGAAAAAGATTAAGAATCCTGGTTTAACAAAGGTTAGTGGACATTTAAATATATTTTTCAATAACTTCTGACTGTAAGGATTGCTGAAGTATACACTAGTCTTTTGGATCTATAATATGATTGTTTAACTGGACCTTGTCATATGGCTGCCGCTTAAAGGAACACATGGTGGCTCTACTTAAGCTGATCAGACAACCTGCACTGCACTGATGAGCCTCAAGAAAGGCGAAACCGGTCTGCAGTTGGGAAATCTGATCAGCTATTATCCTGGCTTTTGCTTGAAAACCCAGTGGGTGAGCTTTAGCCAATAGGATAAACCCATGCAAATGGCATTTTCTTGGAGCACATTTGGAATTCATTCCCAGAATTCCCTTTGTTTATCTAAGTCTGTATGAGGCAGTCTCCTCAACCCTTGTCACTTTAAAGGAACATTAACACCAAAAAATTAAAGTGTTTTAAACTAAAGAAAATATCATGTAGTGTTGCCCTGCGCTGTTAAAACTGCTCTGTTTGCTTCAGAAAGACTACAGAGCTTATCTACTATCTGCTGTGTAACTTGAGCCTTTTCTTTGAATGGCTGCTCCAATGGCTACACAACAGCTTATTTATATAAACAACAGTAGTGCTTCTGAAGCAAACACATCAGTTTTACCAGTGCAGGGCAACACTGCATTATATTGAGCTGGTGCAGACAGGGAGATTCGGGGAGATTCTGTCGCCTGGCGATTCTGGAAATCGCCGCGCCGCGTGTGCATTGGCACTGGCGCTTTTTAATTTAAACAGGCAGCAAACATGGAGAAGGCAGTTCGGGGAGATTGTCGCCTCGATTAATCGCCAGACGACAGAATCTCCCCGAATCTCCCTGTCTGCACCCAGCCTAAAACAATTTCATTTTTTGATGTTACTGGTCCTTTAAGCCCACATATTCTATATTTCTTTATTACATGCATCACAAATCTTTGTACAAATGCAAATGTTGCTCTGGAGGTTGTGCAGACAGTGGCCATGTAAAGTACAGGGCAGAAATAACATTACATAGCACTAGGTGGCGCTTTAGGCCAAGCTACAATCACATTTTCTTATAATGAATCTTTTTTAACACTTTCCTAACTCAACATTGAGCAGTTCAAACTGATTCATGTAAAGATCCAGTGCTAGGGCACAATATATTTACCCCAAGAATGTCTGCTATCTCTCACTATAAACATTACAGACTGTAAGCAGACAAATAACAAACAGATGCCATATTATTTCTACAATGGTCACTGCATTCTTCTACGTGAAAGGTAGAGTTTAGCACCATCCCTGCCAAACGAGCCAAAATATATTCAACTATATTCCCTATATTATTTCAAAACAACACTCAGTTCCTTGCTTGACAAAGTACTATGATAACATTGAAACAAATACCCGTGGCAGGAGGTGACCGGCAGACAGGCAAACCACAGCAATGCAAGTGGAGGCCCTGACCTAGTTATGAGATACATTAATGAAGAACAGATAGTATATGCAGTTAAAGATAAATAACTCTAAACCTTCTTACAGACAAGCAGTGGATCTTAATTCATTTATATCTTACTGATAAGTTCTGTATGCAGTCAGTTGCTCAGGAAATGGTCTGAAATTATGAAATACTTACTAATGTAAATACGTGGCATGTTCTGTTACTGTCACCATTTTCTGCAAGACTGCAATGATACCCTTAATACTAATAACTGGAAACTATATCAAAGTGTAGCTTGCTTTGTGCTTGCAAATTAACTCATCCATTCAACTCATGATTGCAGTATTTTGTGTATCTGATTTTTTTTTTAGTAATGACAAAAAGTTGGCCAGCAGAGGGGAACTTTGATTCCAAAATATAATAAGATTTGATATTTTAGCAGCATTTTCCTTTTTTTAAAAAAAATCTTTTTATATACAAAATGATTGCAGAGACCCCATGAACAAAAGTCCTCTTTAAGAGCAACCAAAGCTGTAGGCAGGGACAGATTTTATATCTGGGTCCCTAGGTCCGTTGTCACTCGTCTCCCCCACCCCCACCCCCTTTGCAATAATGAGATTAAAACAAATTGGAATTTGCTTTTAACCTTAATACTTAGTGCTAACAGCATAACAATGTGCTACATGGCAAAAAAAATTTAAGAGTGGCCTGGCAGTCACAGTCACTCTCTCTCCACCCCCCCCCCCCCCCCCCCCAATACCCACCCACCTGCCTGCCTGACCCCTTCTCTGGTTCCCAATGCTCCGCTCCAGCTCTCAATTAGGAGAGAGACTGCAGAGGGAAGATTTGCATAAGAGGAAGCAGGCTCTGCATCCTGAGCCTCCTTGTTCCCTGGGGCCCCCGCAACCACACAGTCATCTTCCTCTATAGTTAAGCCACTGCCTAGGGCAAAATATGCTTGTCCTTGTTTTAAACAGCTCAATTTCATTAAAAAAAACAACATTCAGCCCCAACCCAGCCCCCTATCTAGTTTCTAGTGACAAGCTTCTAGAAAACTACTATAAAAGGAAGAACTGAGCATGCTCATTAGCCAACAGCCAAAGAAAATTCCTGAGGGAGGGGCAGAGTGGGTTAAAAGAAGGATTTCTAAGTGATTAAGGGAATTTTTTTAGCCTTACTGTTAACATTTTAATAACCAGAATGTCAGGTATCTAAAGATTTCAGAGAGGCTGTTCACTGATTACTTGATCAATGATTTTTGTGTGTGTATAGGGGTTTACATGTCCTTTAAGACACTGTGGATGCCTGTACCAGCTCTATGTGAGCCCTCAGTAAGTATCTGACTGAGGAAAAAGTATTGGAATGGCTCCAGTGCGTGTCCCCTGTGTGGGGACAGGTTTTGTTTGATAACCTGCTTCATGGAAGCTACTACCTCTATCCAAATGAGAGGTATTTGGGGGCAGGATAAAGAGCTCTTGGGACTGTCACTGTATTTGTCCAACAAGAGAGGAGTGTGGGACTGTAAAAGAAAAATAACTGGTAAAAGACTGTGCCAGTTGGAAGACTACATGAGTACTCCAGGGCAGGCTTTATATTATAATGTAACTGAATTCTCCCTTCAAGTTATATAACGTTCTATCTGTTTGACACATGTGAATCCTACTAGGTGGAGGCATTGCATCAGAGAAGCTCCCAGTATCTTTCATCTAGCAAAGGGGATTCGGGCCATGTATTGGAAATAAACATTATTTTTATTAAAGGTGTGCATAACACAAGAAGTGTCAAAATACATGTCTATATATACCTGCTTAACTGCTAGTTGACCCTTCTAAAGCCTCTTTAATTTGCCAAAGAGGAATAAAAAAAAAGCCCTTCCTGCCTCCAAATGGACCAGTCCCTGGATCAACTTGTAGTATGAGCTGTCTTTCATAGCCCTGTATTCCCTCACTTGCAAAAAAGCCATCCAACCCCTTATTAAAGCTATCTAATGTATCAGGCAACTGTGTGTGACCACTGTGTCATGTATTTTTAAATCTCTGCCACTTCAGCTACAACAGTGCTATTCTACTGGCAGCCAGTATGTCTCCAAACAAACTGCTGTGAAAGACGCCATCATTTAAAAAGAATCTGGTGCATGACCATATACAGTATTGAGTCAGCTGACTGGCCCCAAATTGTGCATAGGGAAAATTGGACAGTCTGAACTAGGGTCTTGCCTAAAAGCAAGGCCTTAACCATGCAAAAATTATTACCCCAGCGCCTATGCACATCACTGAGCACACATAAAATGTATATTCACACATACCTAGGCAGTTATTCAAACCACAGTGAAACTGAACCTCAGCATCCAAACTAAGTGGCACTAAAACAACACAAAGGGGCAAATTTACTATTATTCCCCAAAAATCCTACAAATCTTTTCGAAATTCGATAAGCATTCGACTATCGAATGCTTATCAAATAGTTTTAGGCTATCATTTTGCTCGATATTCGATTTCTCAATGAATTCGTACAATGGGGGTTCCCATAGGCTTCTGTTTGGTATTCTGTAGGTTCAATCTACCCTTAGGGGCAAATTTACTATTATTCCCCAAAAAAAAATTGTTTCTATTCGATATTCAATTAGCATTCGATTTTCGAATGTTAATCGAATAGTTCTAGGCTACCTTTTATTCGATATTTGATCATTCGACGATCGAATACAAATTTATTCGATCAGTCGAATAAATCATTCGACTGAACGAATAAATCATTCCATCATTCGAATGATTCGTACGATTCGAACGATCTAAGACTTCGATCGTACGAATCCTATTTGATCAGGACTTAGCCTCAGAAGCCTTCTTGCAATTTGGTAGGTCCAATCTGCCGAAGTAGGCAATCGAATAAACTTTAAAAATTAAAATCCTTCGCTAGTCGAATGATCGAATATTCGTCCATTCGACTCTATTTGAATGTATTCGATCATTCCCTATTCGATGATCGAATATGCCATATTCACATATTCGACCAAAAGAATAAATCCTACATTAGAAATTCGATCGAATTCGTTCGAACTTCGAATCCTTCACATGAATTTTGTAAATCGGCCCCTTAATGTCAATGACTACTGGGGTCACTGTATAACTGGAATCTCTGACTGACTCATGTAGTGTGTGTTACAGAGTTTAGATATATTCCTTCTTTTTGCATGATGTAATTACCCCATGTAATCCACTCTCTTCAAATTGCCTGCAATTGCGTGTTTAGTAAGGGCTAGCTGTGTGAATCCATAGTTATTTTGAACAGAATAGAAATCTTGCAACATCTGTTTTTAATTATTCAGCGTTTCCCTGTTTATTATTTCAAGTGTTAAACATCATGCAATACTTGTGTGAAAAGTTCAGAACAAAAAAAAAATCTATTAATCAGGTTTGTAGATGAATCGAAAGTATTTTGTTGAACAGACAATTTATTGGTTTAATGGTTTATTTACTTGGTCTTACTAAGATCTTGATTCATAAAGTAGAATTTTTTTTGGAAAGCATCACATGGCCACTTGTACCACAAACATAATGGACACTGATCTAGCTTTAAAAAAAATCAGTTAGGGCTTTATCATGTTTGGGTTTTGCTTGACTGTGGAGTTTATTCATGATTTATGAGAATGAGATCAATTTTTAAATAAGAGGGGTCATTTACTTATGTCAGTGTGCATTGTCCACAGTAGGCCATTTTTATGAACTTTGCACACTGAATGCCGTAGGCCTTTCTGCTCAGTTTTGCTCATGGGATGCTGAATCTTGATTACAGATTTCTATTACATATGTTGGTTATGTTTTAATGTTAGAAGAAGAAGGAAATCTGCCACTGAATGAACATTTTTCTTTTACTGGAAGCAGAACGGTGGGGGGGGGGTTGAATCTGCACCTCTGGTCTTACATTATTATTCTGGCCCTAGGCAAAAAGCAGAGTGCGGGACAAGAAGGAAGGGGTCAGACGCTCTACATGCAGTGTTCTACATGTCTGTTGGAACAGTTATCCCGAATTCTCAGTACCTGGAGTTTTCCCCAGCTCCCAACTCATAGCGATCTATCCGTAATTTGAATTTCCAAAAACTCATTTAAAAATTAATTAAGCCCAATAGGATTGTTTAGTCAATAATGATTTATTATATCTTAGTTTGGATCAAGTACAAGGTACAGTACAGTTTCATTACTACACATAAATAGGAATTTATTTTCAAAAATTGTACTTGCTTGATTATAACTGAGTCTATGGGGCAAATTCACTAAGATCCGAAAATTCGCTAGCGTTAGCTTCGCTAGCGTTCGGCGCACTTCGCTAGGCGAATTTTCGCCAGCACTACGCAAACTCACTAAGATGTTAGCAAAGTAGCGCTACTGTTAGTTTTCCAGGCAAAGTGCAGTTACGCCTAATTACATACGGCGGGAACTTAAGCGTATAATAGAAGTATATGTTACAGCCACTACATTCCACTACACAAGCCCAGGAAACCTTTAATCAATAAAATAAAGTTGTCCTATTGCCCTACATGTGCCCCCTATATAGTTGTGTTGCCATATGTTAGGAAATGTAGGGGGGAAGGAGAGTAACCTCCCCCCAAAAAAAAAAATTCTTTTTCAGTCTATCACCCTAGAATAGTAAAACATGCCAGTGTTTTTTTGGGAAAATTTTTTCCATTTTTTTTTTCAAACTCCTATCTATTGTATTGAACTTCGCCTGGTGGTAACGTTCAGTAAAATTTTGATCTTAGTGAATTTGCGTAATTACGATCCTTCGTCAGTGCGCAACTTCACCTGGCGTAAGGGTGCGAAGTTGCACAAGTCTATCTACTTCGCTAGCGAAAATTCCCCAGAGTCTGTGTTAGTGAATTTGCAAAATTACGAAATGACTTCTCGCTGACGAAATAGCACTAGCGTTATACGCTTCACACTTTAGTGAATTTGGGCCTATGGGAGACCACCTTTCCCTAATTCATAGATTTCTGGATAACGGGTTTCTGAATAACAGATCATACACCTGTATGCATTTGTAACCATATATGAATTTATATATGAGGCAATCGGGGTCGTCAGCACCATATATGGGCCATGGTCCCTGGTGTGGAGGATTCTCTAAAGCAGCTGTTTCTAAGATCAGGGTACATTTGTGCTAGTCTACTAGGTGTAAGATTTTCCCATAATAGACCCATTCTGTATCTGTTGACAGAGGACAATTCATATAGACCTTTCTGACAAAGTATATTTAGTTTTAACCTTTCCTTCTCCTAAACACTTACATGTGACAGCCTTTCACAATGCTGTGAAAATGCATAATTTCTCTATTAACCCACACCCACTGCCATTTTCATGGTTTGCCTTTAAACCCACTCCATTTATCACTGTCTACTCTTTCGCCCCACTTCCTTTGTGTGGGGCTATCACGTGGCAATCAGCAATTGGTTGATAGCATTGTCAGTCATCGGTAATCCTGCACAGTTTTCCTAATTTGGAAAACCAGGCAGGCAGTTTCGTCCAGGCTTCAAAATCCTGGCTATCCGGATCAGAACCTGATAGGTAGAAAATCTATAGTACACTGTTACCAGATATATCTGCTCACATGATTCTCCCCCTCCTCCAATTACCAATGGGAATCATCCTGTCACTCAGTCCTTGGTTGATGACATGCAGAGTGGTGTAGTATGGAAAAATGAACCATTTTGTTTAGTTGTATATTAAATATTGAAAAAAAAATGGAGAAAACAAAAGTCTGTATAATAAACACAGGACAAAAACATTTAAAGCATAAAAAAAACTGTGTAGATCTGTGGAATCACTCACCACAATGGAGACGTGGCCCAGGTGCTCCAGCCACAGGCCCATCATCATCCAAGGCCCCCCTTTGGACCCCCTGGCCCCCTACTGCACAAATGGCACGCATGTGCACTGTGCCCCATGGATTGCACTGAGCCGTACAGCACGCATGCGAGCACAATGCTGCAGGGCACTGCAAATTTGTTTTGTTTTTTTCTGGACCACGAGATCAGGAGAGGGAGTCTGGTCCAGCGCGGGCCCACGAGGACTGGGGACCACCGGGTTTTTTCTTGGGGTCCCGCTGTCCCAGTCCGACCCTGAAGGGGTTCTTCGCCTTCCTAACACTTTTTCAGTTTGTTCAGCAGAAATAAAGACTATGAGCTTGCTTGGTGTAAAATTACACACACGTTTACACAGCTTTTTACACCGTTTATCCAGCGAATTTAATTTTGCACAGCATAATAAATAGCGTCTTAGGTACTACTGTAGCTCAATAATGTACTTGAGGAGAATCCTGAAAGCTGGGAGCAACATTTCTGGGCCGCTTTACCTGGTTTGTTTGCTTATTTTCTGGAAGTTTTACAATTTACTGTAAGTGCATTACTTTTATCTAATAAAATCTCATTGATCTTATGCTACGGGAGACCTCTTTTTATGTATATATATATACCTGTATATATATATTATATATATATATATAGAGTCTCGCACCAGCCTTCGCCAATCTCTATATGGCACACTTTGAAAAACAATATATCTTGTCCCAATATGAATATGGTACATCTATATACAAAGTCTGGCACTACATAGACCACCTATTAGTCCTATGGATGGGTTCCAAAGACTAATTCAACCAGATGGTGGGCAACCTAAATTTTCTCCCAACTCCAATCAAGTTCACAGCACCCATTGATTCTAATGAGATACTGTTTTTGGATATTCTAATACTGAAGCAGAGCACCCAACTCACAACCACGATCTTTCGAAAGAAAACTGAAACACTTTGCTACATCATGCCTCCTGACACCCGCCACACCTGTTGAAGAGCATACTGTATTCACAAATGATACCTACAGTAAGGAATAACACAGACCCTGTACCACTAGGGTTGCCACCTTTTCTGGAACAAAATACCTGCCTTCCTACATATTTATGTTTTTTCTCTATTAATAACATTGGGATCAACCATCACTTTTACCGGCCAGGTGGCAACCCTACGTACAACTCAATAGTCAACTTGAACTAATCACTTTCTTCTAGAGAATATCCCCTCCATGAATTGCTTGATAGCCATCAGAGAGCCTCATGTTTTACACAGGTTGAACTGTTGAACCCCACTGACAGTCCCCATACAATGGACAATGAAGATCGTCTCACCTTCCTCACCACGTACTCCCCCAGCACCAGAACTTTTACTAAAACCGTCCACAATCACTGGTCTATTGTACTCCCACCCTCCTTTAAAATGCCCCCTTGGATTGCCTACAGAAGAAGAAGGAACTTGAGGGACCTGATAGTTAATACAGATACTGTACACTGTTACCAACCCACTACATCTTCCACTTGGCTTTCTAATGCTAAGCCTGAATGTTTCCACTGTACAGACTGCATCATTTGCAGGCAACTCCTTACAGGATCCACATTTTTCCACCCACATTCTGGGAGACCGATTGCCATCAACCGATTGCTGACCTGCACCTCTAAATTCATTATCTATAAAGTTTCCTTGCGGTCTAGTATATGTGGGCAACACCATCACTAACTTTACTTCCATCAGGGCTGCACTGAGCAAAGGAAGTGGTGACACTCCAGTTGCCCAACACTTTGTGGAACATAAAAACGCATTGGCCTCCTTGAGGAGTATGATCATTGACTGTGTCCCCGTGCCCGCTCGGGGAGGTGACCGCAAACGCGTGCTTTTGCAAACTGAACTGAAATGGATTCCTCGCTTAGATACTCATCTCACCTTTTCGCCTGATATAATCCAGGATATAGATGTTTGTAGATATTGAAGCGTGAAAGATGGTGCACAACAGCAGGGCTTGTTTATGTGTGACTTCTTACTTCCCCTCCTCTACCTTTTCAGCCTCTATTTTACCCAATTTCTTTCTATATCTCATTCCATTGGGCATCCTTGGGTTTAGGCCCGCCATCAGGGGGGGACAGGGGGGACAAGTGTCCCGGGCCCGGGGATGAAGGGGGTCCTTATGAGTGCAGCAGCAAGCGTTCACCTCTCGCTGAAGTCCTGCACAGAATGTGCCGAACGTTTGTGAAGTCCTGAAGCGCCGAAAATACCAGAAGTCACGAAAGGAGCTGTCACTGAAGTCCTGAAGCGGCGAAAATACCCGAAGTCACTAAAACAGCTATAACTGAAGTCCTGAAGCCACGAGTTCAATTCTACTGACACCAATGTGGGTTTTTTTTTTTTTAATCCTCTGGCCACCAATTTTTTATTTTAATACTCTATAGGCCCATGCACCAATTTAAAAAAAAAAATATTTTATGGGGCCCCAATTTTCTTTGTAACTTGTTGGGGGTCCTGACCACCAATTTTTTAAAACCCGTTTTTCTTAATGGGGGGGCCTGGCGCCAATTTTTTTTTTAACTTATAAGGGAGCCTTGGGGGGGATTAGATTTTTAGCGTTGATGTCTGTGTGGTCTTTTAACTTTGATGTGGAGTGGGCAGGGATTAGGGGTGGGGCTTGGGTGCTAGGGTGGGCGGGGTGGGCGGGGCCCTGGGGGGCCGAAAATTTTGTTGTACGGAGCCCCGTGATTTCTAATGGCGGCCCTGCGTGGGATCCTCAATCGCCTCTTTTGAGTCCATTGAAATATGGTCTGTGATATGTGTACACCAAAGAAAAGATGTTTTTTCCTTTGATATGTGTGATACACACGGGCCTCTATATTACTATAAACCTGGCTTTTAAATCCCCCACACTATAATGTCGGGTGAACCATGTGCGCTTTATTTTTAATGCCAATATAGGCACGTTATTCCCAGTGACAGCTGACACTACATGCCGATGGTATTTTTTTCTACAAAGACACATAGTGTCTATATAAATGTAATCTAGTGTTAAAGGAACAGTAATACCAAAAAATGTAAGTGTTTTACAGTAAAGAAAATATCATATAGTGTTGCCCTGCGCTGTTAAAACTGATCTGTTTGCTTCAGAAACACTACTATAGTTCATATAAACAAGCTGCTAAGTAGCAATGGAGGAAACTGAAAAACGGTTATATGGCACAGGATAAGTAATGGATAACAGATAACATTCATTATCTTCTGTGTAACTTGAGCCTTTTCTCCTTTGACTAGTTGTCCCCATGGCTACACAGCAGCTTATTTATATAAACAATAATAGTGCTTCTGAAGCAAACACTGCAGTTTTACCAGTGAAAGGCAACACTTCATTACTTTAAAACTATTTCATTTTTTGATGTTATTGGTCCTTTAATACCGGTAATGAATATGCTTAGAGGCCCAGCCTACTGTCATGATGTCCCTTTCCCTAACTCTGTTTCTCTGATGTCACATGCTTCAACCATTTACCTAACAAACTGGCCAGACTACACACCCTTGGACATAGCTATGTGCCACTATATGAGCAGTGGAGTATTGCACCAATATGGATATGATTTAAACTCTGTGTACACATGCAATACTACAATACATGTTGTACACACAGTATACTGTATGAACATCCTTCAGCTTGTAATCCATCTTTATTGCTACATACTTGCTGCCTGCTATGGTTGCTGTAATACAGTAGCCTAACAATGTGATATCCCTCTGCATCAGGGGTGTCCAAACTTTTTAGCATGAGGGCCAGATTTGTTGAGGTGAAAATGTGTGGGGGCCAACATTCAGCTGAGTGGTAAGTTTTGGCTTATACTGTAAGGCAGCGGTCCCCAAACTTCTTTGCTCGTGAGCCACTTTTAAATTTAAAAAAGAGTTGGAGAGCAACACAAGCATGAAAAAGTCCATGTGGATGTCAAATAAGAGCTCTGACTGGCTTTTTGGTAACCCCTATATGGACTGGCAGCCAACAGGAGAGAATGTTATGCAACCAAAACTTGCCTCTAAGCCAGTTATTCAAAAATAAGCACCTGCTTTGAGGCCACTGGGAGCAACATCCAAGGGGTTGGAGAACAACATGTTGCTCGCAAGCTACTGGTTGGGGATCACTGCTGTAAGGCCTTCCTAGACCTGAGCCTAGGTGGCCTCTCCCCAAATCCAGGCCTGCCCATGAATGAGCGATTCCTTGTTTCAGGCTGGGGGCCAGTGTAAATTTGAAAACGGGCCGCAATTGGCCCACGGCCCTGACTTTGGACATGCCTGCTCTACATGAACGTGATAGTCTCTACATGTGATATGACCACCTACTGGTAGCTATAACCCGCTACTGGCCTCCTTTAATATCGGCCTAACACGGCCTGGTAGGTATTGCTCCACACCTGAATAGATGCTGCTAGTTATACAACTCCGACCTGAGGCAATGCACAGCGTCTCTGTGTTTGGTTAAGACACCTCTGAAGATCTCTGTTCAGTGGCCATTTGATTTCTTTACTAGCAAAACGGTCGATGAGCTTCCTTCCCTTGCTCTGATCAGCAAGGGAAGGATCCTGTTCTGACTACAGTGATCCCGTAATACGCATCGCTTCAGCTCTTCCTTTACTTACCTATCTCTTTTAAAGTGCTGTACACAGCGCTGACTGTTGCAAATATGATTTTGAAACTTTTACTAAGATGCGAGAATAAGACACGATGTTGCAAGCTGCTAATGAACTGATACATTGTCATAATACTGGATATGTACATACTGATAAGTGTTGTTTCACATTTGGGTGCTCCTCTAAGTTACTATTTGGTATTGTTTAATACATTTTATGTATTTGATGTTGTTTATGTATGTTTGTGTTGTAAGCGCAGCACTATGACATCACCATTTCCTCTTTCCCGCTACTGGGGGTTCAGAAGGTTACTGTTTGTTGTAATGTGCACTTTGAAAACGTTTTCCTTTCTATAACTTGAGAACAGCACAGGGATCCCATATCTGTAGTGATGCTAGATGCCACAGTCCCAAGGTGCAAGAACATTCATATTTTAGTGAATTCCACTGCCCTCAGATACAATAACTCAGGTAACTGGCTACTAGTATACAAATATAGATGAGCAGGATCTAATGAATCAATTTAAGATAAAACATGCATACATACATATACTAGTTGTTCAATACTGGAAAACAGTGAATTGCAATTAGCTTATGTAGGGACCCATAAGTACCATGGCCCTTATGGCTTCTTCCCTTGCCCTTTCA
>CM044441.1:60692183-60715140 GCA_024363595.1 Xenopus borealis | reverse complement strand
ATGTCTAGCTCCATGTCAGATTTCAAAATGAAATATAAAAAAATCTGTTTGATCTTTTGACAAATGAATTTCAATGCAGAATTCAGTGTTTTGAAAAAAAAAAAAACATTTTTTCACATGACAGTATCACTTTACAACATAGTTGTACCATGTTGCTTCCAGTAAATGCCCTTAATGTGCTGAGTATTTACAAATCATAGAGCCGTCTGGCAGCAGAAGGGTTACATTATCACACTGTCGCACTCTGGCCAGGTTTGGGGGGGCTGCCCAACATAATGACGTTCCTCTCCAGCTGCAGTTCACAGTAAGGTCCCTAGGTGTCGCTGGTGTCACTGGTTCTTCCTTAGGCTCAGGGCTCTGCTGCTAACGCAGACTTTCTTGAATAACTCCACTCCCTCGCTGAAACGACTGGGTTTGATCGCAGAGTGTTACAAAAATAAGTCCCCTCTTGACTGTTTGGTCTGAGCAGAGTCGCAGAGCTCACCCTCTCACCGCCCCTCCAGGAGAGACTTGTACATCTGAAAAAAGCAGCGTCCCTGGTTGCTTTGTGTCTGCTTCTGCAGTGCTGCAGCTACAAGTCCTTGCGTCTTTGGATCTGTCACAGGATGGCTGGGAAACCTCTATACAGATCAGAGAGGAGCCACTGGAAACTGCTGCTTGCTGCGATATCTCTCAGTTTGGTCTATTCGTACAACATTGATTTGGATCACCCACTCGTCTTCCGAGGTCCCAATGGTTCTTTCTTTGGCTACTCCGTCCTGGAACATTACCATGATGAGACACGATGGTAAGTTAGAACTGCTAGAAGTTTTCAGGCATCCGCCCCTCCTCCCCAGGACTCCCTTTCTATTCATATTTTCCATTCTTTTCTGTTGCACAAGGTGAGTGGGATGGATATGGCCACATTACTGGCCCCAATGCACAAGGCTTGCTGTACTGTTCTATTAGCAATGCAAGAGCACAGTCCTTGCCAAGTTCTATCAACTTTAGCGCAACTACAAATCCCAAAAGTGACCCTGTGTGTGGAGGGGTGGAAGTTGTCGTTCTTCCAGCTAAACTGTCAAACCCTTGCCTGGGGTGTACAGAATCTCTTCATATATGATCTAAATCACATGTGGTCTTATAGTGTTATCAATATCAGGATCAGCAAATTCAGCATTCTAGGAAATTATGCTTTGGTGAAAGCACAAGGAAATGAATTATTTAAGACAATACAATCACACTGGTTTATATTGAAAACAAATAACTAGTGATGGGCGAATTTATTTGCCTATGACGAATTCATGGTCAATTCCCGCGATTCACTGCAGGCGAATAAATTCGCGAAATGCCTGAAAAAAATCTTGCCTGGGCAAAAATTCGCTGGCGTCTCGTTTCGGACGTGAGTGTCCATTTTAGGCCACCGGCGCCTATTGCTGGTGTCAAAAAAAGGACATGTCCGTTTTTTTCAAAAATGGATGCCAGGATCCAAAAACAGACACCCGGGTCCAAAAATGGACACCCGCGTCCAAAACGAGACGCGGCGGCGTTTCACAAATTTTTCACTCCAGATTAGCCCATCACTACAAATAACCCTTCAGTGCTGAAGCAGATGTTTCCCCCCCCCTGTGCTGCATATACTTTTACCCATATTTATATAGTGCTAATAGATTCCTCAGCACCTTGTATGGAGTGTTCACCATTTATATCAGTATCTGGCAGGGTTGCCACCTCACCCCATTAAAACCGGATACATTTAGAATCCACATACTGCATGGCAAGCGGTTCATTTAGATGCATGCTGCATGGCTGCACGGAAAGAGGTTCAGTCTGCAGCGTTTTTCTAAATTAATAATAATTTAGCTATGCAGGATGCAGCTTCAGTATGTTTCTGGCTTTAAAGAGATGAGGTGGCAATCCTTGTCCCTGGATCAGTGGAGCTTACAATCTATTTTCCTTGTTACACCCACACAACCAATTGATTCAGTTTAATCAGGAACAACTTGATGGACAAGGAAATTGAAAATAACTGATGTTTGCTCCATTCACTTGAAAATGCACCAGCCTGGGGTATATCCTTAAAGGGATCCTGTCATGGTAAAAAAAATTTTTTCAAAATGTATCAGTTAATAGTGCTGTTCCAGAAGAATTCTGCATTGAAATCCATTTCTCAAAAGAGCAAACAGATTTTTTTATATTTTATTTTGAAATCTGACATGGGGCTAGACATATTGTCAATTTCCCAGCTGCCCCAAGTCATGTGACTTGTACTCTGATAAACTTCAATCAGTCTTTACTGCTGTACTGCAAGTTGGAGTGAAATTACCCCCCCCCCTTTCCCCCACCCAGCAGCCTAACAAAAGAACAATGGGAAGGTAAACAGATAACAGCTCCCTAATACAAGATAACAGCTTCCTGGTAGATCTAAGAACAGCACTCAATAGTAAAACCCATGTCCCACTGCGTACTATTCAGTTACATTGAGAAAGAAAAACAACAGCCTGCCAGAAAGCAGTTCCCTCCTGAAGTGCTGGCACAAGTCACTTGACTGGGGCAGCTGGGAAATTGACAAAATGGCTAGCCCCATGTCAGATTTCAAAACTGAATATAAAAAAATCTGTTTGCTCTTTTGAGAAATGGATTTCAGTGCAGAAGTCTATTGGAGCAACACTATTAACTGATGCATTTAAAAAAAAACATGTTTTCCCATGACAGTTTCCCTTTAAAGTGATACTGACACTAAAATACAACTTTTTAAAATATGGATGTACATTAAAACTTACCTATACTGTAGGTCATGTTGATCTTTTTTGCTGAGAGGTTAGGTTTTGTAAGAAATAATTAGTTGAAGTTTCTGAACCTGATTGTTTTGCCAACCTGACTAATACTAACAGACTCCTGCTGCACAAATATGGAAGCCCCCTCATACAGGAACATGGGGGATCAGACAGGTAATGTAAAAGCATCGACCAAATACTTTATGGCAAAGTTATTAGTTGCTTCCAAAGCCAATATTATGATAGATATAAAAAAGTGTTTCATTTCTGGTGTCCACATTTCTTTAACAGTCCCCATCTACTGCACCTAAACATTAACAATACTATGCACACGCTTGGCCCTGGGGAATAAAGAGGGACTGCTGGGAAGTGGCTAACACAGAGATGTGGTGCTGTTAAGGCCATAACCGCATGGGGTCAGGTCTGCTGTATGGGACCTCTTGCACCAGACAAGGGTCTGCTGTGGTGAACCATGTGTACCAAACCTTAAATAGATATGGTATATAAGTATGGGATCCGTTATCCGGAAACCCATTATCCAGAAAGTTCTGAATTACGGAAACACCATCTCCATAGACCCCATTATAAACCAATAATTGCTTTATTGTTAAGTGTATTGCCAGAAGGAAAGTCGTTTTACACTTGGGGGTGCCAAATGTTAGGCACTAGTGATGGGCTAATCGCCGGCTTTGATTCGCTTCGCCAAATTTTTCACAAATTTAGAGAGAAATTTTGCGAAATGGCAAAAAATTCACAGAACATCTCGTTTTGGACATAGGAGTCCATTTTTGGACGCGGGCATCCATTGCCGGCATAAAAAAAACGGACACCCGTGTCCAAAACGAGACACCGTAGAATTTTCGCTAGGTGAAATTTTGCTGACGTTTGAAGAATTTATTCGCCCATCACTATTAGGCACCCCCACATGAATGTATTTACTTACCTGAAACCCAGGGCTGGTGTTCCTGTCAGCAGAAAACTGCACCGGGCTAGGGTTATACCATTGAGCACCACAGGTTCCAGGTTCTACTTACCTCACACAGCTGCGCATGTACATTAGAGTGAAAAGCCAAAAATGTATGAAAATGACGGCTTTTTCATTCTTCTGCGCGTGCGTCTTCCTGGGGAAATTTTAAGAAAGAAGAAGCTGGAAGCCGGGGTTTCAGGTAAGTAAATATAATCACTTGGAGTGCCTAACATTTGGCACCCCCAAGTGTGAAACAACTTTCCTTCTCCTTTAAAGGGACAGTATAACCCTTTTGGTTCAGTGAATAGGGCTTGCCCTGAATATACTTTTTGTTGATTGTTTTATTAGGAAATTGTAAGGTTTTGAGGGCGGTGTTTTTTGCACCAAACAAAGCAAACTTGCATACATACTTACTGGACCAAGTGAGTGTCACATTCTACTTCCTGGTTCCAATGAGTAAAATCATTATCGAGTTTTGGCAAGCTGAGAATGTTGAGAGTTTGAGTTTACAACAGCTGCAGTTTAACTCATTTGATGCCCCATTTCTTGAATTAGTAAATAACTAAGTGTGCCTGTCAGCTAGCCATGTCTCAGCCCATTCAACTCACCATGAAGGCAGGATCAGGCATCCCCAGTAATGATGGGCGAATCTGGGGCGTTTCGCTTTGCCAAATTTTTAGCAAAATGGAGCCGCATTTCGTTCTGGTCCCCGGTGGCCATTTTTGGACACCGGCGCACATTTCTGGCGTTGAAAAAATGGACGTCAGCATCCAAAAACTGATGCCTGCGTACAAAATGAGACAGCGGCGATTTTTCGCCAGACAAAATTTTCCTGGCATTTCACCAATTTATTTGCCTGTGACAAATCGTGGTAATTCACAGCGAATTCACCCCAGGCGAATAATTTCACCCATCACCAATCCCCAGTCTCACTAAGAATGATCACATCAAACAATTTGACTGGATGTGCGAGTGCTGAATATAAAACTGAAGTCATAATTTACTTCCCAGTCCCATTGAATAAATTTAAAGAAATCAACAGTCCACCAAGAAGCTTCTCTATAATGAGTTCTTTATCTAAAAAAAAAAGAGGCTCTAGCTGCGGGTAGGAAGGGGTTTATTTATACAGAGGCTTCTCACTGCACTGCTGATTTGATTGACTTTGCTAATTGGGACCAGGAAACAGAATGTGACTTTAGTTTCATATTCAAAATTTTCCTTGTTTAAAGTAAGAAATAGCAAAATCTGTAGGTATTTACTAATTAAAACAATAGCAAAAAGTTTTTCCAGCACAAAGCCCTATTCATTAAATTAAGGTCGAGAAAGGGGGGTTTATGACTCCTTAAATGGGAGGTGAATTAGCCAAGGCACAGACATCAGTCAGTGTGTGTAAGCTTCACTCTGCCTTTTTTAAATTCAGAATATTGAACATAGTGTCCAGCCAAGCTCCTATTGCAGTACAGCAGCATCTGAGTGGCTCAACAAAGAGCATCTCCATGTCCTTTCCATGCTGTATTCTGTGCCTGGGATAATGGTTGTAGAGGTCTGTGCTGTTCATGTGCAGAACAGACTGACAACATTGAGACTGGCCAATGAACAGAACAATAGAAAGGTGGCTATACCGTATATGGACCCTCGTACAGTATTAGTGGGTTATGCCTCCAGGGTTATAGTTGGTAAATGTGCAGCATGGAATTATTCAGTGTATGGGCCTCCTTATATTTTAAGTAAAAGGAATGGATGTGCACAATGAGTATTATGTTAACCATGTACATGTGCCAGAACTATAAACATGAGCATAATACATACAATTACTGTAAAGGACAAAACAGATGCTAACATAGAACACACAACTCTTTACATTGCATGAACAGAGGTCTTACAACAAGAACACCCTTCTTGCAAGAGTCTGCAATCTAAATAGCTTCATTTTGCGATTGTATATAGCAAACCTCCCAACATTTGAAAAATGAAAAGAGGGGCAAAAACCTATGGCGCACTGTGCGCAGCAAATTTGTTGGCCGTGCCCATTTTATGGTCACGCACCCTAATTACCATGTCCATTTTACAAGATCTGGCAAGAAAGTTGGAACACATTTCTGGGAGTTTTAGTGCAATGTTTTATGTGTTATAACAGTCTTGCTAATGAAAGTGAATAGCCCTTTAAGATGCTAGTCTCAGTTCTCCCAAGAGACTTGCTTATCTAGTTACAATTGTTTCTTTGCTTATTTTAAATTGTTACAAAAGTATCCAAGTGCAACTGCTGGCTGTTCTGGGCTCTTTGCCCAAAATGGTCTTGTTTTAATTAAGTTTCAGAAACGTTGTAACTTTTTCTCGAGGAGATCAAAGAAAAACCGGGAACTGCGGGCTGAGCTGTCAAAATCAGTACTGTCCCATAAAAAACAGGACAGTTGGGAGGTATGATATAATAATGGAATGTTTGCCCTGTTTGTTAAAAACATAGAAATTTATTATAGGTGATAACTAGAGATGGGCGACTAAATTTACCATACACAAATTTGTGTCAAGTTTCCGAGTTTTGTTGCAATAGAATTAATTCGCGAAACCAGGTCAAAAACATTTGTCATGTGATTTACTAATTGACAATCACGTCAAAACTGTTGTGCTTCAAAATGATTCAGACGCCCATTGACTTTAATGCATTTGGATGAAATAGTGACATGCATAAAAATTGATCCCTCCGTCAAAATTGATGTGCGTGCCAAAATTATTTAGATGCCCGTTGACTTCAATTCGTTTCGCAAATTTTTCGCGGTTTCGTGAATTTTGTGGTAAATTCGCACATTTTTCAGGGAAGCGAAGCACAGTTTTTCCCATCACTAGTGATAACTGATTAGAAAGTAAAACCTTGATGGTCAGACCAGATTGGCTACTGCCAGACACAAGCGTCTCCATATTTACAGACAGCAATTTGCAAGCATGTGTGGCAGCAGTTTTATACGTTCTAGCCATACCTAGGTTTTATCAGATTCTTTTGGTTTATGGTATTTTTATCTGGTCTGGTCAGAATTCCATTTATCTTAGAATCCACAGATTTACAACTATATTTAGTAAATGGTGCTGCTCTTATTTGAGATGGTAGATTGGCAGTACCATTATGGGATTTTTTGGAGGCTTCCAGCAATGTTAATAATTTCAATATGTGTGGGTTGGCTGGTTAATAAAAAATTCCCAGATATGGTTGTGTGTATGAAATAATGGTGTAAGATGTGTGGTGCTCTTGCCTTGTAAAGCAAAATGAAAAATAGCAGCTGTTCCTTGAGCATCTTTTCTTGTGTGATTTCTTTGCAAGGCAAAAGCCAGTGGGAGCACTCCTTGCAAGCAGTGCCCTTTTTTTGGTGATGGGAGAACAAATCCTGCTCATCTAATGGTGGCCATACACGGGCAGATAAAGCTGCCGATATCGGTAGCTTACACCAATTTGACAGCTTATCTGGCTGTGTATGGGGGGCTTCTGAGGGTCTTCCTGATCGATATTTGGCCATGATATAGATCGGGGCCAAACGTTCAGATTACCCCCGATATAGCCCAGCCGTTAGAGGCATATCAGGGAAAGATCCACTGGTTTGGTGATGAGCGGATCTTTGGTCAGCTATGGTCAGCTTTAGTTTCTTCTAAAAGTCACTCTTTGTTAAGCTTGGAATTGATCTTCCAAAAGAAGAAATTTCCATAGAACTGTCTATTTGTATACAATGGGCAACAAAGGTCATGAGTAGCTGCACACAGAGATTCAGTATCCCATGCAAATATTTTTTTAATACATTTTTGCTTTAATTAATTAGTTTATGTTCAGCTACCCATGGATTATACTGCTTCCTACTGCTGATGAGAACATGTAGTGTGAGATGGAGAAAGAATAGGTACAGTTTTAGGGGGGACCCTTATGTTCCCCACAGGTTATGACCATTGACTGTGCTTTCCCTGATACAGGTGGTGGTTTTACAAAATGAAAGGTAAAATAATTTGCATTTTATGTCACTCACAATGACTATTGAAACCTTTCTCAACTCCAATCATTTCTATGGATTCTGGATACATCTGACAAGTCAGATTAAATTTTTTTGTCAGAAAGCTTAGCTTTGAAAACACATAAAATGGCTCTTTACCAGAAAGTGTCCAAAGTGTAAACGTGGGGCAGACATATCTTCTTTGCATTCCTAGAATGGGGTCTTGCTCTAGATATGCAGTAGAACTGCCTGCCTTTGGCAGCATTGCATTCAGAGGGGTGTTGTAGACAGCATGTGGGTATTTCCAGGAATGCATGGACCTAAAACTCACAATTGCCCCACATTCATTACTATAACGTTTGCCCACAAATGCAGATTGCTTTTTATGCAATTGTTGGTTGTAAATACAAACATGTATTTTAAGCAGAGAATGTCAGACTTGTTAGAGGCCACCAGGTGATAACTCAGGGATAGGAAAGCTACTCTTTTATTTTTTGCCATTGGCCAATGTGCATGGTTAGAATATACTATTCTCCACAGGCAGACTTGTTAATGCCTTCTATTGTGAATGTTTTATGACAAATGCACATTATATATACTTGTAAATGCAAACAGGCTCGGAGGGAACATTCCCTGTACATTACTCAGCAATTCAGTTGTTTTCTTATTCGGTTGTGTTTATCTTTTCCTTTGAACCTGTCATTGTGTAAACTTGCAATAAAAAAACAAGTCCAGGGAATTGGGTCTTAATGCGCCATAAGCAATAAACTGCATAATTTGAAAGGTAACCAGTTCTTTTATTCAGTGTATACGATAGAGGAGTCTGAGTTCCCAGGCTCACTTCATAGCTGCACTAATGACTCAGCTCAATCTAGTCAGTGGCTGACTCAGAAAGCTTTAATAAAAATTTATGTAAACAAGGCTCCAGGGCCTGATGGCATAACCCATGGGTTCTAAGAGAGCTCAGTTCAGTTTTAGACCAGCCCCTTTTTCTGATTTTCTCAGATTAGCTTTCATCTGGTATAGTGCCTATGGATTGGAAGAAAGCTAATGTCATCCCAATATTTAAAAAAGGATTATGATCTCAGCCTGGCAATTATAGGCCAGTAAGTTTGACATCTGTGTTGGGCAAATTATTTGAAGGCTTGTTAAGGGATCACATTCAAAATGTTGTCCTAGTGAATGGCAATATGAGCAGCAATCAGCATGGCTTTAAGAAGGATAGGTCATGTCAGACAAATGTGATTGTTTTTTATGATGAGGTAAGTAAGATGCTGGACAGTTGGGGGGGCAGTAGATGTGATCTATTTGGATTTTACCAAAGCATTTGATACCGTGTCCCACAAACGACTGTTTTCTAAACTAAGGGCTGTTGGGCTTAATGAAGTCATTAGCACATGCATAGGAAACTGGCTACAGGATTGGGAACAGAGGGTGATTATACGTTTTCTACTTGAAGTAAGGTTCATGGGGGCAAATTCACTAAAGTGCGAAGCGTCTAACACTTGCGTTAATTCGCCAGCGTGACGTCATTTCGCAACTTTTCACTAACACCGACTCTGGTGAATGTTCACTAGCGTGCCAGGCGAAGTTGCGCACTGACGAAGGATCGTAATTACGCACTAAGATCACAATTTTCCTGAACGTTACCACTTACGCTAGACTTTCCAAAAAAACATGGAAAAGTTTTCCCAAAAAAACGCGGGCGTGTTTTACCATTGTAGGGTGATAGTCTGAAAAAGATTTTTTTTGGGGGGGTTACCCTCCTTCCCCCCTACATTTCCTAACATATGGCAACTCAACTATACAGGGGGCACATGTAGAGCAATAGGACAACTTTATTTTTTTAATTAAAGGTTTCCTGGGCTTGTGTAGTGGAATGTAGTGGCTGTAACATATACTTCTATTATACTTTGAAATTCGCACTGTATGCAAATTAGGCATCGCTAGCGTATATGCGCTTTGCCTGGCGAATGAACAGTAGCGATACTTCGCTAACGTTCTCCGCCCTGAACGCAAATTCGCATCTTAGTGAATTTGCGTAGTGCTGGCGAAAATTCGCCTGGCGAACTGCGGCAAACGCTAGCGAATTTTCGCATTTTTGTGAATTTGCCCCTTAGTGGGGTCCCTTAGGGCTCTGTATTGGGTCTACTTTTATTTAACTTTCATTCATTAATGACTTAGGGGAGGGTGTTGTAAGTAATGTATCACTGTTTGCAGTTGACACAAAACTATCCAGCCCAATTAATTCCATCCAGGATGTGGCATCCTTGCAACAGGATCTTGACAAACTGGCAATCTGGGCAACTAAGTGGCAAAGGAGATTCAATGTTGATAAATGTAAAGTCATGCACCTGGGATGTAAAAATATTCAAGCCACTTATACCCTTAATGGGATGGGATAAATCCATTATGGAAAAGGACCTTGGATATGATAAACTTGGCTGTAGCAAGCAATGCCAGTCAACAGCATCAAGGGCAAATAAGGTCTTGAGCTGTATTAAAAGGGGCATAGAGTCACGGGAGGAGGGGGTCATTATTTCACTTTATAGAGCACTCGTAAGGCCCCATCTAGAATATGCCATATAGTTTTGGTCTCCATCACTCAAACAGGACATTATTGTATTAGAGAGGGTACGGAGAAGGGCAACTAAGCTGTTAAATGGTATGGAAAATCTTAGCTATGAGGAAAGACTGGCCAAATTGGGGATGTTCACTCTGGAGAAGAGGCACTGGATGGCATTTTAGCAAGTGAGGAAATACAGGGTTATGGAAATAGTACAAGTTGATCCAGGGACTAGTCCGATTGCCATTTTGGAGTCAGGAAGGCATTTTTCCCCCTCTGAGGCAAATATCATATATATATATATATATATATATATATATATACACATACACACACATATATATATATATATATATTATATATAAATGGTGGAGGGAAATCTGATTTCCAGTAGGATGACAAGTGGACCTCCATACAAAAAATGGTCATTATTTTAGCATGGGATCTGTCTCTTGCCATTCCATGTGTGTTAAATTGGCCATAGACACAACAATCCGATTGTACAAATCCTCAATTTGTACAATTTTCAGACCGTGTGGAGTGTCCCGACATTTGTCTTGCCATGCCGATCAGTCTTCATTCGATCAGAAAGGTTAGAAGATTACTTTCGGCTGCCGATCATATCTGTTTCATGTATTGCCGATCTGACGATTGTCACCAGCTTTGTCGGACATAAACTTAGGTATGATTGCTGTCAGGGGCAGAACATCGACTGATCTGTTCTTTTACTACTGTATTTGATCTGAAGGTTAGGGGAAGGTCCGTGGCAGGTTGGATCCAATCGTTCGATGATTAGAACGATCAGATCTTTGTCTTGGCCAGCTTTTGTCAGGAGCAGTAATAGGCATTCTTGTTTTGTCTGCTGATGGTTGACAGCAGTGTACAAAATGCCTTGTAATACCAATACCATGAATCCCTATGCAAGAAGCACATATTGTACAATATCTGTCATCGAGGCACTCATATGTAATAATCGGGAATAAAATAAATACACTGGTACAAGTTTGGTTGCTACACTTGGACAATCTTTGTGCTTTTTATTTTATAAAGGGGATATGCAGAGCTGTGGAGTCATTTTGGGTATCTTGAGTCAGAACTGACAAAAATGTACCGACTCCAACTCCTAATAACTTTAAATATAAGCACTGAAATAATTAAGTCAAATTTAAGGATATGGCAGAAGCAATTCTGTGTTCTAAGAATGATACTTTAGTTTATTTTGGATTTTATTTAAGAGCTATTCTACATTAGACGCTTCGCGCTGGCTGTCCGTGGGGCACATGCACAGTAGCTCAATTCCACGGACACAGGGACTGGACGCAGAGACACTTGAACTTTATTATATAGGATAGCAGTCTTTCTGAAGCAAGCATACCAGTTTTACCAGTGCAGAGCACCAGTACATTATATTTTAATTCCTTTGATACACTTTCAGTTTTTTGTGTTGCTGTTCCTTTAAAAAAAGAGGAGTCAGAGTTAGAGTCAAAAGTACTATAAAATGAGGAGTCAGAGTCGAAGGATTTATGAACTGAGTCCAGAACCCTGGGGATATGAGCAAAATTGGAATATTTTAAAGAATATATTTAATTACATGTTTAGATCATCATGTTTTGTTATATATGTGCTTTAACATATGCTTCTCATTTTAAAGAAAATGTATTTTTAAGTATAAGATGTTAAGAACACCTTAGGCGGGTGCTGTAAAACAGAGGCAATAGAGAACTCATATTGATGTAGTTCATTAAAGGAATTTCATCCAAACACACTCCTGTACTCTTACACATGGTTGAGAATTGAGCTGTTGTGTCAGTTTTAAATCAGTGAATGCAATTGCAGTGGACACAACTCAGATTGCAGCAATGCTGGAATTAGAGGGGTGAAATGCAGCATTCTGGGTAAAAAAAAAAGCACTTACACTTGCGTTGATAAATTACCCATTCTAGGCTTTCTCCTCTTCTTCAAAAGAGTATATTGTCAGAATGTAGGCCATATTACTTAATACCTCTTGTGATTATGCTTTATTTATATAGTGCTGACATATTCTACAGTGCTTTGCAGAGACTGTCCAATATTCCCTGCCCCAGTGGAATTTATAATCTAAGGACCTACCATGCACGATACAGTATGTCCATCTTAATACACAATCTCCAAGAATAACTTTTAAACTAAGTGATTCTTATGTGATGTCATCAGCTATGATCAAAATGTATTATTGTCGCTTGTGTCTTAGGACTCACAGAAACTTGGTTATTAAAAAAAATGATGTACCCTCTGCTGTAAAACAAGGCTATTAGTGTTTCATGAGCTTTGTAAAAGCCAGAAATTTTGTAACTGAGGTGCAAATCAAATGGTGAACTTTCACCATAAATATGCTTCCAAGAAATCCATTGAAATCAATCAAGAGTGACGGAATTTCACTACTGGAGACTTTATACTAAATATACCCCTAGGTGACTTCTAGTACCCTACGATTTTACAATACATTATTGTACATTATTCCTTGTGGCTAGTGTCACTAGCCACTTTTGTTTTTATGTTTCACTGGATTGTTTGTCCAGGTGATGTGAGTTTTTTTTCCCTATTTATTTTAGACTGCTCCATTTGTTTTCATATGCCATAAAATGAAGTTCATGGAAATCTGCTTTCATTCCTGTAGCCTCTGAAGATCCATTCAGGGCTGCTGTCTGTTTTTTTAACCCAGCAGTGACTCACTACTTCATAATCTACATTTTTATTTTGGTGCTGCTTTTATCAGCTCTGTTGAAAATCTGTAATAATAACTAAAAATAAATATAATTGTATATTTTGGCTCAGCATTTAGGCAGTGATTCCCAGTCTCTTTAGTGCTAAGATTTTCACCCACCCAAAGTTCTGAGCTGGACTTATCAGCTACTTCTAGGGTGGGAATCCGGATGAGCTGAAACAAAAGTCTAACAAGAAAATAATATCCAAACTTATACCTTTTTGTATATTTATTGCTGTATTACATTTTTAATTATGAATACATGCAGGTGGTGGCATATTTTTTCTCTCTGTTTACTTTTAGAAAACTCTGTTGTAGCGTGGTGCCCAATAGGATGTCCGTTTATAAATGTCTTTTAAATAATAATAGATACGTGTTATTCAGGCTTGGATTGTGACTTTACTGTATAAAAGTTCATATAATTTGCATTCGGAAGGGTTGCACATGTACATTCTGAACAGAATAGTATCAGTTTACTGAAGATGTATTTTGTTTTAGACCTCCACTGTCCAATTTAATTGATAACTGGATCGATCACATACAGTATCCTGAACCATGCATATTACTTTGCTTTTTGGTATATATAGGGTTGCCACCTGTCCGGTTTTGACCAAATAAGGAAAACCGGGCGGGATTAGCTTGATTGACGAAGCGATCGGCCAATCGGTAATCGCGTCGTCATAGCTCCGCCCCATGACATCACGGGCCCACCCACCGACGTCATGTCCGGATTCAGCCACAGGAAAAGGGGGCAACCCTAAGTATATACAATATTTTATATACACCACCCCAAGTACACAACCCTTCTCCATTCAAAGGGGTTGTTCACCTTTAAACTAACTTTTAAAATCCAATTTTATCTCATTTGTTTAATAAAAAAAGCTTGTCCAAACTTCCATCCAGGATTTTGCCTTTTTGGCATTAAAATAACTTGAAAAATTGGATCAAGAAAAAACTAGATAAAATTGAGCAAAAACCCAAATTATGAGTATTGGGCTAAACCCAGCACAAACCACAATATCAAATTGGGATAAGGACATCTGCATTTGACTTATACATAACCTTGACAGGTATGAGATGACAGATTTTTGGATTCAGTTTTTTTACAGAATCCGGTTATAATAAATTTAAAAATAAATGTTTTTTTTGCAAAATATTTGAGTTTTTGCCCCAAAAAGCCTGATCATAAAAAAGAGTTTTAATAAATAACCCCCTTAGCTTAGTATAATATAGAGAGCATACTTCCCAACATTTTTTAAATAAAAACTGGGACAAAAAAGTTGTCTTGCATAGAGCAACAAAATTGTTTTTGACAAGGCCAATTTTTTGGCCACACCCCCATAATTACCATTTTCATTTTACAACATTTGGCCGGTTATAAAACTTTGATTTTCCTAATGAAAGTGAATTGCCGTTTAAGCTGTTTGAGTTTAACATTTCCCAAGGGACCTGTTATCTTATATTATCTTATATTTTCACAATTACTTATCTTAAAATTGTTACAAAAGTATCTTATCTGCTGCTGTGGCTGTTCTGGGATCTCTGCCAAATAAATTAGAAACTTTGTTTCTTTTTCTGGCTGTGCAGAGAAAAACGGGACTTTCCAGTACAAAAGAGGGACAGTTGGGAGGTATGAAAGAGTGATATTCTAAGACAATTTGTTCATCATTTTCTATTATTTGTGGTTTTTGAGTTATTTGAGCTTTTTATTCAGCAGCTCTGCAGTTTGCAAATTCTGTAATCAAGTGGCTAGGGTCCAAATTACCCTAGTAACTATGCATTGATTTGAATAAAGGACTGGAATATGAATAGGAGAGGGCCTGAATAAAAAGTGAGTAATAATAAGTAGTGATAATAACTTTGTAACCTTACAGAGCATTTGGGGTTTTTTTTTAGATGGGGTCAGTTACCCCATTTGAAAGCTGGAAAGAGTAAGAAGAAGAAGAAGGCATCATTAAAAAAAACTTTAAAAAATTTAAATAAGAAGGCCAATTGAAAACTTTTTTAGAAGTAACCATTCTATAATATACTTAAAGTTAACCCAAAGGTGAACTAAACTTTTAATCTACACAAATTAAACCAGATACCAAACCCTTTAATTGTTCTAATTATGCCATTATGATCTTCTTGCTTTTGCTCTTGCTATGTATGATACAACAGATGGAACTGTGTTGGTTAGAACATTGTATTAATCTGGTGTACAAGAATGAAATTTGGTTCCAAACACTATTTTTTTGTATTGGATTCTACATCCAGTAACCTTATGGAGCTTGGCCTTGATAAACTGCTGACTGACCCTATAGCTGGAACAGTTATTTGCAAGCATCTCTATTTAATTTTTTGGATATCCGACAGGTGATTGCCTTGTCACTTTTAATAACTTCTTTGTCCCAAGAGGTCACACAGTACATAACTGGACACTGAAAATGCTGACAGCTGGAAAACCCTAAATACAGAAGCCTCTGTCAGTAGAAATCAACGCTTAACTATCACATAGATAGCCATCAATTGCTCAGCTGCAGCCCTCTTAACTAAGCTCAATGTGTTATAAATAAATTTATTCCGGCTCTGAGCCAGAAAAAAAGCATGAATTTCTTCAGCACCATTTGGCTTAAAAGTGTTTGTGTATTTGCCACTCTGTATGACAACACTGTTTGCTATTAGAGACGGGCTGCGCTCCATAAAAGGAAATTAACATTTCAATGACCTTTTTGAAAGTGCTGCATAAAGTATTTTCTTTACTGATAGCATCAAGGACACATTATTTTGACCTTGGTTGATGTTTTACAGTTTTGTTCTCTTTGTATTTTGTTTCTAATACTATAGGGTCTGGTTTACCTTTGTGGGCTTTTTTTTTACACTACTTTATTGGGAGAGGACTGACTTTAAACTGGATGTTTTCTGTGAATATGTTTACAATTTTTTGTCCAGAAACCGGTTATCTTACGGTTATCTTGCATAGATGTATCTTCTTTTTTTCTCTTTTATAATAAAACAGTACCTTGTACTTGTTTCTAAAATATAATTAATCCTTATTAGAGGCAACACAATTCTATTGGATTTGTTTTACTGTTGTCTTGTTTTTATTTTTGCATTTTGATTTTAAAACAATGAAAAGAAAAAACAGGAAGCAAACAGAGGAAGAATAGGTTACTAGTGGAGCTTGTAAAATGAGTGACTTATGGCTCTCGGAATTACCACATTGTATGTTTTCTCTTGAGTGAGATAAATGTAGCTTGCCCTTACTTTAGTTTGCCATAGTTTGGACTTACACTGAATTTACATCTTAAAATTCCTTTTTTGAGTCATCCCTTTCCACTAGTGATCTATGATTCAGGAAGAACTCTACCTGTACCTGCACCTAACCAGCAATACATTAACACCCGACCATAACACACAAAATGTTGCCATTAGAGAACCCGTGTCCAACTTGTACCTATGTCGGGAGCAGCGGATGAGTATATTTTCCCAGTCTGACCCGAAACCAACAGCAACACTTGGCCAAATGTCGACCCAAACCCTCCAGTATACCCATGTGTCCACTAGGAGTTTCCAGTCAACCCATACATCACTAATTGCCACAGATTTGTAGCACCATCCGCCTTCTTCTATCAAGTCTAAAGCGGTATTTTACAACCATATGACAATTTTCCACCTCCACCTTAAAGGGCAAGGAAGCCCCAAAAACTAAACTGCATTTTTAAGTTGACAACTTAGTCAGACTACTTATTGCTTATTATGGATTAATATACTTTGCAAATTTTGCAACTTATAGGATATTGGGGTGGAATGCATCCCACAGGGATTATTAACAGTTGAATTGTGGTTGTACTTTTTAGGGTAAGTCTCAATGATTCACTTATAATAAAGCAAATAATAACATAGTCAGGTCTGGATTTGTGGCAAAGCCACAAAGGCCCGGGCCTAGTGTGGCAAAAAATTCGGGGCAGCATGTCGCCCAGCCACATTATAGGCACCTATGCGTCCCCTGTTCTCCAGTACTTTTAATAAGTGCCCTTTTTTAATACAACTCAAGACCTTATTTGCCCTTGAAGCTATTGACTGGCATTGCTTGCTGCAGCCAAGACTCCAAGGTCCTTTTCTTTTCTTTCACTCATGGTTAGTAGTTGGCTGAAGCCATTTATTGTCAAACAAGTGTTTACTCGTTTTAAATCATAATCACTACACAAACTACCCAAATGACTCTGATCAGAAATTCACATACTCCAGTTCTTAATACCGTGTATTGCATCCTTTAAAACATCAATATCATTGATTTTCAATATATTTAGCACTTTATCTTCTCAGAGGGTAAAGCTGCCCATTCTTCCTGCATAAAAGCCTCCAGTTCCCATAAATTCTTGGGCTGTCTTGCATGAACTGCACGTTTAAGGGCTCTCAAGAGTGGGAGACTGAGATGGCCACTCCAGAACCTTCACTTTATTGTGCTGTAGCCAATGACAGGTCAAACTGGCCTAGTAACTAAGAAACATTTTTTTAGTTACATATAAGACCTGAGTGCGGATCTCTTTTGCTCGATATATATATATACATACACACACTATATATATATATATATATATATATATATATATATATGTTAGACTTTAAAAACCAGATCTCTGCTCAAACCCTAGTGTTGCTTATATAGTACTATGGGGAAAATGACCTCTCTGAGGCTAAACAAATGCCTGTAATGAATAAAGCTGGTGTCTCAGAGCATTTGTCATCACTTGCGAATTATCAGAGTGGCTGGCTGTTTGCATCACTTTTTTCAGTTAAGAGGCCCATTACAAACAAAGCTGATAGGGCTTCCTAGATGATTAGCAAGTGATGCTTAAAAGTTTGTGCTAGTTGGATACACAGGCTACTATCTCAGCTTGCCTTGTTTATGTGTCTGGCCCGTAATGCTTTAGTAGCCGCACTCTGGTTTGTGCTACCAGGATTTCCAAGAAAACCTGCAACAGTATTGGTGCCACCAAGGAATTTTAATTTGTCATTAAATGAATTGCTTAACTGTTTATTAACATAAATAAGTAATACTAGTGTTTAGATCAGTTCTGGGTTTGGTGAGGAATGTGCAAGGATGCTATACAATACCTCCAATGTGTTATTTCTGAGGGATGCAAGAGTTTTGAATCCTGGAACTTTTTTTTTGTAATAGCTTTCTTTTGCTTCTCCCCACTTCTACATGCAAATAAAATGGAGGGCTTAAAAACACAAGGAAAAAGTGCATATAAAAGATAAAAGGAGAGAAAATATTGCTGGAAGGCAAAGTAGAGAAGAGATGGATTAGAAAATGGAGGCATCCGAGAGGGTTATAGAGCACAGGTGAGAAGAAGAAAATAGCGGAAGCAAAAAGAGAAAATGAAGGTAGAGAATGGTAACAGATTGAGAAATGTGACGAGGATGATATATATAATGTGGGGTACAATGGAGTATGCTGGTGTTGTGCTGTGTTACAACACACAGGCATTATCAATCACTTGATAAAGGGCATTGTACCCGAAACATATTGGGGCAAATTCACTAAAGCGCAAAGCGTCTAACACTAGCGCTAATTCACCAGCGTGACGTCAAATCGTAACTTCGCAAATTCACTAACACCGCCTCTTGCGAATTACGCTAGCGAAGTAGATAGACTTGCGCAACTTTGCACCCTTACGCCAGGCGAATTTGCGCACTGACGAAGGATCGTAATTACGCAAATTCACTAAGATCAACTTTTTGCTGAACGTTACCACTTACGCTAGACTTCACTTTGCCTGCTCAGACCAGGCGAAGTTCAATACAATAGAAAAAAAATTATAACATTTTTCTAAGTCCCAAAAAAACGCTGTGACGTGTTTTACCATTGTGGGTGATAGTCTGAAAAAGATCGTTTTTTTGGGTGGGGTTACCCTCCTTCACCCCTACATTTCCTAACATATGGCAACACAACTATATAATGGCCACATGTAGGGCAATAGGACGACTTTATATAATTTATTAAAGGTTTCCTGGGCTTGTGTAGTGCAATGCAGTGGCTGTAACATATACTTCTATTATATTTTGAAATTTGCGCCGTATGCAAATTAGACTTCGATGCGTAATTGCGCTATGTCTAGCGAAGTAACACTAGCGTAACTATGCTACCGTTCGCCGACCTGAGCGTAAATTCGCATTTTTGTGAATTTGCATAGCGCTGGCGAAAATTCGCCTGGCGAAGTGCGGCGAACGCTAGCGAAGCCTGCGCTGACGATTTTTCTGATCTTCATGAATTTGCCACATTGAGTTTGCCACCACTAAGAATTAAAGTTTATTTGCAGTAATTCTGCTGGAGTTTTTTCCTTCTTAAAATTTTGGATTGTATGTAGCAGTTGCAGCACAGAGCAACCGTAAAGACACAATTCATTTGAAATTCGTACTGACCACCATCCCCCCTCTTCTATATGAACACACAGGCATGGTTCTGTGTTTACAGAAACTGAATTGGTAGTCAAGAAAAGTATTAGGGTAAGGGCACACGGCACGATTGAGGGAGATTTAGTCGCCTGGTGACTAATCGCCTCTTCTTGTGCATGACAATCTCGCGGAACTGCCTTCCCATTATATACCGCCGGCTTTCATGAAAAATCGCCAGTGGTATGGCTGGTATCGCGTGCTTTATTTTCTGAAGTCGCCTGAAGTTTCTTTGTGAGGCAATTTCGGGCAACTTCGGGCAACTTCATTAAACGAAGTGCCACGAGTGCCATACCGCTTGCGATTTTTCATTCATGGCACGGGAAGGCAGTTTGGGGAGATTGTCACTCAGAAGAAGAGGCCATTATTCACGGGCTACTAAATCTCGAAGAATCTTTCCGTGTGCCCTTACCCTTAGGAACAATTTAATTTTGGGGTCCCTAAAGGCCACAAACCTAAGTATATCTATGCATACTGGGCATCAAATGTCCATTTGAAATGCCAAGTGAAAATAGCAAAATAACTTAGATTTAAAGTAGGTGAAACTAGAAAGTGTTGGGTGTGACTTAACGGAATTGTTCAGTATAAAAATAAAAACTGGGTAAATAGATAGGCTGTGCAAAATAAAAAATGTTTTCAATGTAGTTAGTTAGGCAAAAATGTAATGTATAAAGGCTGGAGTGACTAGATGTCTAACCTAACAGAACAGAACACTACTTCTTGCATTTCAGCTCTCTTTTGTTTACACTGACTGGTTACCCTGGTTACCAGGCAGTAACCAATCAGTGAATTGAGGGAGGGCCACATTGGTCAAAACTGTTGCTTTTGAATCTGAGCTGAATGCTGAAGATCAATTACAAACTCACTGAACAGTTATGTCCCATGTGGCCCCCCGTCAAGTCGCTGACTAACTCAGATTTAGAGAGCTGAAAAGCAGGATGTTGTGTTGTATTCTGTTATGTTAAACATCACTCACTTCAGCCTTTATACATTACATTTTTGGCTAACTAACTATATTAGAAACTTTTTTATTTTGCACAGCCTGTCTATTTACCCAGTTTTGATTTTTACCCTGAACTGTTCCTTTAAAATAATGGTATGGGTTATTTTGGGACGCCTCTCTACAGGTGGAGCACATAGTATCCCTCCACTTTTTTTACTCCAATTCAAGAACTGGTTAACATTACTAGATTTTTTTATATTGCCAGCATGCTTAAATAGATACAAGAGCACTGCGAAATGGAATTGGTCCAATACTCATAGCTTAAACTGGCCAGTATCTGTGGAAATCTCAGCTGATCCAGTCAGTGTTAATACAGTAATGCACCATTTGTCATTCAGCACCATCTGTTGCTCTCATCACTTCTTTTTTAACGTCCTGCGGTGCTTGTGAAGCTGCTTTTCTTAATGAACCCTTCAAATATTCTCTGGTCACTTTCAAGTGCAGGACAAAAATAGAATGGCAATGACATGTCAGTGAAAATAGCACTGCGTGTAAACACAGGCTAATCCAGCAATGAATGGCAGCAGTAATATTGTGATTACCATTATTTATTTGTTCATAGACATTTTTCTTAGATACAACAGTAACATTTTAAACTATTGGCCAGCAGTGATGGGCGAATCTCCCGCGATTCGCTTCGCCGGAAAATTCGCGAATTTCCAGAGAAATTAGCAAATTGGCGAATAATTTGCGAAATGAGTCGCGGGACGCTTTTGACGCGCGTCTCGTCAACTTTGACGCGTTGCGTTGTTTCTGACGCACGTCGCGTCGTTTCCGACGCGTCGTGTCGTTTTTGGCGCGACTCGTTTTTATGGCAATTTTCGCAAAGCGAAATGTGCTGGTGATTCGCGAATTTATTCGCCAGCGACGAATCGCGGGAATTCGACGCGAATTCGCCCCTGGCGAATAAATTCACCCATCACTATTGGCCAGCTTTAAAATTAAATATACTGTCTTGAACTAGTGTGCCATGCAAAAGTATTTACCTCATTTGCCTTTTATTTTTTTACATTGTTGTGTAACAACCTATTTAAATTTAATTGGGATTTTTGATACTTGATTTACATAACAAACTGTATTTTAGTGCAAAATACATTTTATTATGACACAAAAGCTAGTTGGACAAAAAAGCAGACCTATATGCTGGTTTGCATAATTATTGTAAATCAATTGACAGACCCATCTTTAATACTATTTGTCAAGCTTCTACCGAATTTATACATCTGGATCCTTCATTTGTTCTCCTTTCTTGGCAGAATTGTTTAAGCTCTTGACAGACCCACCTTTAGGGAAATGACACATAAGGAGATTAGACGTCTGAGATAAAGCTACTCTTCTCTGCGTTCTGCTTTTCCGAAGCTGCCTCAAATGGAAACGTCAGTGACTTTGGGAAAATAAAACAACACCTATGTCTTACCACCATTTGGAAACATCAGAAGGCAAGATGCCTTTGGACACTGCCTCTGGATGGCCCCTAAGAACATGAATATGCTATATTGCAGTCATATCAGATTCTATTGTTAGGGTAGTGGCTGACAGGGAGATTAGTTGCCCCTGAGAAATTTGCTCTACTGTGGGCAACAAATCGTAAAATGCTTCTCCACTGGCAATTATTCAAATCACATGGTGGTCTGTCATTACCCTAAAACAGGGATCCCCACCCTTTTTTTTTTTTGCACAAGAGCCACATTCGAATTTAAAAAAAAAAGTTGGAGAGCAACACAAGTATGCAAATAGTTTCTGGGGTGCCAGTTATGAGCTGTGATTGATTATTGGTAGCCTCTATGTCAGTGATCCCCAACCAGTAGCTCGCGAGCAACATGCTATCCAACCCCTTGGATGTTGCTCTCATTGTCCTCATAGCAGGTGCTTATTTTTGAATTCCAGGCTTGGAAGCAAGTTTTAATTGCATAAAAACTAAGTATAGTACCAAGCAAAGCCTCCTGTAGGCTGCCAGTCCCAAAGGGGCTACCAAATAGCCAATCACAGCCCTGATTTGGCAACACCAGGGACTTTTTCATGCTTGTGTTGCTCCCCAACTCTTTTTATATTTGAATGTGGCTCACGGGTAAAAAAGGTTGGGGACCCCTGCTCTATGTGGACAGGCAGCCTACAGGGGGCTCTGTTTTGCAGTACTCATGGTTTTTATGCAATGTCATTTGTTGTCCATTCTTGGCAGAATTGTTTAAGCTCTTGAGAGACCCACCTTTAAGGAGATTAGTCACCTGAGATACAGTAAAGCTACTCTTCTGCGGGCAACGCCAAATACTTCACACTTCCAACAATAAAGTTAATTGCTGGTGGTTAAACATATGCCGTGTTCTGCTTTTCCGAAGCTGCCTCAAATGGAAACTTCGGGTGACTTTGGGAAAACAAAATCACACCTATGTTTTACCACCAACGATTCAATTATTCACCCGCATAGGAGGAGTCTAATCTCCTTATGTGTCATTTCCCTTAGGCTAAGGCCAGACGGGGAGATTCGGGGGAGATCCGTCGCCTGGCGACTTCTC
>CM044441.1:60639592-60691529 GCA_024363595.1 Xenopus borealis | reverse complement strand
TGTCGATCCATCTTCCCAGCACTGAGCATTGGATTAGAATTAGAAGGTAGTGCCTCTGAACAATGCTTCTGTGCTGGTTAAGACAGTTCTAAGACACTCAGGTTCTTGCATTTTAAACCACTATATTGTAACTTTGACTGTCCTGCTGTACCTTAAATATTTACCCCAGTCATATGTATCTTGATGACTGATTCTAGATCTCATCTGTATATGGCTCTATTTTGTCAGTGAATAATTTTCCAATCCCTACAGAAACTATGCTGCATCGTGGGGACCATGTTCTCAAAGTAATGTAGATATCTACAGCCAGGTCTGGACTGAGAATAAAAATAGGCCATGGCATCTCAGGTACACTCTAAATACTGGCATTTGCCAGAACCCACCGATTGCCAGTACGGGCCTGTCATTTAGGGGGTTATTTACTAAAAACTGAATTGATCTTATTGTCCCTATATTGAGATTCAATTCAGTGAGAAAAAGGTTTATCACATGAAAACTCATGGATGAGATTCAATTTCAGATGCAATTCAATTCATAAAAACTTATCTCACTGTTTATCACGTGAAAACTCTATTGAAGTCTATGGGAAGAAACTGGAACTGATTTTCTCCTTAAATTGAACCTCGTCCATGAGCCTTCAAGTGATAAATAGTGATGGGCGAATCTGGGGTGTTTGCTTCGCCAAATTTTTTGTGAAACGGCGCCGCATCTCGTTTTTTGGATCGAAAAAATGGACGCTGCGTCCAAAAAAATAACGCCCATGTCCAAAAACGGACGCCAGCGTCCAAAACAAGACACCGGCGAATTTTCACTAGGCAGAATTTTACTGCAGCGAATCACGAGAATTTGCCCCAGGCAAATAAATTCGCCCATCATTAGTGATAGACTGAAAACTGACTTGAATGTGGCCCATTGTATGTTATGTAGTGCAATAAACACTGCAGGTATAGGTAGAATATGCATTCTGTTAAGAAATAAGTCTGGTTTACATGGCAAACAGACTGTATATATCTCCCAGAGCTGGGAATGTGTACACAATGTGCATATGTTTCAAACAGCAAATATTGTTTGGCAAAAACTCAGGGTCAGCTGCATTTGAACAGAAAAAAGAAAATTTCCTTAATAGGCAAATATTATATGAGTCTTGCTTATTATAGAAGCAGTCTTGTTATTTCAATTATACTGTAAAATATTCCTGATAAAATTAACTCATTATTAATTGTTTTTGCCAGTTTAATAAGCTTCCACTTACTAATGTTAGCTTCCAGCTCTTAAAGGGGTTGTTCACCTTTGAGATAACTTTTAGTATGATGTAGAGAGTGATATTCTGAGACAATTTGCAATTGGTTTTCATTTTTTATTATTCTTGGTTTTTGAGATATTTAGCTTTTTATTCAGCAGCTCTTCAATTTGAATTTTAAGCAATCTGATACCTAGGGCCCAAATTACCCTAGCAGCCATGCACTGATTTGAATAAAAGACTGGAATATAAATAGGAGAGAGTCTGAATAGAAGGATCAGCAATAAAAAGTAGCAATAACAATACATTTGTAGTCTTACAGAGCATTTGGTTTTTTTTATAAGGTGACGGCGACGCCCATTTGAAAGCTGCAAAGAACCAGAAGAAAAAGACAAATAACTATAAAACTATAAATAATAAATAATGAAAACCAATTGAAAAGTTGCTTAGAATTGGCAATTGTATAACATAATAAAAGTTATCTTAAAGGTGAACCACCCCTTTAATTTAAATATATTACCAGAGAAGTAGTTTTGTATAACTAACGTCATGTTATAGCTGACTAGAGTCACTTTTACTAGTGGGTTTGGATTCCCCTCATGCACTAAAAGAGGTTGCAACATATCCTGGATGAGACCAGACCTTGCTAGTCGATAAAGCTTTGCCAGCCTGCAATTCAGGTCAGGTTTCTCTGGGCAATCAAGATACCCTTTAACTATAAAACTGCAATTCAGTGACAAGGTGAACTTTTCTAAATCACCAACCTGCATTAAAGGGCAACTCAACCCAAAATAAAAATTTGCCTAACAAAGAAAACATAATTCTAAGTAACTTAACAATTAATAAACATACTTTTAAAGTTATTTATAAAAACAATTACTGTTGAAGCAGCATTAGCCTAGCTCATTGTTGTTACTTTTTAGACAATGTTGCAATATTTCAGTTCCCCTGCAATGAAAAGTCTGGTAATCAGCTGTCTTATCTTATATTGTATCAAGAGCCACCAGGGCAGAGAATAGACAGGGACAGCCAGATACTTCTTTCAATGCAATACATATACAAATAACTTAAAAATCATAGAAAACATGTAATGAATGTATATTTCATAGTTGCCTAGAATTATGTTTTCTTTTATTAGGCCAACAATTTTTTGGGTTGACATTCCCTTTAACAATAATTTAGATTTCGTCCTTTAGAAGAGAGCAATCATGTTTCTCTTGATGTTTATTTTGGCAGATGTTGCAAATAAAATTACCCAATGCATAGGATACTATGTGTGACTGGTTGCTTTTATTGTAACATAATAGCCAAAAATGTGCTGTAAATTGTTCATTCGTTATATTACGTAATGACACAAATTATATTCCCAGAAATCATTTAAAGCTCAGTTGAAAATGCTAACTACAATACAAATTTGCCTCTTCACTTAGAATTTGACTGAATTACCTGATGAAAAAAAAATATATTAGATTTTTTTCCCAATAATGCATCTTGCGATAGATTATTATACTTATGATTAAATATAGACTGGATATGATTCTGTAATGTTTATTAATTGAAATGTCTGATTTATTATTCCACTAATATCTTTTTCTGATGCACATGTTAGAGGTTATTGAATTCTTAATCACGTAACCATATGTTAGAGTGTTCTGGTCCCTGAAAACTTACACCATAATGCTAAATCACAATCACTAGGCACAGTGTTAGATGCCAAAATAGGCACATCATTTTGCCCTTGATTGCATCAAGAATTAGCTGAGAACATATGTGTGTGTATGTGTGTGTTTTGCATGAATTTGATACAGTATGATACATTGTAATTATATTGTCCTGAATGCCAATCTGCACTGTGAACCTGATTTTGAATGTATAACTTGGGCTTATAGATCTAAGCAGGTGATCAAGTTAAGTAATTGTCTACCAATTGTCTATAGGTAGTGATGGGCGAATTTATTTGCCTAGTTCGAATTTGCAGTGAATTCCTGCGATTTGCCGCCGGCATCAATTTCCATTTTTTTTTGCTTTTTTTCATGAAAATGTTTGAATTTCACAATTTTTTTGTGAAATTGCTCGAAATTCTAAAATATTTTGTGAAATTGTTCAAATTTCATAAATTTTTCATGAAATCATTTGAATTTCACAAATTTCACTATTTTCACAAATTCTTTGCTGTTTTGCGAATTTCTCTGGAAATCCGCAGAAAATTTGGCGAAGCGAAATGCCCCAGATTCGCCCATCACTATCTAAAAGGATTGTTTTCTGGTGGAAGAAGTGAAGAAGAATAATAGGCACAAGCATTAGTTCTTAGTCAGCAAGCACATCTTGCCCAGGTCTGGTTCAGTATCATGTTGGATAAAAAAATCTGGATGTGGTGCAGACTGCAGCATCATGGAGAAGAGGCCAGTCCAGCTTCTGCCATGGTAGGGATGCACAGAATCCACTATTTTGGCCAGAACCCTGTATCTTTCACAAAAATTTCGCCTGAATCCAAACCTGACTTTCCTTATGCAAATGAAGGCAAGGAAGAAGAGTTAACAAAAGCCACTTGGATTTGTTTGACTTTGAATCTCACTTGAAAAGACTGAATCCTGGATTCCGTGCATCCCTTCTATGTAGCTTGCCCCCTAGGGCTGCCAACCTGGCTGGTAAAAATTATTCAGAAATGTGGCATCTCTGATTGCGCCCATTTTTTGCACTTTGCATGCTGCTTTCAGTTCCTGCAGTCTGCAGCTCTTGCCGGGTTAAAAGATCTAGCTTGAGGGGCATCCTCTTCAGCTCCCAAACTTGCATGCGTGAATTAGGGTAGAGGGAACACTTTTGTGCCTAACTCCCCCTCCCCCCATAAAAATACAGTACTAACAATAGCAGGCAGTGTTTTATTTGTGGGAGTAGACGGTATACAGCAATTTGGCAACATCATAAGGCAAGATGGAAAATATTGACTGTAGCTGTATTTTTGCATTTTGCACATTGTTTTTGGATAAGTAAATGGCCCCTAAGAACATGAATATGCTATATTGCAGTCATATCAGTCTCTATTGTAAGGATAATGGCTGACAGAGAGATTTGTTGCCCATGAGAAATCTTCTCTTCTGTGGGCAACAAATCTGAAAATGCTTCTCCTATTCAAATCACATGGTGGCCTGTCAATGCCCTAAAAGAGGGATCCCTACCTTTTTGTTTTGCACAAGAGCCACATTCAAATGTAAAAAAAAAAGTTGGAGAGCAACACAAGTATGCAATTGTTCCTGGGGGTGCCAGTTATAAGCTGCAATTGATTATTGGTAGCCTCTATGTAGACAGGCAGCCTACAAGAGGCTGTGTTTTGCAGAAGCCTTTTTGCTCTTTCCTCTTTATACTCATCAAATGGGGGGCCGAAAAATTTGTGAATTTCCCGATGATTTCGCAAAACAACAAAATTAAAACTTTGACGCCTGTGTCAATTTTGACGTCCACGACAATTTTTATACTTGTGACAATTTAGTCCAAATTCATTAAAGTCAATGGGCGTCCAAATTATTTTGACATGTAACAATTTTTATTAGTGCGACTATTCTGATGTGCGCCAAATTGTTTTTGATGCGGCGGATTTTTCATCTGCAAATTTTTGCTGCAGTTTCACAAATTTATTTGCAGACGGCAATACACGGAAATTCGCAAATGGCGAATTTATTCACCCATCACTACTTACTATGCACATGGATGTAGAGAGCCAATTAAAAATGGTTCTCAGATTTGATTTTTCGTTAAGTTCTTTGCAGTGAAAATGTGATCAGGCACAGCTTAGCAATACAGGCATAGGATTAGTTATCCAGAAACCAGTTATACAGAACCCAGTTATCCAAAAAGCTCTGAATTACCGGAAGGCCATCTGCCATAGATCATGCACCTGATGAAGGCCGATGTAGCCGAAACATGTAGTGCGTGATTTTTTGCAAATAAAGATGTGAGATTTTAAAGAAAAAGTGTGCTCTCCGGAAACTATTTATATCTAATTGGAATTTTCTTGCACTCCGGCACTGGGATTGCAGCCTGTTGAGAAGCACATACATACGGATTTACACTTTAAGGACAGGCTTATATTGATCTGACATCTGCCATAGACTCCATTATAATCAAATACAGGTATGGGGCTTGTTATCCAGAATGCTCGATCTTTATGTAATTTCGATCTTCATACCTTAAGTCTATTAGAAAATCATGTAAATATTAAATAAAGTTATGCTTCCAATACGGATTAATTATATCCTAGTCTTGATCAAGTATAAGGTACTGTTTTATTATTAAAAAGAAATTTTTTTAAAAAAAATTTGGATTATTTGGATAAAATGGAATCTATGGGAGATGGCCTTTCCATAATACGGAGATTTCTAGATAACGTGTTTCCGTATAATAGATCCCATACCCATAAAACTGTTTAACAAAGATTTCCTTTTTCTTTGTAATAATAAAAAAAAAAGTCCCTTTTACTTGATCCTCACTAAGATAGAATTAATCCTTATTGGAGACAAAGCAGTTCTATTGGGTTTATTTAATGTTTAAATGACCCCTTCTTCGGAAAACCTCAGGTCCTGACCTTTATGCATAACAGGTCCCATACCTGTATACAAAATCTGCTGTGTTTATCATGTACGTGAAATAAGGTGTTGTGCAAAGCACAGACAGTTTGAGATGAACAGATTGTTGTCATATAGAAAAAGTGTGGGTAATACTAGCGATCCTGAAGATATGGTAAAATGGCAAAGGTTACAAATTTAAAGCTGTTAAGCACAACTCCTTAACTGATATTGTGGTTTTGGTGGAAGGAAGAATATTAAAAGACAGTTGAAGACGCTTGTAAGACAAAAATAGCAGATGAATTGCTGATGCTAAGTAAAAGCAAGCAGATTTTTAAAATGTCCATGCCGGTATCGATCTTGCACAAACAGCTATGCATTTCTGAACAGTACTTTGTTTACTGAGAATAATGTGTTATAGTAATACTTCTTGCTTAATTGACCTCAGTCATCAAGATTATTTTTAAGTAATCGATGTTTCTTATAGTTGTTATGTGCTGTCCTTTATATTAATAACTCTGTAAAGTGCTTACATCCTTAGCTTCTTTATCTTCATTCTCTGACGTTTTATTCTTGTATACTTTCCCCCTTTTTGACATAAGCTTACTCAGTTGGATGTATGTAGAAAAGGGACATGAAATCTGAACTTCCAGTAATATAAATGTCTTAATTTTTTTAAAGAATCATAAAAATAAGCAATTTCTCACAATCCTCTAGCCACACAGTGTAAATAAGCCCCACAATTAGCTTGATCCATTATGAACTCATGGATTATGGGAGAATGAGTGCCCTAGTGTTCTGCGTGTCAACAAAAACCCAAGCCCTCCCAACCCAAACCCTACCTGGCACAGCCGCTCTATTTATAGACCCAAACCTGACCCACCCATCTCTGACGTTACAAAAAGGGGCAGGTTTGTTAATAGAGAGTATCTGAGGTGGAAACCAGCAGAATGAGGTTGCGGGTGGGGAGAGAGCTGAAGGCAGAGCTCAACTCTAATCCACCCAGGACGGGCAATCTTGTGCAGAAGTCAACCTAACCCGTTGGTCCTGCACTGGCTTGCACATCACTACAGTCCACCACAACACAGTAAGCATAGCCCACCATCATGGTGTGGCACAGGTCTGCTTCCTTTGTGCAGGAACCACCAGTTGACCAGTGTCGCATGCAAAATTGTGGGTCATCAACATTTTTTGTGTGTTGCAGGTAACCAGAAATTTTTTGCACTTCACAGATGTGCAGTGGGCATGGAAAAAAATTATGAATGGGGGTTCAGGGCCCCTGAGGTTATGCCACTGCCAACCATTATAGAAAGGAGAGAGACTTCAAATCCATAGCTGTCACTGCCAGCTTTTTTTGTTGGGAGTGACCCAATGTGGCATGCTGTCACTTTACGACATTCTACTGGGGTTTTCAAGTGTCTTCAAGAATTCAATGCATGCATGTGCAGCAGGCATACTGTCTAAAATAAATATATTTTAATAACATAACATTCACATGAGTTTCTTAGCTCATGCCATACACATAGCCTTTCCAAGATACCAAAATTGAGAGTTTAAACTCTCCCATAAGGCATTATGGGCAGAGACGTGCAAATCACTTCTTTATGTCCCTTTGGCCAACTATGCATCCAGAACCACTGGTTTATAGCACAGATACAGCCTAATGGTTCAGAGCCATATATGCAATCTTGTTAGATCTCATCAGTGCAAGATATTGGAACATGGCTTCTGAGGGGTAGGACTTGGAGAATAGTGAAAAGGAAAACGGAACTTGGTTAGGGTGAGAAGAACTGAAAGGAGCCAAAAAGCCCTTCACAAGCAATTACATGCAAAGTGAAGCCTTCTGAAATCAGAAAGAATTTACATGTCTCATGTCATACACACAAAGGAGTGATTTGCATGTTTCCGCCCATGATACCTTATGGGAGAGTTAAAATTTTAGTATCTAGGCAATGCTATGTGTATGGCATGAGACAAGTAAATACCTTCTGATTTCAGAAGGCTTCACTTTGCATGTAATTGCTTGTGACGGGCTTTTTGTCTCCTTTCAGTCCTTCTCACCCTAACCAGGTTTGGTTTCCTTTTATGAGTTTCTTAGGAAACTGCAAATAGACTTATTGAGCTTCTCATTTAAAATAATAACTATATTATTAATAAGAAAATAATCGCATATTCCCCTTGGTAACTGTTAAAGTCTGCAGGATATCTTTCAGTCTCACAAAGATAATAATAGACCCTGCATGGCTTGTCTATTGGAGTTCTAAGAAAAAAAAAGTTTTATAAACAAAAAATGTTTTTTGCCAGTTCAGCTGTATTTTGGCAGCTCTTGTCTGAATGAAAGAAAAAGTCAAGAACAATTGAAAGCATTTTACCTAAGTTTAGAGATGAGTTTATAAAGCACTATGGACATTTTGCAGTTAGTTTAATGTTGCCATTGATTGCATCAAAGTATATAAATGGGACTGCTGATGTGTGAGTACTATGTATATCACATGGCATCAATACCATTGTCATATTATGTCAGCAATGTTTCCTTCGGAAAAGTGCTAAGACAAAAATGATAGCTTGCTCATAAACGTATCTCCATAATTCGTAGCTTTCTGGATAATGGGTTTTCCGGATAATGGACCCCATACCTGTCTATCTTTCAATTTATCTGTAAACCAATAAATAAAGTTCTGATAATTATAACACCTTTAAAATATTAGAATGGTCTGTTTACAGGGCCATTATCATTTAACATCAAACTATCACTTATTTTGAGCCGCCTACAAGCAAAGACTACTATCCATCCGAAAACCATTGCCTCATTAAGATTGCAAAATGGCAGTATAGCAAGGTATAGATAAACCTAATTAATTAATGTTATAATTTTAAATATGCATATGACAGCAATACTTTAAATCTACTGTACAGTATGTATATGTAATAAAATAATTAAAAATATTATAATATTATATAATATAAAAAATATTTCAAAAGCCTGAATTTTCATATTGTGCATTAACATAAACACATTTGTCACTTGTTTTTTCTTTACTTTTTAGGGTATTAGTTGGTGCACCAAAGGCTGACTCAAGTTATAGTTCTTCTATCAAAACACCAGGAGCTGTTTTCAAATGCCGAGTTCACAGCAATCCTAACAAAAGCTGCACTGAACTGGATATGGGACGAGGTGAGTGACCCAGAAGATGAACTAACCTTTCTGACAAAAGCTGTAGTGCAGTGGTTCTCAACCTGGGGGTCGAACACAGGGGTCACTTAAGGAGGAGCAGGTTCATCTCTCTCCCCACTATGCCCGGGGCCAAGGTTGTAGCTCTCCGGGTGTTGGCGCTGGGAGTTGTAGTTCAGTAACCTGTGTAGGGAAGCCACTTGCACTACTTGCACATCCCCTTGGTCGGGACTGCCATACAGCTCTCCCGGCCCATTTAAAGCTGGGAGTCATATTTGTAAAATTAACATGGTAACTGGGAGTGTGGCCAAAATATTTTGCCGCACTATGCACAGAAAACAAACCTTTATGCAGCCACGCCGTCTCCTGTACTTTCCTAACAATCCATTCTGGGCTGGCAATGAAAATATTTTAATATTTTATGGTTGGGGGTCACCACAAAATGAGAAACTGTATTAAAGGGTCGCATCATTAGGAAGGTTGAGAACCACTGCTGTAGATTCTAAACATTTTTCATCCTTGTATACTTCCCTAAAGGCTTAGATATACAGTATGAATTGATCAGTAGATTAATATATAGAAATTTCACGATAAAGGGTTGCACTTATTAATACGTGTATATGGTGTAGGTCAGAGGTGTCCAGCCTTTTGGCTTCCCTAGGCCACATTAGAAAAAGAAAATTTGTCTCAGGCCACACATGAAATACACAAACAATTTTGATTTGTAAAAGTAAAGAAAATGCACAGAAAAGAATTACAATATCAATTGAATAATCAGATGGAGCTATACACTGGAATATGGGACCTGGATATTAAATAGACTTATTATAATTAGGCATGCACTGAATCCACTACCCCGAATCCATTGTGAAAAGTTCGGCCAAATACAAAACCGAACCCTAATCTGCATATGCAAATGAGCAAGGGGGAGGGTAAAAGCGTACCGCGCACTTAGTTAGCGGCAAAAACATTTTTCCTTCCTTTTTTTGTGACGAAAAGTCACACGATTTTTTGGATTCGGTTCGGCCAGGCACAAGGATTCTGACAAATCCTGCTGAAAATGGCCGAATCCTGGCCGAATACCGAACCAAATCCTGGATTCAGTGCATCCCTAATTATTATATAGTGAATAAAGTACCCCCTCTTGTAAAATATAAGGATATTATAAGTTACCGAGGAGTTTCATGACCATATAAAAACACAAGGCCGAAGGCCGAGTGTTTTTATACAGGTCATGGAACTCCGAGGTAACTTCTAATATCCTCATATTTTGCAACTGGGGGTACTTTATTTATTATAATACACAAGTTTCAGGGAGTCATTTGACAGAAATGACATCAGAACTCACCGTTTATAACTGATGACATCAGGATATGGATATAATTTACAAGATATTTACGGCTTTTGTGTATTATATTATTATTATTACTACTAACTGGGCAATGGGCAGAGTCCCCCCTCCTGGCTACTACTATATCCTTTGCAACATGACATTTCTTTGGGAACCTTTCAAGCTGGGCCCCATTCATGTTCATCCTGGTCCACATGTGGCCCTCGGGCCACAGGTTTGACACCCCTGGGAAGGGTTAAAAATCCATGTATCTTGGATTCAGTCAGTGACAGTGAGTTTGCCATGTGTAAGATGAAAAGTTTGGAGAGGCTGAGAAAACATTTTTCAGTTAATAGCAGTGGCTAGGGACACGTCTTAGCAATATATAATATATATATATATATATATATATATACAGTATATAACTAGGGAAAAAAACAGGTCTGCTAGTTGGAAAGTGATAGTAAAGTGCTGCAGAATATGTTTGTTATATGAAATGGATAATAATGCAAATAGTATTCATGCAGAGGGTAAAGTTGTGATTAAACTTGGATAGAAATACATGAGCATCTTGAGTTTTAGTCTGTGTTGGATAATTCAAAATTGAATTGAATTGAATTATTAGTTACCCAATTACAGATCATGCTAGCAAGGACAGCAACACAAAGTTCAGCTGATTATACATATTTTAGTCTATGAGAGACATATAAAAGTTATTCTAGAGATTTTGATCCATGAAAGTGGTATAAATATTGATTATCAATTCCTCTTTGAAGAACTTTCTTCATACTGTAACTAATATGTTTGCCATGGTGAGTAATCAATAGCAACCAATAAGATGTTTGCTATTGAACCACTGACCAGTAAAAGCTACTTGATTGGTTGCAATGGGTCACTGCACTTGGGCAAACTTAGAAGGGCACATCCACCATTCCCCACACAGTGGGTAAAGTTCAAATAGCCACAGGCCTCTACATTCCATAAATAAAAAGATCTCTTAGAATGAGTACAAAGGGGCACACTCTTGCACTTGTTCTCAGGGGCTTTCAGAATGACCCCTGGAGTCTTTTGTTACATAACTGCAGTAAGCAGCAGATATTAAAATACTTTTAAATAATATTAAACTTGTTCATTATAGTGTAGGTCTATGGCACAGGGGCCGAAAACGACGCGACGCGCCCCGAAAACGACGCGCGACTCGTTTCGCAAATTTTTCGACAATTCGCGAATTTCACTGGAAATTCGCAAATTTTTCGGCGAAACGCGCCCGTTTCGCCCATCACTACTGGCCAGACCCAGGATGTCTTTGATGTGGTTGGCCAGCTTGAATGTATTGCAGGATATGGACAAACAATCCCTGTTTAAAGGGGTGGTTCACCTTCAAGTTATATTTTAGTATATTGTAGAAGGGCCAATTCAAAGAAACTTTTCAATTGGTTTAATTTTAATTATTTATTTTTCATAGTTTTTTAATGATTTGCAATTTTCTTCTGTTTCTATGCAGCTTTCAAATGGGGGTCACTGACACCATCTAAAAAGAAATGCTCTGTAAGGTTACAAATGTATTGTTATTGCTATTTTTTATTCCTCATCTTTCTATTCAGGCCTCTCGTATTCATATTCCAGTCTTATTCAAATCAGTGCATGGTTGATAGGATAATTTGGACCCTAGAAACCAAATTGCTGACACTGCAAACTAGAGAGCTGCCGAATAAAAAGCTTAATAAGTCAAAAACCAAAAACAATAAAAAATGAAAACCAATTGCAATTGTCTCAGAATATCACTCTCTACATTATATTAAAAGTTAACTCAAAGGTGAACAATCCCTTTAATTTAAAGGGGAGGGAAATTTATTGTATAGCTCAATGCACAAAAATGTTTCAGTGTCCTTAATAAATGGATAATGGTTTGAGTGCAAAATAACCTATTGTCTTAGTCTATATGAATTTTGTGGTTACAGCACCCCTTCCTAATGGTTTAAAATGTAGTGGAGAGCACAACTTTCCATTTTTTGCAATAATTATGATGACCACCAAAGGCAGATTACTCTAAATCTGAAGCATGGCATATTGTATGTAAATTTGCTAGGTTGCATACAGGATATGGCATGTCAGTAGCAGGATACAAGTAGCATAGGTGCCTTTATTTGGAATAGGCCACTAGCCTTAGGGTGATTAAGTTGCAAAATTGCCTCTTGGAGGTAGACAGAATGCCTAAAAATAGGCATTCACAGTGTCAAGCAGGAGAATCACTTTGTCCCAAACATAGTATGATTGCCCAAGAATGCCTCCTTCTTCATTTATACATCCTTACTGATTTATTGTTTAGTTTCAGGTCTAACTAATTGATTTATTGTATAGTTTATTGTTTAGTCTCAAATCCCTTTAGACAGATGCATTTCTCTTCTGTCCTCTAGTGCTTGCTTATAGGCTGTTGCCTGTAATGTGTCCCATCCACTGAATTTAGATAAGAGGATGCTTTAAGAATTATTATTCTGCTCATGTCACGCTTGTTAAAATAAGGCTGTGTTATTCAAACTTTAACAGATGAGCAAGGCTGATGGTTGAAACCTGAGAGAATGTGTCAACAAGCCCCTGTTGATTCTAAAAGCTGACCTTTGTGACATTTAACAAAAAGGAATCATAATTGGAAACATTCCAGGTCAAGCACCACATGCATTTGAGCAAAGGTTTTGTGGTCAAGCAAAACACAATTTAAACTTTTCGATTTTCTGTATATGTACATGAGGGAGGAGAGTTAATGAGTAGCGGACCTACACAAGGACTTATGTTGGTGACATAACTCTCTCAATGACATTAAAGTGATTTAATCCCAGAACCACACTTACTGCTGTATAAATTGTATATATGCAAAGTGTTATGACTGTTGCAAACCGTGAATAAATCAGTCAGTGCTACCCCTACAGCTGCTTTTCATCAGGTTGCACTAATAATCTTGTCAGCAACAAGTGAATTCATTTTTGTAGGAGGAAACCTGCTTCAGAAAGCTTTCTGTCAAAGAATAAATTGAAAATATTCCCAAGTAAAAAAGATAATGCTAATACACAGAGCAGCACTGCATTTAGTACCCTTTCACTTGTTACATTGGTTGGTTATTACTGGTTGGTGACTAAAATTATAATTCTTTACAACAATTAAAAGCTTGGCAAACTGTTTTTTTTTTAATATCTGGAAGCCAGACATTATGGTAACATATTAAGTCCTTCCCTCAAATGTAGTCTCTTTTCTTGGTGTAAATTAGCCTACAAAGCTGTACCATCTGCCAGGACACTGATTTTTTTCATTCATCTCACTCAGGAAACAGTCGGGGGACTCGCTGCGGAAAGACTTGCAGAGGAGATAGAGAAGATGAATGGATGGGAGTGACTCTGGCTAGACAGCCGAAGGCTAATGGCAGTGTACTGGTAAGAACAAACCCATACAGATCAATACGACATTAACACAGTGAGTTAATCTTTTAATGGTTACATGGTGTCTCACAAAAAAACAACATTTTAAGCAACCTTATTGTGGAGGTAATTGCTACAAAAAGAAATTTGTTCTATCCAGATGGAATTGTGTTTCTACAGGCCTTCTAACCGATGGTAACCAATCATATGGATATCATTTATTTTCCAGCATAGATCTGGTTCGTTGCTATAGGTAACTATACCTGAACAAACATTTTCCTTTTCCTAAATTACCCTCCATATATCACATCTCTTTCATGGTACGATCCTTAATTGAGAAGGATGTCGATATTTTTGCAGGTTGTTGAAAACGTAATGTTGCCTCTTTATAAATCCCTAGTAAGGCCTCACCTTGAGTATGCAGTACAGTTTGGGGCTCCAGTTCTTTAAAAGGATGTAAATGAGCTGGCAAGAGTGCAAAGACGTGCAACTAAACTGGTTATGAGGATGGAAGATTTAAACTATGAGTGTAGACTGTCACGGTTGTCACGGTTGGGGTTGTTTTCTCTGGAGAAAAGGTGCTTACAAGAGGACATCCTTACGCTTTACAAGTACAAGAGCACATTGTACAGTTATGAGGGTAGACTGTCGAGGTTGGGGTTGTTTTCTCTGGAAAAAATGTGCTTACGAGGGGACATCATTACACTTTACAAATATATTCGAGGACATTATAGACAAATATCAGGGGACCTTTTTACCCATAAAGAGGATCATCACACCAGAGACCACCCCTTCAGACTAGAAGAAAAGGACTTTCATTTGAAGCAGCGTAGGTGGTTCTTCACAGTGAGGACAGTGAGGTTGTGGAATGCACTGTCAGATGATGTTGTGATGGCCTTTAAGAGTGGATAATATCTTTGACACTTATAACATCAAAAGTTATTGTGATACTAAAATCAGATTTGTTTAAGTATAAATATATGTGTGCACTGGAGTTCATTTGGAGGCATTTAACTTGATGGTGCTTTTTCAACCAAACTTAAATATGTTAACTATAATTATGAATACTATTATTATCTATATAACATCAATACATATTACACAGCATTTACAGAGATTATACAATCTTCACATCAGTTCCGGCCCTAGTGGAGTTTACAATCTAAGGTCCCTGTTACACACACGCACACACGCACTGTTACATTATGGTTACGTTTATGAGCCAGTACCTGTATGTTTTTGCAGTTTGGAAGCACATGCTGAAAACATATACATTTTCATTTGCAGAAAGGGTCCAAGGTACAATCAAACTCCAGCTTACAATGTGTGAACACACACACACACACACACACACACCCTCTTCCTCTTCTATTTCCCCTGTTCCTCTGAACAATGTATAGTCTTCTTTACTGTCCAGTGTAAAGTATTATTAGTTGATAGTTGCTGTTTATCATTCAGAAGTTAATATTGTGCCTTGAGGCCCCTGACAGCCTGTGATGATATTATCAGATGGTAATAAGGGGGTTCTTTGTACTAATGTGCATGTCATTGCAATGGGATATCAACTAGCCTGCTTTCATTTAATGAAGAAGTATTATTCTTTTGGTTAAAGAAAATTATATTAATGCACACTGAGAAAGAGAGTGAGTGAGTTTGTTGTTAAGCAGGGTCATGCTTCCCACATGAATGTTAGGATTGTATAGATGTTTTGTTGCTTTAGATGGATCTTTTCCTGGTTTGGGTACATCAGAAATATTTATATTATATGTATAATAAGTATATTAGGTTATATGCTTTAGCAGGAATTGTATTACTGTTTCTTTTAATATAACAGGAATTTTATGTTGCCTACAATGATTTTCTGGTGCTGGTTGTTTTGGCTACCTTAAGTAAGGTGTATTGATTAATTCCTTATAATTCATATTAATATAAAATACAAATATGACTATTTTTATGTGCCTGTTAGTCTGTTATATAACCCACTAACATGCACAGAAAATTAGAGATTGGCCTTTGAATGTTTCTTTTTGTATTCTAGGCGATTTACAGAGGTTGCATTGTTTAAAAACTGCTGCGGAGTTTAGAGCTAATCCTGCAGCAGTCAACTCATGCTTGTGCTTTTATGTGAGCTAGAGACTTGTTTTCACAAGCTACAGATCAGAGGGTTCACCCACACTCATTCAGTAGACATCAGTTAATGGCTATAAACTCAGTCCAATAGGGATACGTTTGTCTTTTGTTTAAAAAAGAAAAAAGAAAAAAACAAGAAAAATCTCTGCTTCACACAAATCTAGATGTAGAATTTTATTTTGGAGCTTCTGGAGGCTATTGTGCCCCTTCAAAGTGTTGTTGGTGTCATTGATTTATGTAATAAAAGGGCACAATGTTGCCCAGACACTAACCCATAGCAAACAATCAGCATGTACTGTAGCATTCACTGGTCGTCTGTTTAAAAGATATTACTGCTTGCTATGAGTTACTGCACCTGGGCAGATGTACTGCCTTTACTAACATATGAGGTTGTGGCTTTTTCTTAAAGAGTCAGTTCTCCTTCAATTTAAAAGAAAAGGTGAAATCACGGGATGGGTATCAAAATGATGAATAGGGTCCCCAAAATGTATGGAAAGAAGTAGACATAGTTCTGTTGTCCACTGGAAGCAGAACTGCAGCCTGTGCTTAAAGGGATCCTGTCATGAGAAAAAATGCATCAGTTAATAGTGCTGTTCTAGAAGAATTCTGCACTGAAATCCATTTCTCAAAAGAGCAAACAGATTTTTTTATATTTAATTTAGAAATCTGACATGGGGCTAGGCATATTGTGATTTTACAGCTGCCCCAAGTCTTGTGACTTGTGCTCTGATAAACTTCAATCATTCTTTACTGCTGTACTGCAAGTTGGAGTGATATCACCCCCTCCCTTTCCCCAACACAGCAGCCTAACAACAGAACAATGGGAAGGTAACCAGATAACAGCTCTCTAACACAAGATAACAGCTGCCTGGTAGATCTAAGAACAGCACTCAATAGTAAAACCCATGTCCCACTGCGTACTATTCAGTTACATTGAGAAGGAAAAACAACAGCCTGTCAGAAAGCAGTTCCCACAAGTCACATGACATGGGGCAGCTGGGAAATTGACAAAATGACTATCCCGATGTCAGATTTCAAAACTGAATATAAAAAAATCTGTTTGCTCTTTTGAGAAATGGATTTCAGTGCAGAAGTCTGCTGGAGTGGCACTATTAACTGATGCATTTAAAAAAAAACATTTTTTCCCATGACAGTTTCCCTTTAAGTATCTACAAACTTTGCATCAGTAGCTGAGGCTTTACTTACTATTCAAGCTGAAATGTGATAGTTGTTATCTCATTTCATTTTTTTACTGGGAATGTGCAGCAAAACTATTTGCTTGCATGCGTTGGATTTTGTCATGTAATGCAGCTAAAGCTTTTCAAAGTAACAGAGGTCACATACTTAAATAAACAATTACGCTCAAAGTCCACAGCAGGAGCCCAGATGCAGAATTGTTAGGGCTGTCCAACAGGAAGAACCACTACTTGCTTGTAAGGGAATAATACGTGAAATAACCTTCAGTTGTCAGTTGTGATCACTGGTGTTAACTATAGTGGAATCAGACTCTGCAAGGGCCTGGGGTACAGAGGGGGCCTGGACTGCAGGGTCTGCTTCCACTATAGTTGTAAAGGAATCTCTTCTCCCAAGCAGTTATGCTGTTTCTAAAGTTATTTTGGTCACACAGCTTAAAATAAAAAGTGGAAAGCATTGACTGGGATATCCAATCCCTGACCCAAATCTCTTCTGACAGATGGGGCACATATATACATAACACAATTTATGTAAGTGCACACATATTTCTTGGCATTCAACAATTTTTGCCCCTATTCACATAATCACAGATTCAGTGGAAAGCAACCCTGCACTTTGCCAGGATATGCTTGGTTATTTTAGTTATTAATTATAAACTCCTTAAATTGGGCATCCCAGCATCCACCAAGTACCAGAGCTTGTAGGAAATGCTGGAATGTCCTAGTTCAAGAGCAGCAAAAGAAAGAAAAAGCTTGGCTATCCCAGGGTTAGACCATAGGGAGACAAGCTGTTTCAATAAAACTTTCACCAATATAAATACACACATTTGATTCATAGACAAACATTGACATGAGTAAGTTGATTTTTAAATAAAAAAGTATGTGAAGTATGCGAATGAAGTCATTCATTGAGAAACAGTTCTTATATAATTATAATTATTTTTTACGAGTAAGCAAAATGCTGATGTATCACACAGAGCCCTTGGGGCAATGACATTTTGGATGTCTGGACATAATGAAACACAAATGGATCTTTTACTAAGGAAAAGTGTGACGGCACCTCCACAGACCCTTTCTTTAGAGCAGGGGTCCCCAACTTTTTTTTACCTGTGAGCCACATTCAAATGTAAAAATAGTTGGGGAGCAACACAAGTATGAAAAAGTCAGTTGGGGAATCAAATAAGGGCTGTGATTGGCTATTTGGTAGCCCCTAAGAGGACTGGCAATCTACAAGAGACTCTACTTGGTACTATATTTCGTTTTTATGCAATTAAACCTTGCTTCCAAGCCTGGAATTCAAAAATAAGAACCTGCTTTGAGGACACCGAGAGCAACATCCAAGAGGTTGGAGAGCAACATGTTGCTCACGAGCTACTGGTTGTGGATCACTGCCTTAGAGAATGAGTTGGTCGACTGGGTGAAATGAAGAAGCTGGTGATGATTGAGGTCCTAAATCTGTGGGTGACAAGGAGTCAGGGAGAAATATTGCCAATGGGCCCTCAGCCACTCTGCAAACATGTTTTCCTGTCTTACTGCAACCCTTCAATATTCCACTGGGGATAGTTGTATCAATTAAAAGCCACTCTACAGTGCACAGATGAAAAAAAATGTTTTCAAAATCAAGAAAATGGTCAGATGAGACACTGAACAAGGGAATTTTTGTATGCTAATCTTAAAATGTGGTCTGTCCTAATATATCACATCACAGGATGTGACTTTGTAAACATTGGTTCTTTATGGCCAGCTGACGTTCATCCTTGCTTACCATCTGGACCAAGGTTCCAGAGGTCAAGTAAAGAAAAATAACTTTTTTTTTGTAGCAGGTTTGTTTAAAACGCTACAGGTTAGAAAAAGTGAACATATATTATTGAAATATGATGAACATATTTTTGATTAAACAACTAAGCAACACATATTCATTACTGACCTCACTCCATAATAAAAAGGCATGTACTAGCTGGCAGTTACAGAATCAGTACTTTTATAGTTGGTATTTTTTCAGTGAATAATCATTGAATCATACAGTAGTATACAGTACCTGCACACTACATAGATATGTAGTGATCCTTATAAAACTGTATATTTATATTCCCACTACTGCCTGCAGTAGCTCTCCCACAGAGATGATATAAACAGCTTACATTTTCCCATTGTAAATTATAGTAGAGGACTATGTATTTTTTGAAAACCATCATCCCCCTCCCCTTTTCTGCTTTCTGGCATTCACTTGCAAAGAAAACAGTTTCTAACAGGGGTCAGCAAACCCAGATGGAGTTGACCTCCTAAGTAACTGTGTCTGGTTTTTCAGAGAAGTCAGCCATATTTAACACTTTATATTGTGTAGAAGGGACCATTTAATTAACTGAATATACCTTATTCCTATGCAAGCTATAAGCACCTGTATGGCCTATGGACTTAGAGGAAATTTAAATGCAACTAACACATAGGATATTTCATTGGTCCTTTTTATAAAGAGATCTAAAATCATCTAAACATCATAAATTTTGTTGTCTAAATTTTGACTGGCATTTTAGTGTCACGGCATATTGTATATACATATAGTAATACTCTACAGCACAACTGTTATACAAAAACTCCATGGTCACAGGCCATATTAGATTAAAATAATGATCCATAAAAGAAGCCTATATAGACATTGGTCAGACTGGGAGCCATAAAAAAACCCGCATTAGGCCTGTTGACTTCCAGTTGGACAGGGCTGCTCAAACATCAATAAGCCAAGTCTACATTGCTTTTCTGTTACATTACAGGTTGTCTATTGTACAACCCTCTTTGGGACATATAGATGGGGACATTTTTAACATTGGATATCTGTTTTTAATATTTTGCAATAATATTAAGTGAAGACTAGATGTTCCTAGTAAGGAAATCTGCCATTATATAAAATTCTTCCTGTACTTTTCTGGTAAAACTACCTATTAAAGACATCAGTACCAGGGTTGAACTACTTCTTGTGTACCAAAGGCCTATTTAGCATATACCTACTGTATATATGTATATTTAGTAGGGATGCACCGAATCCAGGATTCGGTTCGGGATTCGGCCTTTTTCAACAGGATTCTGATTTGGTCGAATCCTTGTTCCCGGCCAACCCGAATCCGTAACCTAATTTGCATGTGCAAATTATGGGTGGGAAGGAAATCACATGACTTTTTGTTGCAAAACAAGGATGTAAAAAATGTTTCCCCCTTCCCACGCCTAATTTGCATATGAAAATTAGGATTCAGTTCGGTATTCGGCCAAATCTTTTGCAAAGGATTCAGGGGTTTGGCCGAATCCAAAATAGTGGATTCGGTGCATCCCTAATATTTAGTGATATTTTTCAGTAGATGTTCTTTTCAAGCAAACTAGGAATTTGTGTAATAGTTACATAATACCTGAGAAGATAATAGGACTGATTTGCTAAGAAAAGTGCTAAATGACACCAGTGCAATTGCCAGTAGCAATCAATACTTTTCTAACTCAGGGGTGCCCAAAAGGTAGATCTACCAGTTGACCTTTAGCTGGTGATCAGTAGAACTCAAGACACTGTCAACACTTGTCTAAATCACACTTCTTACTTATTCTGTTAAGGTTACATAAGAAATCATTGTTTCGTAAATAAAATAAATAATTGTATTCTTAAATATAGCAATATAACTTTTCCCATGAATAAATGTAATAAGTATTCAATATTTTTTCATGGAACAAAATGCTAACTACACTTTTATGGATGTAGATCATAATGGGACAACATCTCTAAAAGTAGACCCCACTTTAGTGTGGGTACTCCTGTTCTAACTGGTAATACACTGATCAAAACTAGTTACTGGTTGGTTGCCTCTGCACCTACTCCTTTAGGAGGGAAAAGGGAGCTCTAGTCTGCACCTTGCGCATATTGTTCCTTAGTTGAAACTCAGGTATAAAGCCCAGAAGGCAGTGCAAGGGAGCCTTACTGCACATAGTTTGTGCACAAAACACAACACATTGCTCCTGTTTTCTTTTTACTTATCTCCTTTCTCCCATTTAGAAAATTGGACCTTATGGATACCTCTTTAAGTGTTCCTTTTTCATTAAATGAAAAGTACACAGATGGAGCTCAGTGAAGCAGCTCCAATGGTATATTAAGAGGTATATTAAAACATGTTGCCCTTTTAAATTTAATTCTTACCATGGGCTATGGCACTTTGGCATTTTTATCTCTGCTGCGTGTAAAATGTCACTATTGGCCGCAGATTGTTTCACATTAATTTGAATGGGGAGCTCCAACTGCACTTCTAATAAAAGCTGGTTCATCTTTATAATGAGAGAAAGTATACAATCATTATTCTTCACATTATATTACACATTCGTATTTTATTTTTTGGTTTGTTTAGCCTTTTTGTTGTTTGTTTACTTTGCTGTTTGACATTTTTTTAATCACTGGTCTTGGCAGCTGTTTTAAGGACTAAAACATGAATAGGATAGGGCCTAGAGAGAAAGATAAGCACATAAATATTTGTTTTTTGGTTATCATCATTGCTAACCCTAGCAAAAAATAAATAAATAAACTTTAGATTAAAAAGAGTCAGGCATACTAGAAAGTCAGATACTCTAAAACAAATACAGAAATATAATCCTATTTTTATTTCAGTTTGCTTATTAAAGCAATGATAAAGATAAGAAAATGCAAAAGAATGAGAACTGTGGTATTAAAGGAATGCATGGAGGACATGCTGCAGCATCCCAGTGTGTCTAAAGAAAACTCTGGAACAGCACAATTCCTCACCGTAATATCACAGCTGGTGCAAGCTTTTATAATGACCACAAATCACAATACTGCACCAGAATTTGATGAACAGTCATGAAGGTATAAAGCCTTTTTAATATATTTTTGACCTCTGGTGCTATCAAATTCTGAGCTATGTTTTTATATCTATATTCCTGTGACTAGAATGCATTTCTATATTACAACAGTTAAACCTGGTCATATATATCCTAACATTGACTTGATATTGTAAGCTGGGTGTTTTTGTAGATGGCCAAACTTCTCTGACTTTAGCAATCTAAGCTAAGTAGTTATCACATCCAGTTGTGGGCAGTTAAGTTAGTAACGATTATATATTGCGGTTGTACCATACTACAGTCACATGTGCAAGTTATTTATTTACGCAGTAAAAGCTTGATTGACATGTATATAATTTTCTCATATTAATATGTTCCTTTCACTCTAAAGGTACTTGAAAAGGGAGTAAGGAATATGTGTTTTCTTGACTGACTAGCAATTGGAGAGACAGGGAGGATTCCCAGAACCAGGAATCGACTAAACGCATCCTAAAAGTCAGATGTAGTTGCATGGGTCAAAATATGGACTGATACAAAAATATGATATGCAAACTACATGGAAAATTTTCCATCTGACGCTACACAACAGATGGGAGAGTTGCATGCTGCTTTTTCATTTGACAAGATAAAATCTGATGGTGCCCTAATCAACTTTTCTTTCCCATTGACATAGATTGACTGTCCGATGTAGATGCATGAACAACTGTATAATCTGATTCTATCTGATCCGACTTTAAACTCTAGTTTTAGGGGGATCAGATTCCGTAGATCCTACAAATATTGTGCTGGTTTGTGGTGAATGTGTGGTATTGGATGGCAAATCTGATAAAATTCTCCAGTGTAGTTTTACCTGTACACTTTATTTTCATCCTCCTGGAAACTGTAAAGATAGCTCACAATCTAAAAATCTGCCAGACCACTTTTTCTGCTACTCATTCTGGCTTATTTCCTTTTTTCCCTATTGGTAAATTCTTGGAAACTGCACAGAGAACTTTCCAACTCAGAAACTTTTAAAAACTTCTTTTGACATCATTGTAACTAGATACCTAGTGGGTACTTCATGGAAACTGCAGAGAGGATTCCCAGAACCTTTGCCAGCCTTCTTAGTTATTACTATTCATGTTTATTTTGTTTATTCCCTTTGGTTTTGGTCATAGTAGTATTTTGCTCAGCTGTGTCAGTCAAGTGCTATATATTTAGCATTTTAACCTACCGTGCTGCTTGGATAGGGTAGGAAATCATGTATTTTTCATGCCCCTACTACACAGCAGAATAATTGATGTAGCAGTCCTCCATACTGCCCAGATTTAGATAGAATATTCGGGAATCATGGAAGATAAATAAGGTGGATTTACAGGAACAGTAGTTTCGATTACATATCTGGGCCTAAAAATTGTGTTTCCTGGGTGAATTATGAATGTGACCTTAAGGGTGTTATTTATCAATATTCAAGTTGTGTTTTCCATGAAAAATTGGGGTTTTCAAGGTTATTTTTTAGTTAAAAATATATTTTACAGGTTGAAAGTTTTTATTTTTAAATTTAAGTTTTTAGAGATTTATTATACACAGGAAATAGCTCAAATTAGAAAATACACTATCTAAAAGTTAATGGCAGAGGTCTCTTGAAGCATTTTAAGATGTTAATAGCCTTCATGATGTACGGGGGTTGTTTGGGGGGTTGTGCTCGAAAACTCGATCAGTTCAATTGATTTGAGATTGATCCCACGGAAAACTTGAGTTTTTGTGTTGTTAACCCCAACTTCACTTTTTTTTACAGTCACGTTTTTTCTTAAATTGGAAACCATTTGAGTTGTGAGTTCATTAGAGGTCTAAAAAACCTCACATAGCTCTAACATTTGACCTTTGATAAATAAATATTACAATTTGAACATTTCAAATATAGAAAGCTAAGCCTGTATTAGGAAAATGGAGTGGGAAAGGCACATAAGAGGTTGTTGTCTAATTGTTTGAAAGGAGTTGTATTGTATGACAATGTGAAAGATTAAAAATCTCTATGGCAACATTTTTACTTTATGCTGATCAGCAAGCAGATGCATTGATATGATATGTTCTCGTATAATGTTATTATGTTTTATCACTGTAGGCTTGTGCACATCGCTGGAAGAATATCTACTATGAAACTGAGGATATACTTCCATACGGCTTTTGTACCATCATTCCACCAAACCTGCATGCCAATGGGAATAACTTAATGCCATGTTATGAGGGTAAGTGTGACTTCTATCTCTGTAGTATAATTGATTAGTTATGTCTTTTTTCTGCTTGTGTAAAACACATTATAAGAGTCTCTTACACCTCTTTTATAAATAAACGTTTTCTGAAAAATATACTTTTGTAATGCAATTCAAATTAAAAATGTATAAAAAGTATGTGTGCTTGTTGAATAATTTGGTATGTCCAGTTGATCCATTGTACAAAATCAATGAGTTGTACGGTATGTCTTTCATATACATAGGTATATAATGAGCAAAAAATTTATTAACAATAAAATTTCCCTCCAATAAAACAATTAAATTACCCTCCCCAAGGTTTAAAGCCCCCTTCCAATCTGGTTTCTTTTTCTTCTCCTTCTTCATCGTTTGCTTCCAATGGAAGCAAGTTTTCTTTTTCAGCTGTGGGAAAGCATTAGACATTTGCCAACAAAGCATCTTAGGAACTGAGCTTTTGCTTGTTGAAACCTTCTATTCCCTCTTACAAATGCTATATGTCCTGTGGCAAATGATGGGTCTTCCCATCCGTCTGCCACAATGTGTTTGGCAGCAATAATATATGTGGCCCCTACATACCTCACGATTTGTACAGATGGAGGAGAGAGGTGGTAGTTAGAAAAGTTTCAACTGTTGAGAGTTTTCAGCAGACCTAACCCTTTTGGGTGATGGGCAATCACTGCTGGATTTTGGAGACTTTGGGGTGTATTGTTTATTCATTGCATAGTAACACTTTTTTAAATTCAAGCCTTAATAGTTCTTTTATATTGTGTAGCACAAGTCAAGTTTTCATACAGTTGTAATAGTGCTGTTATTTTCCATTACACGAGGTACATTGTGGACCTGATTGAAAAAGGTGATAAATTGCACAAGTTCAGTTGCCAGTCAGCACTAGTCCTGATCAGTCAAAAATGAAGCAAAATGGCACCTAGGTCTGTAATTTCTTGCTTTTACAAGTATATTTTAGGTATGTCTTTATCTGCCTTTTCTTACCTTTGTTACCTATAGCTCTTTCTTCCAGCAAATAAAGCACAACTAGACTGCTGTTTGTTGCCATAAAACATTTACTGTTCATTTTTAAGAAACAAATGTACAAGTCTGCTTATAAGCGTTCCGCAAAACAGTATAATATTATACAGAATATTAAATAAACAGACTGTCCACAGAGCTGGGAGTTGTAAATCAGAACATAAAAAATGTCACAGATGGCTAGTTTGTTATTGCAATGTAAATTTTTCTGTTCACAAGCCAGTATTTCACTGAGATCTTAGAGTGAAAGAACACAATGTTATTGGTGGTAACAGTTTGCAGGCCTTTCTATATTGGCAGATCATGAAAAGTTTACTGTCATTATTATATCATTATATTTTTAGTCTGGACTCTTTTCTGTGGTGTAAATTATTGTAACATTTACTATCAAACTGACTGATACGTATCAGCATTAATGGTTTTGTTTTTAGTGGTAACATTTGAGACCATTCTTTATGTTGTATCCCTTTAATCAATTTTCAGTCAATGTTCTGTCTGTAGATAGGAGAACCTGACCACTGACGGTTCTTTAAATGTATTTCTTAACATGTTCTCTTTCTTACAAAAAGAAAAAATTGATCAACGCTCATTCCCTGGTCCCCTATTTCACAAATGAATTTAGTATCCAAGCTACTGCATGCATTTTACAAAACAGGGGTTTTAGTTGCAAAATTATGAACATAAAATTGATAAGCCATCAAGGTTTACATTGACGAGGTACGTATGGTGGCTTATCAATTTTATCATTATAATTTTGTAACTAAAATACATGCAGTAGCTTAGATACTAAATTCATTTGTGAAACAGGGGACCAGGGAATGTGCGTTGATCATTTTTTTCCTTTTTAAATGTTTGTAACCATCCTGACCAGATCGGCTGCACTTCCATTGTATTTTATGTTGCATTGAAGTGCTCCCAAATATCCCCCTTTTTTGTAATGTTCTCATTCTTCCTTACCCCTATGATGGCAATGGTTTATGTGCCCTTTCATTCAAGAAACTTGACTATTTTTATTGCCCACTTATATATGTTTTATTACATGCGTTGCATCCCTCAATTTATTATATAGCATTATATAGAGAAATGTCTTAACTTGAATTTCCCAGAACACGAATTAACTCCTATTGTATCTGCTATGCTTTTCTAAATTATCCACATACATTTGAGGATTAAAAGTAATTGTGCACATTTTGTGTCTTGCACCTACACGCAAGGAATACTCATGTACACACAATGGTCTTTTAACCTAAGTAGCTATATTAAGTAATTAAATGTACATGTTGCTTAGGACAACACTGGAATCCCAACACCCTTTAATCTAAATTCTAAACTGAAGTAGTATACACTCATGTTTTTCCTGCTGCTTCCATGTTTGTGTTATTGGCAGAATATAATTATGTCATATATTAGATGCCATAACCAAGGCATTCATTTACATCATTTCTTAGCTTTTGCACTTTCACTCTACAGTATAAAATTATGACTTCTAATAGACCCCAGAATAATAGCTTCAACCCATCAGATCACTTCATACTGACGCTGAATACCTGCCACTTATCTATACCCCCCATCTAATACCTTATCTATTGTATTCTATGCTAATAATGCTATTATATGATTGGGATTGTCTGGCCTTTTATATTGCTTTGTTTCTGTTGGTTGAAGGTTTTTGTATGGTGATTGTTGTCTTTACAGCACTTTGAAAGAAAATCTGTAGATGAATAAATAAGCTACAATAAGGCATCAGATACATCAGAACATTCTAAAAAGCTGCATACTGTATATGTCATTCAGTTATGTTTATTAGACAGACTGTAATAACTGTGTAAATATACATATATGGAACCATTTGGTCTGATTACTCATTCGACTAAGGGAAAAAGTACAGATATAGGACTCTTTATCCAGAAACCAATTACACACAAAGCTCCTAATTACAGGAAGGCAATGTCCCATCAAGTCCATTTTAAATAAATAATTAAAAGTAGCTTGTACTTGATCTCTTCCTTTTTGGTAAACTTAAAAAATATTGATCCAAATTATATAAAGACTCCTTATCTGCAAAACCCCAGGTCCTGAACATCCAGGATAATAGATCATATGCCTGTACCTGAAATGATGCAATGTTTTCAGAGATGGGCCAAGCCAAATACCTCCTGTGCAAGTCTGCCTGTTCTCCTCCCTGCTCAGCAATCCAAGCCACTGCCCCATCCCCATCTTGTGCACCTGTGACCAGATTATAATGCTATGGTTTTTTGTGAACTTGCACCAACTACCCCTAGGTCTAACCGCAGACCTCTGCAGCTTAACCCTAATACTGGCCCTATTATCTGCCAACACTTAGACTGTAAGCTCTACGGGGCAGGGACCTCCTTCCCACTATGTATCTTACCACATAGCACTTAACCTCTTTGTCCTATGATATTTATTATGTGATTTGTCTCCCCCATTGTCTCCCCAGTGCTTTACAAATAAAGTTATTCATACATACAACACTGTGTAATAAAGCACAAAATGCAACAAAATATCAGGAAAAAAGTTGCATGCCAGCAAGAATCTCATTGTCCCATTAATTTTCAATGACGCTAAAAATCTTGAATGCTTCAATAAACTGGGAAAATAAATAAGGTTGCAAGAGAACATGCTCATTGACTTCTATACAACTTTGCCAGCTTTTACTTGTCAACTTTTTTCTGGCGACTTTTCATCTCATTGTTAAAAATGAAAACAAATCCAAATAAACACCCTTAATTTATCAATAATTTTTCCTTAAAAAACCAGAGGTACAAAACCGAGCATCAATTCGAATCATGAACTGACGCTGCGAAAACTGATTTTTTTTTTTTTTTTTTTTTTAACTTGCTGAGAAAACTCAACTTTTTTGGATGATCATCTGAAAACCCTGAATTATCACAATGTCAAGAAAGAACTTCAAGAACATCTTCCATTGACTTCTACATGACCTGGTATTTTTGGATTTTTAGCAGCTCCAAAAAAAATCTCTACAAATTCAAGGTTTTTTCCATGAAAAATTTGAGTTTTCCCCCTAAAAAACCTCAGCCAGAAAAAAAAGAGATTTAATAACTGGGAGGATGAGGAACATGAATTTAAACAACTATGGGGCTTTTCCAAAGGAAAAAGTCTGTTTGTAGCTTAGCACAGGAAAACCTCACTTTTTAATGTACAAAAGTATTTCATGTACAGGTTGGTAGAGGTTTTACATTTAAAATAAAAGAAATTTAGTGCTCAGCTTAATCAGTTAAACGGTGCCACAATGCTCACTAAAATAAGGAAATTGGTCTGTTCTGGTCCCCTGAAAAATATGGATTGTACTGTGTCATATTCTACAACCTCATAAATAAGTTTTGCTATCTAAAAGGTTTAACTCTGCTGGAATGTATTGGGTTTATGGACCACATTTTTGCGGCTGACAATTTCTTAAATTGGCTAAAATCTAACACACTTTGTGGCTTGGTGGTACTTGTGGTTGTGTGGGTTACAAAGTTAAAATTTCCACAGCCAAAAGTCACAGCACAGAAAATGAAATAACCACTCTTTTATCTTTACAGAATATAAGAAGAAGTATGGTGAAGAACACGGCTCTTGCCAAGCTGGGATTGCAGGGTCTTTTATGGAGGTCAGTAATACCTAATTAAATATTGGGGTGTCACACATTTCATTTGAACAAGACTTATCAGTGTCTGTCCTTTACAACTTTCTCCTCCAGTCATATAGCCTTTGTGTCCCTTCTAAGTTAATAATGCATACACCTCCCTTGAAATAGACAGGCCCATCCTCTATTTAGTAAATATAGGACTTAAATTCTTTTCATGTCCACATCAGCTGTTCTTTGTAAGTATTGTATTTCACATAACATAGCAATAGCTGGAAATGGTACTGTGACATTTGTACGCTTTTACTTGGGCATTTTTCTTGACACTTACTATTGTTACTAAACCAAAGACAAAATAAATATTAAAGCTTTTCATTATTATAACTATTAGATATTAAAGTTTCTGCATAATTTTATTATATAAAATGGATTGATAAAGCAAACAAACATATTCCACAGCACTGTATAATACTGTAAATGGGTTTATACATTGAACATACAGCATTATATACATTGTAACCAATAACTAATATAAGAGATGAAGAAGGCCTGCCCCAAAGAGCTTACAATCGTACATTGCAATTGGCAATTGAAATTTCTTTGACTGTCATACTACGGTAAATTTAATTCTGGCTTCAGAAAATATTTTTATAAAATGTCTTCATGAGCTGATGAAACCCACAGATGCAGCCACTTGGATTTGTGTGTTAAATGCGTCATAACTCAGGGTTAATTGAAGAAACTGTGTTATCTAAAGTTACCTTAACTCATTTAATGCATTTAACCTTTTCATTAGCATACCAAAGCACCATTGTTCACAATGATGAACACTTTAATTAGATGGGATGCTGTGACGCAATTTTTTTGTGTTAAATGAGAAAATTGTGAAGTGTGAGTTTAGTTATTCTGTGTTAAGTGGATTCATCTGTATTTCCAACAATAACTTATGTAAGGGAGACTACTGCATGTATTCTCTTTAAATGTATACACAAACACAACTGCCTACGATGTTGGATCTCCAGATCACAGCTCCAAGCCAAGTGTAGGGTACTTACCTATGCCTGCAAACACCTACTGCCTTCCTGATTTGAGAAGACAGATTGAAGGTTTGCTTTGTCTTTGCATTTCGTGTGAGTGGATAAAAAGAGACATAGTCCTCCCAACAACATCTAGTAAAAATGGTAACCAAAGCCTTGTTTCATAAGCTATTGTGCTTCTACGTCATCCTTAACAGTACATTTGCACACATAGCTATAGCAAGTGTTTTACCACCCACGCATTATGCCATTATGCATAGAGGGGCTCTGTACCCCTTTGTTCAACATAAGCTCAGTGATGTAGAGCTAGTGCCAATCACACTTTTTACCTATAGTTTAATTATGAAAGCTCTATGGTTTTTGTTATTACTTATGCTAAACAGGGAAACTGAACTCCATTTTTGGTTCTTGCAAGGTAGATAGTTAGATTACCAGTGACCATATATATATACTCCTTTATAAATCAGCCATAACAAAACGGTAACATGAGTGTCTTGTATACTGGTAATTTAATTATCTACCTAACCATAACCACACTTCAGTCTTGAATCTAGATGCAGTGTCTCTGTTGTCTAGTTTAACTCAAGAAGTAGTAAAAACCATATATATTTCACCATTAAAATGCTAGGAAAAAAACATGTTCAGGACAAGCCTTGAATCAGTAAACTCCTATTGAAAAATAGAATATACTGCCTCTATAAGCCCCTCACTCCTTTATTGACATTATGGTTAATTGCCCTGACCCTGCCAGTACAATTACATGAACATTATTGCCCACATTGCACAAGCGGGATCAGGAGCATGAAAGCCTATGGATGGACAGTTGCAACATTTAACCACAGACAGAGCTGGAAAACACACAGGGGCAAAACATTTACTATAACACCATGTGCTATTGATTTTAAGGGTAATGGCAAACACAACAGTTTTTATCCTTTTGCTGCCCAGGAGTTTTTTGCAGACAGAACACTGAAAATAGACTTTTAGTTCAAATGAATGGCAGTATCCCTACAATGTACATTTGGCCATAATTCCCTAGTTACTGCTATTATGCAATAACATCCTGCCAGGTTAGTGAACCCTCTGTTTTCCTGCAATTGTCATTGGAAACTGCCTATGTTGTATTCCCTTAATATACATAAAGCACCAGATGATATGATCAATCTATTTTCAATATAACATATCCATTCCATGGAGCTGCCAGTAATCAGTTCTACTGGTGCAAAGGACATGTATGTACTTGTGCATGAACATACCTCCCAACTGTCCCATTTTTCGCAGGACAGTCACGATTTTGACAGGTCAACCCACGGCACCTGATTGTTACTGAAATGTCCTGACTTTCTCTTTGATCTCCTGCACTGAACATCCAGAAAAAGATGTTTCTAACTTAATGGGCTTGAACTTGAGCCCAGAATAGTGGCAGATGTGCTTCAATACTTTTGTAATAATTTAAGATAAGCAAAGAAGAACTTTTAACAATTTAAGATAATCAGGTCTCTTGGGGAAACTGACTGGCAGCTTAAAGGGCACGTCACCTTTATTAGCAAAATTGTAATAACACATTAAAAACACAGAAATGTTCATTGTCAAAACTACGCGCAGCAAATCTTTTTGTCCCTCTTTCTATTTCCAAAATGTTGGGAGGTATGATATTCTAGTCTCTCTGTGAGAAAACATGAACACTGTTAAACCTTTTCCTATCCAATTTACTGTTTTGGCACCTAGGACCATAGCACACAATATTTTAACAGTTTAACAGTGCTAACAGGTACCATAAAATTAAAGACATGGTCACTATCTCTGGTAATAATATATTAATGTTTTAGAAATTGGATGAAAAGATTACGATGATTAAATTGTACTCTGTGCTATAGCGTTATCATTTCCTTTACTCCTGTATACATATACTAACAGGAGACTTATGTGTTTAACAGTCCTCATAATACATAAAGCTACAATGTAAACAAAAGTAATAAGAAACAGAAAATATTGGTGCTTTTATATTAATGGGTATTGTTAAAATTGTATGATATTGTATTTATTTATATAGCAGCACAGTTATAGGCAGTGCTTTACAAGGTAGAAAACTGTGTTTAGTGCAAAAGAATGCCATTTTCTTTGTCATGTGTATTAGCATGTTTTAAAAACAACTAGTTCTAGAGGGAAATGGCCGTAGCTGCGTGGAAAGTAACATATGGAATGGCTTAACTTTACAAACACACTACCTTAGCAAGTGTCTGGGACTTTGCCCTTGGCTTTTGTTAATATTTCATCTGGATGCCATCACTGGTTAGTTCTGAACATGTCTGCACTAAAACTGTTAAACTCTCCATCTAGACAGATAAAAAAGAAGGATTGCTCCTTACTTTCCTGACTTTATAATGACATTTTTAAAATTCTTAACACTTGTAGTAATAGATTCTGCTTTAAGAATTTGGGCACTCAAGTTTGAATTTATAAAGTATCACTCATCACTAGATTAAGCAACAAAGTCAAACAGATTTAATGAGAATATTAGGAAATGAAATATTTGCATTCTAAAGAGATACAAGTTAAAAACATCATCTCCTATTTCATTTCCAGATTTGTTTGATTATATTTCTTCTACCCACTCCTATACAATATTAGCTAATTAGCTAATTTCTGAAGAAAATCTTGTATTTATTTGTTTTAAGTCTGATTATTATTCATATTGGGTCATTGAATAGACTATGTCTATGTCTACCCCCCCCCCCCAACATTTAAAAAAAGAAAAAATTAAATAATGATCTGCTGCATGAATGTGCAAATGTATTGCCACATCCATTTAGAGCAAAGCATCTGTGTTTTCATTATTTTACAGTGGTCATTAACAGGAAATTCATACAAAATAGAGCTGGCTGGTCATCTTCCATACTATTGTATAAATAAGGTATACTGTATATCTCATTATCTATGGGCGCATATGTTTTAGAACATTTTCAGGATGGTGTAAAGTCACTTTGGTTGTAGTTTGTGTTTCATTTGTAAAATTTAAATGTCACAAATGCCAAGGGTGTAAGAATTGCATACTTTTTTTTTATAGAGGATAAAGAATAACCATAATTTTTTGGGCAACAGTATAATTACCAAATATACCAAAGTATAATTTCATTATTGGTCCATTGAGAATGTAAGCTAAAGCTGTAAACTAAAGTTAGGGAGAATATTGAGAGACTGACACAATTGTTGTGATTTTTAATGATTTAGCAAGTTTCTTTATTAACTTTGATCATTCTTTTTCTAATTAAACATATTTTAGTTAAGATATATTGGAGCAACTTGACGCACTACTCTGGGAGTAGAAAGGAAGCAGATGTCTGAATGCAAAGCCATCTCAAGCACAATTTGGTTTTGTCAGCAGCAGATGCATCCTGGTGTGTCCTTGTGTTATCTCCAACTGTATGCCACCTCCCTTCATGCTTAAAACTTCACCACCCACCCTGAAAGGAGTATTTTCAGGGCTTACTGTGTGCAAAAACATAACCTTCTCTGTATGTTTGTATTTACATAGTTGATATGAACGTAGTTGATATTTACATAGTTGATATGAACAAGAGCTTTCATAACGCTTGCCTTGAAAAAGGCTTTGTCAAGTCTGGAAGCAAATTACCTGCATGTGCCCTCCATGAAACATTTTTTATGACATTTTTTACCCTAGTGATCAAGATACTTCTTTGCATGGATTATAATTCCTCATACATTATGAGCGATATTTGTCCTTGCATCTGTTTGCCATTGTCTCTTAACATGGCCATAAATGAAGATCCACTTGTTTGGCAAAGTCACCAAACAAGCAGATCTCTGCTAAGAAAACTTAAATAAATGTTAATTAATGTAATTTTAGTTGATACATTGTTATTGTTAGTCCAAGTAAAATGCATAACCTAAATATTACAGCATTTAGGGTTTATTTACAGGCGGAAGTGCAAAAGCACTAAGGGATGCATGAGTGTGCCCCATAGTGTTTATATGAACAGAGTACTTATACTCAGGGATTCTCTGCACTTTGTACCTTGCAGCAGACAAAAAAATTCAATATAATGAGCAGAAAGCAGTGCTGAGGGGCACAGGCCAGCACTGTCCGTATTGGTTGATGTTGCTTGAAATATCTTGAAATTCACCACAGCACTATAATGCATATTCTATTATTTAGATCATAAAAATTTACTCAAGACAGAAAAAATATGAGCGTTTTTTTTTTGGAAAGGACAATTACTCTTATCTAAAAAGTACCTTGTAGATATTAATATGCGCACACAACGTTTTATTTGCAGAGGCCTAATTTAGACACTTGCTTTAAGTTTTTAATGGCTTGCCCATTTTCTCGAAATCAGCCAGAAAACAAAATATTTGTTTACTAGCAATATGTACAGTTCTGTATAATATATTTGTGCTTTTCAGTTTAACATGCAAATAAAGTTTTGTGACTTTTGTGATTATTTTGGGAATAAACTAGATCAATTGACACTATTTATATGAAAATGTTTTTTTTAAAACCGGGCTCATTTATCAACACTGGGCAAATTTGCCAATGGGCAGTTACCTATAGCAACCAATCAGTGATTTGCTTTTTAAAGCCAGCTGCAAGTAGAACAATGAATGCAGCCTTTTGATTGGTTGCCATGGGTAACTGCCCGTGTGGAAATTTGCCCAGTGTTAATAAATGACCCTAAAGCCAACATTTCAAAAGTCATTTAATTTAAACAATGATCTTTCCAATGATATTCCATTCCCTACATTTACATTGGGGGGAGGGGGCAGATTTATCAAGGGTGAATTTTGAAGTGAAAATACTTTGAAATTTGGCCAAAGTTTTTTTTCAAACCAAATGGACCGTTTTTGATCCAACAGGTACCGTTTTTGATTGGACAGGTCCATTTTTGGTCTTATTCAAATAGTTTGAATCAAATTATTAGAGTATGCGATCAAATGATTTGAACGATTTTCCACCAAAAAACTTTGACTTCTCAAACTCCTCCAAAAGACTCCATATAGATTATAGGAGGTTCCCATAGACTAAACCAGCAATTTGGCAGGTTTAAGATGGCGAAGGGTCAAAGTCAAGGTACTTCGATATTCAAATGGTCAAATTTTTTCAATTCAAATCAAATTTTGGCCTATTTGATAGTCGAAGTATCCAAAAATTACTTTGAAATTCAAAATTTTATGATTCAAATTTCCACTTCGACCCTTGTTTAATCTGCCCCTGAGTGTTACAAACCAGAGAAAATCTTTACATATCTTCTGAAATTTCTATTCATTAAATCAGAGCCGACCAGTGCAACAGAGAGAGAGAGAGAGGAGAAGGAGGGAGGGGTGATCGATAGAGGGCAGAGGAGGGAGGGGAGAGCAATGGAGGGGAGGGTAACAGAGAGGAGGAAGAGACGTAAGGGGGTGCTGACTAAGGAAAGGTACAAGACCATTTTAGAAATAGCTGCCCAGCTCCCCCTTATCATTGGGCCCTAGGCAGCTGCCTCTTCTGCCTACCTATAATTCTGGCCCTGCATTTCATCTCATAAACTCTTTATATTGTTATGCTATGCCTCTATGGAAAACAGAACTAGATACTTAAATAAAAGCAACCCATTCTATTTCCACAGGCATACATTCACTCAGGGAAATTTAATTCCTTCACAATTAACTAAATTGCATGCAGGTATATGAGAACATATTTCACATTTAAACCTTTCCTGAACTTAATCACTGAGTTCAGAAATAATGATTTAGTTAAATTGTTCTTTAGTTATATGTGGGGAGAAATGGCATAACAAGGGAGCTAGAACTAATTCACAGAACTAGGAATGGTTCTGTATATTTCTCAGTATTTACCCAGTATATTGTTAGAAAGGTAACCAACATAGAAATTGTATTTTTTCAAAAATACAGGAATTATAATTGGCCATTGACTTGGTGAATTAGACCATGGCCTAAAATATCCTGATATTGTAATAGTAATACAGGTTTATGACCTGTTATCCAGAAAGCTCTTCATGCTTTAAATATAGTATAAAATCATGTAAATATTAAATAAACCCAATAGACTGGTTTTGCTTCCAATAAGGATTAATTATATTTTACGTTGGTCTTTCTGTAATTCTGAGCTTTTTGCACCCTGAGTTTCCAGATAATGGATCCCATACCTGTGTGTTAATGCTGGAAGGAATGCTGCCTCAGTTCCCAGCATCCTTCACAAACAAAAGTAATTTAATAGGGGTGAATGCACATATATAAACTGTCATGTTCACATATACTGTATGTATTGGACAGAATTCTGATTGCAATTAACTTTTTTTTTCCATTTAGATTGAGGAATGTTATAGCAGTAGTAAAAAGAATAAAAAATTACCAAATTACTGCAATACCTGTATTATCAAATACAATGTCCCTGGGCAAACCATAGCACCCACGTTGGGAGTTTCTTTGTTTGTTTTTATACCGGTGAATAGTTATGGGTGTCGAATTCACTGTGAATTCCCTTGATTCGCCACAGGCGAATAAATTCAGGAAAGCCTGGCGAAATTTTGCCTGGTGAAAATTCGTGCCGGCGTCGAAAAAAACGGATGCCGGCGTAGGTTTTTTGGACCTCGCCAATTGATGCCAGCGTCAAAAATGAGACGCGGCGGCATTTCACAATATATTCAAAACGCCGCTGATTCGCCCATCACTACTTGTGAATTAGCAAAACTGAAACAATCTCCAACAGAAGCAAATGAAAATGTGTTTACAAGCAGTAATAATCACTGACAAAATTAATGGTTAAGATAACACAGATAGGGTGTAGATATCTTTTTAACAAAAAAGGAGACCATTCATCTTCACTGCATATAATTATGGCCATGAAGCTGTATCTTGCTTGTTACATATATAATTTTTGTTGTGTTTATAGGAGCTGGTTGTGATGGGAGCCCCTGGATCATACTATTGGACAGGCACAATAAAAGTGTTAAACCTTACAGACAACAAATACTTCAAACTAAGAAATCAAGCTGCCACTGCAAAGCGCTATACATACTTTGGTGAGTTTTGCACTATACAATTTTATCAAGACATTTTGACTTCTAATGCAGTTTTAAATCTATTTTTTCATTATAGAACAACAAATCTATATGGCTACTTTTTAATTTTTGCCTCTGCTAATATTAAAAAAGGACAATGAAGGCCACTCCTTAGTCCGTCAGGACCTGCACATTTTATGGTAATCCCCCTCTTTAAGGGGCCCATAACTAAACTTACATTGCTTGTGTGTGCTTCAGATTGCTCCCATACTCCAAGAACATACAGGAAGATTGGTGGCTCCTGATAAAATAAGGATCTCTGTAAACCCAACCAGGGTAGAGATTGATGTAAATGATGTATAATCTCTGCAGAATATGTCAGCATTTTATAAACAAAGAATAATAATAATGAATGTGTTGTTGGCATGTTTTATTGCCTTGTGCATGTTTTTCTTTAACTGTCAATGTGATTTTTGCACAGGTCCTTCCTTAAGTGGCTGTGCATGTACGTAGCTTTTACAGCTGTGATCTATGCATTATCAAGCTTGCTTTCCTCTGCAAATCTTATATAAACTGTTTGTTTCACTGCAGGATATGCTGTGACTGCTGGTCACTTTTCCCAGCCTACAACAATGGATGTAGTGGCAGGAGCTCCACAAGACAGCAGAATAGGAAAGGTGAGGCTTCCGTCATTCTGCTGCTCGTGATTCATTTGGCTCTGTCTCAAATCCACAAAATCAATGACCACATCAGTATTTTCCTTTACGCATTTGATGCTATTACAAGTATATTGCTTCTAAGCTAATGTAGAATTGCTCTCCAAACAAACTCTTTAGTTATAAAATCCTTATTTAGGCACATTTTGTTGCTGTAAAGGCTGCAGGCCATGAGCTTACATTTTTGTGGCATTGCAACAGGATTTGGGGTAAAGCACATTTAATAATTCACATTTTAATAGTGGAAATTATTGCTAAAAATATTGTTTAAAAATAAGTCAAAGCAGACAAAACACAGAAGGTTAAGGAAACAATCTGGGGGCCTTGTCTGACATAGTGCTGGAGGACAGCTGCTACACACCATGATAGGAGCTATTTAATGAGTTATATTTCCCCTTTAAACATATTTAGAAGGACGTCCTTGTTAGTTTAATTTTCCTTCTTTTCAGTTATTACACAGTTATTGCTGAAATATCCCCTCAGTACTTGCATCAGGCACTCTCAGTAATATAGGCACAATCTAAATTTAAGGGGGAAATTCACTTAAGTGCGAAGCGTCTAACGCTAGTGCTAATTTGCCAGAATGACATCAATTCGTAACTTCGCAAATTTACTAACACCGATTCTGGCGAATTTTCGCTAGTGAAGTAGATAGACTAGCGAAACTTCGCACCCTTACGCCAGGTGAAGTTGCGCACTGACGAAGGATCATAATTACGCAAATTCACTAAGATCAACATTTTACTGAACGTTACCACTTACGCTAGACTTTACTTCGCCAGGTCAGACCTGGCCAAGTTCAATACAATAGATAGGAGTTTGGAAAATAAAATTTCCTTTTGCATGCTACAGTAAATCTTATTTATTATTTTGTTAATATTTTATTGAAACCTTGTCATGTCTGAAATATTAATGTATTCATCCAGTGAAGTACATGTACTTTGGAAGATGAAGCCATTTAATATTCCATTCTTTACCCAATATACTCTATCACTGTCAATAGTTGTTTGCTAATATATGTGAGAGTAATTGTGTATGTAATGCAGATTTGTCTTCAGTAATATTGACTGCGTAGTCTTGAAGATGTTGTTAAACCCAGTCACAAGCAATGTAACATCTTAGATATTATATTTCTTAAGGGAATGGTTAATACAGCTATGCAGTATAGAAGCAATACCCCAATCAATATTTCTTTTAAAGAAAATAAAATGCATAATAATATATTAACCACATTTACATTGGCTTTGTCTTCATAAGATGTTGGTAATGTGCAAACAGTTGGGAAGCTAGGTATCTGAAAATAGTAGCCTGGAACAGAAATACTAACCCTTTCCAAATGTATAATTAATATATATTTTTTCTTTTAGGTTTTCATCTTCAGAACTGATAAGAGGTCTGGCTCACTTGTTCAGATTTTTCAAACTTCTGGCAAAAAGGTCAGCCTTTACTATGAGCGTGTTTTGAATTCTACAATTGGGTTCAGATGGCCTGGTCTATAAATGTTAATGTGACAGTGTGCAAGATGGCTTGTGTTGAACATTTATGCTATTCATTTTAAAAAAACATATTGGCCTAATTTGCTAATATAAAGCACTGATAGAAACTGTTTTACATTTTACACTGCACTTGCTCAACCCTCAATTCCCCTATAAGGCTGGGTGCAGACAAGGAGATCCGGGGAGATTCGGTCGCCTGGCGATTAATCGCTGGCGACAATCTCCCCGAACTGCCTTCTCCCTGTCCACACGAAGTTGCTTTGTCAGGAAACTTCGGCGATTCCGGAAATCGCTGCACCGCTTGTGTATTGGCGCTAGCGCTTTCTGATTTAAACAGGCGGGGGACAGGGAGAAGGCAGTTCGGGGAAATTGTCGCCAGCAATTAATTGGCAGGCGACAGAATCTCCCCGAATCTCCCTGTCTGCACCAGCCCTAAATAGGGAAATTTGTTTGATGGGATATAATAAGCTGTGTATAAGATAACAACTTTGTGACAAGGAGCATCTCATTTATACAGATAGCTTATCTATAAGCTGCTCTTCTGCAAACAGAAAAGGAACATGGGTAGGAAGCTGGAAAAAGAAAGTGGTTTCATTTTCTTGTTTAGATGATAAGGAATAGGAAAGGTTATGTTCAGCACAAGCACTATCCATTGAGCTCATATAAAAAAAAAGTGTGTTTGTTTAATGCGTTGGAATATTTATTGCTTTATAGTAATGTAATCTTACTATTAAGACACGTTAGGCTAATAACTTACACTCCTTTAAAACCTTTGTACAACATTGCTGGCAACGTTTGTGTCTAATATCAACTGCCTACAGAACTAGGGATGTAGCGAACGTCGGAAAAAATGTTCGCGAACATGTTCGCGAACTTCCGGAAAAAAATGCGAACGGTTCGCGAACTTCGCGAACCCCATAGACTTCAATGGGAAGGCGAATTTTAAAAGCTAGAAAAGACATTTCTGGCCAGAAAAATGATTTTAAAGTTGTTTAAAGGGTGCAACGACCTGGACAGTGGCATGCCAGAGGGGGATCAAGGGCAAAAATGTTTCTAAAAAATACATTGTTGACACAGCGCTGCGTTTTGTGCTGTAAAGGGCAGAAATCACACTACGTCACTCAGGTGATGTTTCTGGACACGGAATGTGAAAAAGCTCACACAGCTACGTGGCAATTGGTTAAAGACTGGGCAAACAATTTTTACGGAAAAATTTACGGATTACGTAAAATATATTATTGCTGCTTGAAAAAAGTCACTCAGGTGGTTGTGGAGACTGTAATATTATTGATATTTAGACAGAATGTGAACAAGCTCACACAGCTAGATGGCAGTTGTTTGAAGAACAGTAGATTACTAGCCAGCAAACTTACTATCAACTGTCCCTCAAATCACTAACAGCTCTCTCCCTACACTAGCTCTTCCAAGCAGCACACACAGGCAGAATGAAAAAACGCTGCAGGGCTTCAGTTTATATATGGAAGGGGAGTGGTCCAGGGGGTGTGGGGGTGGTCCACGAGGGAGAGCTTCCTGATTGGCTGCCATGTATCTGCTGGTCTGGGGGAGAAATGGCAAAAAAAAGCGCCAACTAAGGCGAACCCAAATTGGCGAACGTCGCGCGACGTTCGCGAACATTCGGCGAGCGCGAACAGCCGATGTTCGCTCGAACAAGTTCGCCGGCGAACAGTTCGCTACATCCCTATACAGAACTAATGCATTTCCTTTTGGCAGCATTCATATATAAACTCTTAACACCAAAACTGAAAGCATATCAAAATGATTAAAATATAATGTACTGTTGCTTTTTACTGGTAAAACTGGCATGGTTGCTTCGGAAAAACTACTATGGTTTATGTAAACCAGCTGCAGTGCAGCCATGGGGCAGCCATTGAAGCTGGAGAAAAGGCACAGGTTATATAGACGATAACCATTGTACTGAACAGGGCTTATCTGTTATGTGCTGTGTAAAGGTGGCCATAGACACACCAGTAATATCATACAAAACATATCTTCGTACAATATTTGGTGCGTGTATGGTGGGAGACCTGCCAACAGATATCTGCAGAACACTTGGATATCGGTCGGTTCATCAATTGGACTGTCCCAAAAATTTTGATCGGGCAACTTTTTTTAAAAAATATCAACTTGCACCTGAAATTGCACTTTGCATACTGTGCCTGCACTCACAAATAAGTCCTAAAATTTTCTTTCTAATAAACTATATTGTGTTTAATCAGATAAACACTAGTGGAAAAGTTGGCCAAAATCATCAAAAAAAACTTTTTTTAGCATAGATTGAGAACATCACACTTATACAATATGTATTGTATGTAGTGATGGGTGAATTTATTCGACTGGCGCGAATTCGCGGCGAATTCCCGTGATTCTTGGCCGCCGAATAAATCCGCGAAACGCCAGTGAAAATTCACCTGGCAAAAATTCGCTGATGAAAAAAAATGTTTCGCGAATTTTTCGCCAATTTCTGAATTTTGCTGGAAATTCGCCAATTTTTCAGCGAAGCGAAACGGGATAGATTCGCCAATCACTAATTGTATGTCCTTTATAAAGGAGGCAAAACTTCCACTTGGCACGCACACCACGACTCAGGAGGATACGGTGAATAAAAGGCTTTTTATTTCCCAAATTACAGCTTTCCCAACGCGTTTCGTGTGACCCCACACGTATTCATGGGAATACGTGTGGGGTCACACGAAACGCGTTGGGAAAGCTGTAATTTGGGAAATAAAAAGCCTTTTATTCACCGTAACCTCCTGAGTCGTGGTGTGCGTGCCAAGTGGAAGTTTTGTCAATATTGTCTCCCTTAAGCTGCGGGTTCGGGGCAGAGCACCCGGACCAGATCATAGGAGCGGTGAGTAGCCTGCCATCACACTGTGTTTCTTTTTGGAAAGAGGATTTCTTGGAAGCGATAGGTCCGGGGCATGTGCACCCGGGCCCCTTTAAACTAAGGGTGAGCACCGTAGGTCAAGGGCAGGGGGCCATCCTGCGGTCCATTTAATTAAAAGGACTAGAGCTTACTATTATTAAATTATACACTTTATAAAGGAGGACCCACAAGCAGCTCATGTATGTAGAAAAATCTGAACCATTTGCTTTCCTTCAAAAACCCCTCCTAAGAGTTATATAAAATTGATGCCCAGTTTATGGGATCCCTTATCCAGAAACCCATTATCCAGAAAGTTCCGCATTACGGAAAGGCCGTCTCCCATAGACTCCATTATAATCAAATAATTCAGATTTATTTTTTAATTATTTCATTTTTCCTCTGTAATAATAATAAAACAGTAGCTTTTACTTGATTCAAACTAAGATATCATTAATCCTTATTGGAAGCAGAACCAGCCTATTGGGTTTATTTATGTTTACATGATTCTATAGTAGACTTAAGATATGAAGATCTAAATTACAGAAAGATCCATTATCCAGAACGCCCCAGGTCCCGAGCATTCTGGATAACGGGTCCCATACCTGTAGTAAATATTTTAAGGAATCCACTGATAAATATAGTGAGCACAGGTTTATTTGACGCTTCATACTTCATCAAAGTTGCCATTGCTAAATCAAACCAAATCAAATATTAGGAGGCATTAGAGATCTGGATATTGTTCAAAAGATCTCTCAGAATGTAACAAAGTTAAACTTGAAATATTTACATTTTGTCATGGAATGAATTGCATTTGTTATCATAAAAATGAATCTGTTCTGGGCAGAAATACTGAATGCTTTGTTGTGACTCGGCTTGGTTGCAGATGGGCTCTTACTTTGGCTCCTCCTTATGTGCAGTTGATCTGAACTCTGATGGCCTAACAGACCTATTAGTTGGAGCTCCCATGTTCTCAGAGGTGAGGGATGAAGGACAAGTCACTGTATACATCAACAGAGGAAATGTAAGTATATGTTTGAACATTTGAAGTGATTTGTGTTTATTCTATTTTATTTAAATGGACAAATATACAGTATTTCATGGTGCTTGAGTTGTGTGCAATTGTTTATAAAACTCAATATTTCCTAGCGGTACACTATGCCTATTTTAACAGATCATTTGGGCTTACATATTTTAGTGCTACACAGGCATATACAGAAACACATTATGCTGCATTTTTTGTGGATTTGCATTCTTGTTCTCTTAAACTTATAAACAACACAATCTCCATATTGGATTTCTGGGACAGTGGCTACCAAACTGTGTGGCTGGCCCCTTGGGGGGATGTGGGCCAGAGCAGTGGCAAGCGTCAGGGTCAGTTGGGATGAAAGTTGTTCAGAATGACCATTTGCTCTTCTAAATACACCCGAATGCCCAGATTAAGGGTCAGTAGAGTGAGATTTGGACTGAATACATGTACAGTATTTGATGCCCTTGATACACTTGAAACTATGGCTGAATGACTGACACTGATATATGTAGCCATTTTATGTGCTAGGGGGACCTGACCAAAAGTTATGCCTTTAAGCGAGTGTTCAACAAAGACTCAAGTGGTGCTTGAACTGAAATTACTGCTAATCAATGCTAGATCTGACTCCTTACAGAAGCATATGAAGGTGTAATGTATGTATTTGTTTTAAAAACACAATAAATAAAGAGAAAAAAAATAGGTTCAGAATAGCTTTATATTTTTCATTATTAAACAGTAAAAAAAATTACTGCTATTTTATTTCAGCCATTGTTTTCACAATTTTCTGTAATACATAACAAAATGCAGGTACATTTTTGATGCTTTGCTACAACCGATTTACATCATGTTTTACTAATCATTACTGTGAAACTATACGTTTTATGTTTCTAGATTCCTCTGGAACATGTTGGTGCTTTGTTAACGTGTTAAATGGTTATGTCTTACTTCTCTTGTAAAGCCCTGAGACAATTGTTAAGGCAGTAGTAACTATTTGTTAATGATGGCATGCATACACAGAGTTTGCTTGTGTGGTTGATGTGTCATTCAATATTTAGTATATAGCTTTAAGCATTTTGTGAAGCATCAAATATGATAGTAAAAGAACTATAACTATACTGGGGTTTGTATAGAAGAAATCATCTCTGTCTCACGGATGTTCTCATTCTCTCCTCATTTCCCTCTTACATAAATCTGGTTTACTTGTAGACATATAGTCATTTCCTAGAATTTACAGACTTCATAATGCAGCCTTACATTTGGCAGTGATTCAACTGTTTCCGTTGTTGGCCTTTGCCTTACTGAATAGGTCTGAGACTTATTCATGTGAAATGTGTAGGGCTCTTTGATTTTGATATAGCTGCAATGGTTATATAGGAAATGTGGGTTAAGAAAAGATAACTGTACAACTTGTATATATCCTAGCATGATTACATCTCAAAAGAAAACACTCACTCTTTATTCATGTATCACTGTCTCTCCACATTCTACATATACAGTACATTGTAAGGCAAGTTTCTCATTTATACATAGTAAGGGGCTCCAGGTTAAGTATTATTACCCTCCGCTGGCTCATACTGGGGGGGGGGGGTCTGGTTTCTCAGTCTCAGGATCGAGAGAAGGCGTTTCTCTGAAGAGCTGTTCCAGAGCAAAAGATGCTGGTGGCTGTAAGGTATTGTGCCTTACCTTGTTTGTGTGGCTGAAACGCCCTGAATCTTCCCTGAAGGAATGAGGATGATTTTTATGTTAAACTGTTGACTCTTGTTTGTCACACTGTTGTATGACTCCTGATTTGCGAATAATAAAGTACAGTGAGAAAAACTGCTTTAAATGTACAATTTGGAGTCCCTGATTCCTGTCTGCCTTAAATGGGACCTGTCACATGGACATGAAAAGCTGTATAATAAAAGTACTTTGTAAGTGTAACATGAACTTCATTTTTTTTAATATAAAATGGCCATACCAATTATAAATATATTTTAAAATCTGAGCTGTCAATCATATATTACTTGCCCTGCATATATGCCTCAGGCACATTCCATTCTGCACTTTCTAGATGTCACTGCACTCATCTTATTCCCCCCAGTGGCGTAACTACTCACTGGTGGGCCCTGGTGCAGGATTGGCACCCGGGCCCCCCTATTGGGCTCTCCCCCATGAGTTGGAGTTCTCCTAGCCTCTCCAGTGTGCCCAGAGAGGGAGTGGGCCCTGGTGCAATTGCACCCCCTGCTCCCCTGGTAGTTACGCCACTGATTCCCCCTCTCTTCTTACTGTCTACAATGTGTAGCCCGTGGGAGGGACTGTGCCCCAGGTCACCCATTCTGGCACATTCACAAGATTTTGGGGTGATACAAAGCTTGCTTTAATAACAGTGACCACAAAGTGGTTCCCGCCTGCTTACTTTGATTGTGGATTCCCAGACTCAAGATAACAAGATTTAAATAATTTATATTGTTTATTATAAGGTTAGAAAAGGATTTGGACAGGTAACTTTTAACTCTACAATCACCTATTTGATGAGATCTCCTGTTTCACAGTCTCGAAATCCCCTGGTGGGTAAAGTCCTCTATTGAATTAGGTCTATTAATAGTGAACATCTTAATTACCTGCTTCCTCATTTCTAAACTATTCCCTTTTTAGAACATCACACTAGCCAAACAGACCGCTCATATCTATTCCACGACTCCCAATCGGGTGCTCAGTCAGCACCAAAGAAAGACGGCACTCCGATAAGGGAACCAGGTTTATTTCGGATTAGGGATGCTAAGCCCTACGTGTTTCGCCTATGATTAAGGGATTGATTCCCGAAACGCGTAGGGCTTAGCATCCCTAATCAGAAATAAACCTGGTTCCCTTATCGGAGTGCCGTCTTTCTTTGGAGTTTAAGTATTTCCTTTTTAGTCTCAATTTTGTTTGGCCTCCTTGATTTTATACAAATGAAGGCTACCATTAATACTGTTGCAAGTTCATGAGAACTGTTATGTCTGTATTTCTTTGTTTGAAATTTTTAACACTTCTAAGTTTACCTTAAATCACTTAATTGTGTTTCCAGTATAGCAAATGTGTCAAAGTATTAATTGCAAAATTTTATGCTTTTTTATTGCTGTGATTTGCTTCTCCAGAAGTGTGATTAGCAGAGCAATTTTCACATGGTTCTCGTTTCCTAAACATCAGCTGTTCTAAATATTTAATGATGATGAAGGTATCGTAGCTTTTATAAAGGGATGTATATATTATTAATCGGTCAAATGTTTGCCAAAGTGCCATCCTATAACAATCAGTCTGAAGTTAGATTTTACTGATGCTGTAAATAAAAAGGAAATATCTTATTAGTAGTTGTTATGGGTTACTAAACTATTGCACAAATGTACACAGCCTACCATGAGTAAAAGAAAATGCTCACTATTGACTTCTGATGCAAAAAACACAACCATAACTTCATAAATGACAATACTTTGAGTATCATGTCTATAAATGTGACAAATTTTTCATGCACAAAATTATATTTTGATTATTTACTGTTATTCAGGCTGTTTAAAGAGCATGTAAAGGCAAAAAAATTTAATCCAATTTTACTTTCTTTAATTTAAAAAACTACATTTAGGGGCAAATTTACTATTATTCCCCCCCAAAAAAATTAGTTTCTACTCGATATTCGATTAGCATTCGATTTTCGAATGTTAATCGAATAGTTCTAGGCTACCTTTTATTCGATAGTCGATCATTCGACGATCGAATACAAATTTACTCGTTCAGTCAAATAAATAATTTGAATAAATACTTTGATCATTAGAATGATTTGTACGATTCGAACGATTGAAGACTTCGATCGTACGAATCCTATTCGATCAGGACTTAGTCTCAGAAGCCTATGGGATTGCTCTTATAGGCTTCTATTGCAATTCGGTAGGTCCAATCTGCCGAAGTAGGCAATTAAATCCTTCGCTGATCGAATGATCGTATGATCGAATATTCGTTCATTCGACTCTATTCGAATGTATTCGATCGTTCGACCATTCGCTATTCGATGATCGAATATGCCAAAATTTGCATATTCGACCAAACGAATAAATCCTACGTTCGAAATTCGATCGAATTCATTCGAACTTCGAATCCTTCACGTGAATTTAGCCCCTTAGTGTGTAAAGTTTTTATAAGAAACCTGACTGTATACAGTGAAATTCTCCCTTCATTTACTGCTGTGGATAGGGATTTTCAGATGGCCCCTAACTGCTGTGCATTGAAACAATCATACTTATGAACAGCAGGGGGGAGCCCCGCCTTAATCCCCAGTTTTTCAGAACTCCAGTACCTTTGTTTCCATGATGAACAGTTGGCGACTGTGTAGAGATTTGTATTGGATTTTATTTTTGCCTTTACATCCCCTTTAATGTTTCCAGCTTCAGCTGCAGGGACAAAAATCATCGAGCGAAATTTAAACAGATAAACTGGGATTCTATTTGGAGGATTATTTTGCTGCAGAGTTGGAGAAAGTTTGTATAAACAATACAAAAACTATAAAATCCACATTAGATGACATGACAACACATGACCCAGTGCAGTCTGTATATTCTGATTATTAATCCTGTATCAGCTTCTGGCAGATATTATTTGACTTGTGCTGTTTTGATCATTTATGAAGATCCCTAAGCAGCCTAGACCACACTGAGCATGTGCACAGTCTTGGTCTTGCAAAGATGTTTAACAAAGTTACAAGATGACAGCCCCCTGTGGCCAACTTTGAAAGCATAAATCATTTGTTTTATAAGGGGTGTGGTGCAGTTAGTGCATGTTTATGTTTAGTATACAAAATACAGCATTTCTAACATTATTCTATTTTAGACTTTCCTTGTCCTTTATTTCTAAATCAGCATGTTTCCAAGGACTAACTAATTATATAGTAATGTTAAGAATAACACTCAGTTAGCTAATAAAGGTAATAATAAAACACATGTTGCATAGTCAAAGTGGAAAGGACTTGCTTGCCACATAGTTAAAAAAAGTTACTTTTATATGGTAATGTTATATGGTATATGGGCATGTTAATTTCATGGTAAAGATACAATTAGATCTTTGACACCCAAATATTGATGTGAGTTGGTGTCGTCCCCAATACACTAGTGCAGCCTCTCATTTAGTTTACTCTGGCTGTCAGTAGCGGTACATTTTGTTCCATGGTAGTGAATAAGCCCTATGTGCCATAGGCCTTAGGATTTTCTAGTTAAATGGCAACAAAGATATTTGAACATATTGGTTGCACTCCGAAATCACGAGGCTGGTCCCTCCATAGCAGTTCTCAACCTTCCTAATGCTGCAACCCTTTAATACAGTTCCTCATGTTGTGGTGACCCCCAACCATAAAATATTAAAATATTTTCATTGCCAGCTCAGAGCGGATTGTTAGGAAAAAACAGGAGACAGTGTGGCTGCATAAAGGTTTGTTTTCCGTGCGTAGTGCAGCAAAAATTTTTTGCCACATCCCAATTACCATGTTAATTTTACAAATTTTAAATGGGCAGGGAGAGCTGTATGGCAGTCCCTACTAAGGGGATATAGAAAGTTGTAGTGCAACTGGCTTCCCTACACAGGTTACTGAACTACAACTCCCAGCACCAACACCCGGATAGCTACAACCTTGCCCCAGGGCTAGTGGGGAGAGAGATGAACCTGCTCCTGGAACCCCTTAAGGGACCCCTGTGAAAGGGTCATTCGACCCCCAAAGGGGTCCCGACCCCCAGGTTGAGAATCACTGCTCCATAGGGATAGCCAAGTTAATGGCTTAGAGACACAGTCCCAAGGCCAATAATGGTGCAATATTGGGAGGTTGCTTAATTGCTCTGTTGGATTCTTGTAGAAACTGAGCCTGGAGGCAAATTTGTGTGAGATTTTATGTAGACAATTGTCTGCTACCTTGTGACTACTTGAAATTGGGGCTGTTATACTACAATGTTTTTTTCATACATGTAACATTGTTTTAATCTAACAGGGCTCATGATAAAACAGAGTGAAACATGCAAGACGTTTAGTGATGGGCGAATCTCCCCAGTTTCGCTTCTCCGAAAAATTTGCGAATTTCCAGAGAAATTCGCGAATTGGCGAAAAATTCGTGAAACGAGGTGCGGCACGCTTTTGACGTGCGTTGCGTCGTTTTCGTCACGTCTTTTCCGGCGCGCGGCGCGTCAGAAACAACGCGCGACTGTTTTTTTTCGGCTAATTTTCGACAGGCGAAATTTCGCTGGCGTTTCGCGAATTTATTTGCCAGCGGCGAATCACGGGAATTCGCCGCAAATTCGCCCCATGCCAATAAATTCGCCCATCACTAAAGACGTTTTCAGAATTATATTAATTGGCTGATTCTTACAAAGTGCTGTTTTTGTGGATACATTTAAAAATACAAACCAGCAACTTTTTTTTCATTATACAGATATTTTATGTAGATTTATCATCATTATACTGATTGTAGATTTATCAAAGTAATTTTTAACAATCTTATAAGTCCAATAAATGTTTTTTCATTTAAAAATCCTTTGAGTGTGTAATGATTTTCAAATGTAGTGTTCATAAATAAATGCGTTCTTTGTTAAACATCTAATTGCTCTTCAAGTGCCATACTCACTGCTATGAAATCTGACTTCTTTAAATCATTAATTGATGTAGCAGAGCTCACACAGCCTAAATTTAGCAGAGGAAATAAAACCAAATGCAAAGCCATTTATCTTTTGTTCTATGTTTTAGTGTAGTCGGAAAATTGTGAACTGTATGATATCATATTCCATTCTTGATTGTTCAGCATTATGTTGCTTCACCCCTTCCTTTTTTTTCCTCAACGAGTCAGCCCAAATGATGTTTATCAGTGCTAGCTCAATGAATTGTTACCAACTATATGAAAAAGGGTGTTGATGTATGCATGGTAGTATTGCTGTGTCTTGAGTCATAGGAAGGTCTAGCAATTGTCAGGTGTTTCCTGATGTGTGTTTGAGACCAAACATTTTGCTTGCGGGATATCCCATTATTAACGACTACTGTGCTTTTAAAGGAACACGAGATTTCCTGTTTATATACAGTTAAAGAGAAGGAAAAAAAATGCAATTCTGCGACATGTAATTCTGACTACTCAACCTCTTCTTTTTTTTAGGTTTTTTTAGAATGTGACTAATTCTGATGTATAGTAAATGTACTAAGATAAGAATGCAAGAATACAGACTTGTTATCAAAACTTTTTTCTATTTCCCAGGGAGTGATGGATGAACAGATCAATCTTAATGGTGATAACGCATACAATGCACATTTTGGAGAGAGCATGGCCAACCTGGGGGATATTGATGATGATGGCTTTCCAGGTCAGTTTTTGCTTTAATGCTCACAGTTCAGTATTTAATGTTCTTAATATAATTATAGTTATGATCATAATATGTGCAGTCAGTATTCAGGAATAGATGTCACAATTATAAGTTTGAAATTTTTTGATATAACTGATACCATTATAGGTTATTTCATATGTACCCAGGTTAATCTATTTATAGAAAGTAAGCTGAAATAGTACCAACTGGACATTTTTAAGATTTTTACATACAACACAATGTGAAATAAAAGGCACTGAATTTGACCAGGTGCAGTAACTCGGAGCAACCAATGAGTTATTTGTTTTAAATAGGCTACATGATTATTGGGTGCTATAGACCAGGAGCAAATGTTGCACCTTTTATTAATTAAACTGAATAGATACTGATGGATGTAAGAACCTCAGGAGAATGAAGCAAAGTTGTAGAACAGGGAGGAGTAAAAGAAGCACAACGTTTGCCTTTTAGACTATTATTCATTTGTTTGTTTTATAGGATTTGCAAAAGGTATAAACATTGACATAAGTATTTGTAAGTCCGTTGATACAGTAAAAATGGCCAGAATCAGAATCAGAGTAGTGGATTATCTAACCTGAAACTATTCTTTTCTTTAATTTTTGAATCAAAGGGTCTGCAACAAGAATTGGTATAGTCTTTAATAGATCAGTATAGACTCAAAGTAACCAGCCACTTCTTTCTGTGACAGAAGGGCTTATATAATAGAAAATTCAAGTTTGCTACATGTCTCATACAGGTGGTACATGCTGCAGTATTGAACTACAGTATGTCACTTTTACAATGGGTATCACTTTTACTAGGGTTTGCAAAATTAAATAATGTACTGTAACTACATGGTACTTTGGATTTTATAAAGTGTATCAGACTGTGGAACCCATAGACTAATCGGTGCTTTTGTACTAAGGCTAAATAGCTGAAAGAGAAAGCAGAAGTTGTATGCTGCATATATGTTTGAACAGAAAAAAGAGGATCTTCACAGATATACCACAAAATCTGGAATATACTGGAGAAAATTAGAGGAGTATATGATTGGCAAATGTATTTGCATTAATGGTGTGAAAATGCTACGTGGGGCATTAGCCTAAGCAGATCTTAGATAATGTGCTATTACTTGTCCAATTCTGTTAACTGCTTGTTATAAAAAAAGTCTTAAATGAAAAACAAATTTGCAAAGTGAAAACAAAAATATTACCTTTACACTGCACTATGTTCAATCTAATCCCAGTTTTATGTCAACAAAATTACTCCCTCTATCTATTGCATCATTATTCCAATGAGTAAGAAAAGAACATACTTACCTAAACCAATTCTCTTTTACTTTTAACAGATGTGGCCATTGGGGCCCCACAAGAAGATGACTATGCGGGAGTTGTTTACATTTATCATGGGGATACTTCAGGAATTGTGTCTAAGTACTCAATGGTTGGTGTTTTTATAAGATTTTTTTTTTCATATTTTCATGCTTCATAAAACTATGCCTGAACTGCTGGACAATGGATGTGCTTGGGATAATTACTTGGAAATTTTGTTTCTTAGGGTTATCAGATATATTCTGGCTGCTGGCCAGACATTAAAATCCTATTGTTATTTTTATGTTATTTTTTTTCCCCTAGTAATACTTTGTATTGATTTGAAATCAGTACATGTAGTTTTTGGTCATTTTTTTTTTTTTTTT
>CM044441.1:60611020-60638520 GCA_024363595.1 Xenopus borealis | reverse complement strand
GCATATGGAGGTAAGGTGTTGATTGTATTAGCATGATCAGAGCTGTGAAGTGTTAGTAAAACCATCTAGTAAGAGGTGCTAAAACAGCATTGTATGTGGCAGACATTAGCTGTGCCCTCTAACCCCCTCCCCCACACCCATTTAACTTGGTTTTTCCATTTGCAGATATATGACTTCTTTGACCCCTCTTTTAAACCAGTCCTACTCCCTGTCCAGAATTTGACATTCTCCAAACGTGTGACCTTTTTCCTTTAGATGTAGTTACACAGCTAAGCACTGAACAGAGTACCTGGCTCTTCCGTGTTGTGTCATACATTGGTGTAACTGCCCTTTAGTTTCTCCCACATACAAGTGAGAGCACTCCTCACTACATTGCACCACATATAAAATTTTGCTCTTCTTATGCTTTGGTATTGGGTCTTTTGGGTGAAGAAGTTGCTGCCTCAGTGTATGCAGGTTGGGATGTGGTGTTTATTAAAGATCCTTCTCAGTTCTTTGGACACCCCAGCTATATAGGGGAGGACAAGCTATTCCTCCTTTCCACCTTCACTAGTAGTTTTGGTGGTGTTGTTTATCCTTTTCGTGGTTTTAACAAAGGACTAGTCTGGATACCGGCAAGTTTTAAGGCCCTTCTGCGATGTTTCATTTCTTTCACCTTTCAAATTCTGCTTTGTGGTGTAGTGTTCTGATAACCCACAGTTTTTGATCTACTGGATGGTGGGATTCAAATAGCAAATACTGGTCCATGTTGGTTGGTTTCCTGTAGACCTCTATTTCCAGCATTCTACAATCTCTGACTCTTACCAAGCAATTGAAAAAAGTCAGTATATTATATTGCAAATCTTTGCCCACAGCTTGGGGCATTGTGTAAATAGCCACAAGCCTGCAGAATGAGCCTTGAATCAGGTGCTACTTGCGTTGGGCAGTGGTCAGTTCAAGAGAAGAGAGTTTCATGTAAGCGCCCTGCCCCTACTGACTACTGTTCCTTGTGCATCATTCAGAGGTGCAAGATGTGGGGCAGAAGAAGGTGCATCCTGTGTTGGGGCCCTTTCCTTAACAGAGCTTAGCTGTGCCCCTTGACACAAATGTTTCATCTGGTGCTCAGTGCAGAGTACAGCAAACAGGGTGTTCAAGTACTTCACAAATGACACTTAGGGGCATGTTCTTGTCCCCATTAGTGCTCTTGAATTTGTTCCCTTACCCCCCTGGCTCATAACTGACCCTAAAAGTGATTAAGCTTTGCAAAGACAGTTAATATTTTCTGAGTCCCATAATGTGCCTCAGCAGCTTGGGCCCTTAACAGATATAAAGCATTTATGTATTTATGTGTGTTATCTAATGCTCGTTTGTATGAGAACAGCTTCTATTTTTGTCTATCTTTAATCTCAGAGCCTTGGATTTCTTTAGTGAAGCTTTCTAATGTCCATTTATGGCATGGTCTGTAGTAAACCTTTACTGGAATTCTACGAGATCTCAGAGGTTTCATATGCTCTTGTTTCTTTGCAAGCAGAAAGTTTTAACCCTTTGTAACAATAAATATATTTGGAGAGAAGACTAATTCTTGCAATTTTTGCTTGGCACAAGTAATACATCAATGCCCATAAATATATGTGCTCAACAACTTATTATTATTAATTTCTGTTGTTATGATGTGATGTAGTTACTATGTGTATTATACAGCTGTCACAAAGGCATCTATACCTATTAGTTATGAGAGTCTGGATAGTTTCCATTAGCCCTTTGTTATATATAAGCTGTGCCACACAGGTATGCACCCGTAAGACACTGAGATGACTGGAGAGCGACTGATTGCGGGGAAATTAATCATCCATGAATAGTTTCATGTCTTGAAGAGACTAAAATGTCTTATATGGCTATATGTTCCTCCTGCTTTTGACCACTGTTTTAATCCAAAATAAACTCAGGTGATTATCACCTGTCAGACACTTGTGCTGGTGCTGTTTATCATAGAGAGCAATTTGGGACAATATCAAGTGTTTTGAGGCTGCATTTTTAGTAAATAATATTATGAGCCAAACAAAAGCTTATGTTTATAGCAGCCCTTTGCTGTTACTTATTTTCTGCTAACCAAATCCTGATATAGATAGGGAACTCTTTATGACCGCACAGACATCTATAATTAAGGGGGGGAAATCCATGCGGATTTGGTTGGACTATTTTACTGAAAATTATAAGAATTTTTCAGATTTTGATAAATAATCCCCCCCCCCCCTTATCCTATGACTGGTTGGAGGTAGAATAAAATTGGCTTATGTTGAACACACAACAGTCACCATTTCTTTGTAAAAAAAAAAAATTACATGAATGAACATGTTAAATGCTTCTCTAATGAACTAAGCTTTTAACAGTTTTAAAATTTCTCTTTTCAGACAATAAAATATAGTATGGCTTTACCACTGCAAACGAGGAGGCAGGGAAAACATAATCCATTTAACATACTTAATGGAAAAATGTGCATTAAATAAAGTAATGAAATCAACCTATATGTCTCTGTACAGTGCATTAACAATTGTAACGCCATTTAGATTTGTCAATATGACTTTAACATGATGCAACTCCCAGAGTGACTTGTTTCCCCCATGTCAACCCCTGAAAGCAACAGAAAAGCAATTTTTGTTGGTCCTGTGACTGATGAGCCACTTACTAGTCTGATGAGGTCCAAGTAGCTTTTATCTCTCATCATGATGAATCTCTTATGGCTGATCTTTTTTCTTTTTTTTTTTTCAGATCTCACAGTTGGGGCCTTTATGTCTGATGCTGCAGTGCTACTGAGGTGAAGAAAATGTATTATGCCTTTTGTACTTTAAGCAATGTTCTTGCAATGAGGTAGTCAGTATCTTTATAACTTAGAATATAGCAGCATTATCTGAATCTATATAATATCACAAAACAAGGAATACCTGCTTATTTTCTTTCAGTCATAATCGGTCTGCTTTGTATAACATAATGTTTCCCAATGGAATGTTTTGGGGACAAGGGTTTACTATACTAAGATTATATAATGTTTCTGCAATTTGCAAATGTAAATGCAAATGTACATTTGCTTTTAAAAAAGAGTAAAATTTTACAAAGCAAAACTATGCAAGGTAAATTGGTTGTTGCTTTTAAAGCCGCACCAGCAGCAAATAGCTGTTAAATAATAAACATTTTCAAGTAGATTTATGTATAGATACTTATTCTATGTTACCACCACCTGGTTTGAAACGGGCTTGAGGCAACAATTATTCCAGAATTCCTTGCCATGTCATGTCTGCCCCGAGCAGTGTAAAAAAATTATCTGTATGCTTAACAACGTTTATGGTTTGAAACAAAATTTCACTGGAACTTTAAAGCATAACGTGTCAACAGCATCATGTATGTTAACATCACTGAACCTTCAACAACTGTCTTTCCATTACCATTGACCATGTGAGTTTTTTTTTAGTACCTTACACTAAAGTACTGTAAGAAACACTGTTAATGACTGTATTTCTTGTCTGCACTATAGCAGAAGAGGGAATGACAGTTGCAGAAATCCTTTTTTGATCATCATATTAACATTGCTGAAAAAACTGTTTATATGTAGTACCTATACAGACCAATTATGCAAAATGCTGGATACTTGGGGTTTTCCAGATAAGGAATTTTCACCTATTGTAGATCTCCATACCTTAAGTCTACTAGAAAATCATGTAAACATTAAATAAATCCAGTAGGTTGGTTTTACTTCTATTTAGTATTCATTATATCTTATGTGTGAAGGTGACTAAGGGGCAAATTTACGAAATTCACGTGAAATGATCGAAGTTCGATCAAATTCAATCAAATAACGATCGTATGAATTTTTCGTGAAACCGTAAAGTGAAATTTGGCCTCTTCCATCATCGAATATCGAATAGATCAAATGATCGTATATTCGATAATTCGATAATTTGATAATTCGATGAACGAAGGAATCAAAATTTTAAAGTTATTCGACTGGCTACTTTGCCAGATTTAACCTACCGAATTGCAATAGAAACCTATGGGAAGCTCCCCATAGGCTTCAGAGAGTAAGGGGCAAATTTACTATTATTCGTATATATTTTTTTTCGGACTCTCGAAGGAAATTTCACGATTTTTTTGTGAAATTGAACGATCAGTATCCGATAGTACGAATTCATCGAGAAATCGGATATCGAGCAAAATGATAGCCTAAAACAATTCGATAAGCATTCGATGGTCGAATGCTTATCGAATAGCGAATTTGGTTCAGTGAATTTCCAGGAATATTAGTAAATTTGCCCCAAAGTGTGGGTCAATTTAGGTTCTCATCCTCAGTAAACATCCCCGTCACAGGTGTAATTGTGAATGCAAATGTACAATGGTTACTGAGAAAGAGCCATAAAGCAGAGCTTGCTGCAAATTGTGCTTTATTCCCACCGCGTGTTTCGGGCTACTTGATAAAGGGCTTGTAGTTTGAAACATGTTGTGGGAATAAAGCACTATTTGCAGCAAGCTCTGCTTTATGGTTCTTTCTCAGTCACTGTTGTACATTTGCATTCATTATATTTTAGTTTGGATCAGGTACAAGGTACAGTTTTATTATTACAGAGAATAAGGAAATAATTTTCAAATATGTGGATTATTTGGATGGCCTTTCTGTAATTCAGAGCTTTCTGGGTTTCAGGGCTCTAGCTCATGGTTGTATATTAATTAGGAGCAAGTACTGTTTTATTATTTCATTATTATTTATTTATCCTTTATTTAAAAAAAAAAAAAAGGAAATTATTTTTCATTATTTGATCAAAATAGAATCTGTGGGGGATGAACTTCCCATAATTTGGAGCTTTCTGGATAATGGACAACAAACCTACAGTATATTGAATTTTAATTACTTAGTATTTATTTTATAGTTTCTGGTACTACACATTCTTACTCTCCAGTGAGAGAAAAACTTGCCTTTCAGTTTGTGTAATATTATAGGCTTGTTACAATCACCAGGGATGGGAAACCTTATGAGGTACTTATATAGGAACGTAGCCTGCTACATTTGCTGCTCACCTTAAAGTCACAGCAAGTGCATAATAACCCCTATGAAACATAACAGACTATTGTTTTGTAGCACTTTAGTTGTACTTGATATTTCTAGACAAAACTGACAAAACCTAGAGAATTTTGTTAATATTATACATCAATATTATTTTAGGTTATGATTAGTAATGATGTAGAATCTGTGTAGAGCATTGTGCAGGCCCTGATTCCCAATTTGTGGGCTCTGGCATATCGGGGTGGGGGGGGCTGTTTGGGCCTCTGTGTACTTTAAATGCCATGGCTTATTTTGAATCTTAGTCCAGATCTGGCTCTATATGGATAAATAATTACAATAATACAGGGTACAAATGTGCATTTCTAAGCCGGCTAAAAACAAATGTTATGTTAGTATAGGAACATGTATTTTAGTAGCCTTAGTCCAAAAAGAGAAAACTATAGCAGTTTTATATTTAGTGACAAACTGTCACATGATGTTTCTGAGTTGTAGCTGCTTCATCTGCTTTTTTGGCATCTGTTGTAGGCTCCTGAGCAAGCAATACGGAGGGAAATTACTAAAACAAGTCCGCTTCCTGCCGATCATGGTTTTAGCTGTTGAGAAATGGAAATCTGAACTGCAGCCACTCTGTATGGGTGAGGATTCTGGGACACTTGTGTGCCTCCCTTAGTCCACCACTCGCTCAGCTCTTGCAGTTGAGGTTCTGTACTCATGGGGGGGGGGGGCAGGGGCAGCACAGGTCCATTTTTAGAGAACAAAGCACCTTTAGGCATTTTTCCATGAGGCAGTGGACATAATGCTCTAAACATGCCAGCTTCTACTTTGCACCCTTTCTCATGCATGAAAAAAGGAGCCTTTTTTATTCTAGCAAATTTACCCATAGAAAATATTGTGTGAAAACATGGCATGACGACAGAAACCTGGTAAAAGTTTATATGACAGTTTATAAGCAGGTCTGGAATTGTGGGAAGGCCACAAAGGCCTGTGCCTATGCTGCCCAACTGCATCCTAATTTTGTCGAAAGAACTAGGGTCGCTCAGGATACTTGACAGCTCTTCACCTTCCAACACTTTTTTCAGTTGAGTTGGTGCTTTTCCAATTACTTTCTATTTTCTATGTGTGACTGTTTTTCTAATATTGAAGTGTAAAATGTATTTTTCCCCTTCTAAAGCAGCTCTCTGTCACCAACCCTGTAAACTGTTATGAATTGATGCATTTAGTTGATACATTTCTTATCTTTGTCCCTGCTGAGCAGAATCCATATGTTTCATGAAAGGCAGCTGTTACAATTGATACAATAGAGATGCTGCTGAGAAATGTATCAACTAAATGTTGCAAAATTCACAGTTCACAATCTGCACCTTAATTACTGAGCTGCCAGACTAAAACAACAGAGACAGAAACATTAACATTTAAACTTAGAATATGTAAAAATGATAAGGAATAAAAAATGGAAAGTATAGGAAAAAGTCTATATTTCTGGTAAACTATATAAAACCAGCTGAACTTTAAAAAGCGTTGAAAGGTGAAGAAATCCTTTAAGTTTCCTGCACACCAAGGAGCAAAAAAGCGCTAGCGTTGCCTTCGCTAACGTTCGCCGCACTTCGCCAGCCGATTTTTCGCCAGCGCTACGCTAATTCATTAAAGTGCAAAGTTACGCTCAGGTCAGCGAACAGTAGTGTAGTTGCGCTAGTGTTACTTTGCCAGGCAATGCACATTTACGCAAGTGATGCCTAATTTGCATACGGCGCGAATTTCAATGTATAATAGTATATGTTATAGCCACTACATTACACTACACAATCCCAGGAAACCTTTAATAAATAAAATAAAGTTGTCCTATTGCCTTACATGTGCCCCCTGTATCGTTGAGTTGCCATATGTTAGGAAATGTAGGGGGGAAGGAGGGTAACCCCCCCCCCCCAAAATATTTTGCTCATTTTCAGACTATCACCCAACAAAAGGTAAAATATGCCAGCGTTTTTTTGGGACTTAGAAAAATATTTTTTTTCAAACTCATATCTATTGTATTGAGCATAATTGGTAACGTTCAGTAAAATGGTCATCTTATTGAATTAGCGTAATTACGATCCTTCGTCAGTGCGCAACTTCGCCTGGCGTTAGGGTGCGAAGTTTCGCTAGTCTATCTACTTCGCTAGCGAAGATTCACCAGAGTCAGTGTTAGTGAATTTGCGATGTTACGAAATGATGTCACGCTGGCGAATTAGAGCTAGCATTAGATGCTTCGCATTTAAGTGAATTTGCCCCCTAATATCCAGTGCTCTGGAGGACCCTCTGGTCTAGGGGTGTCTAAAGCAGGCCCAGAGTGGCAATCTGTGGGTTTTGGAAAATGCCAGAGTGGCTGCTGTAAGTTGCCATAGACAGTCACTATTTATTGGGCTGGTCGGGGGCTCCTTGGGCCTCTGTGTACTTGGAATGCCAGGGCCTATTGTGAATCCCAGTCCGGACCTGGCCCAAAGCATAAATGTGGGCCTTTTTAATAGATAATTCCAGGAATGACTTAAACTGTTGTTACCCCTACAGAAAAAAAGGGTTGGGCAATTCTTCCATTTTCAGGCAATGCCTGTGTGTGAACTTCAACAGACTGCCATACAATCCCTGTAGCATTTAGCTATCTGTACAGAAAATCTGCCTTCTATCGGTGCGTTTTGACTCTGAAATTAATAGGGACAGACAGATAACCAAATAAGTGCAATCTGAACATTTGTGGGACAAAGTCAAAGGCCTCATTTCCTCTTGAATTGGTTATTGGTTGTGTTTGTATGTATTCTTGAATGTTTAATGCACACACCCATTTACTGTATCAGCAGTGAGAAGATAGGGAAATGTACAAAAAAAACCTTAACAGACAAAATGCATTTTGTTTGTATTAGCAGCCATTTAATATTATTTTGTGAAATGCTCTTTATGTTTATTATTTAATACACTTGCATTCACTTGTTTACATTCTAAGTATACAGGCTTATTAGTCTTCTTTCCGTTTTCTCCTTTAAACTATTCAAGCATAATTCTGCATTGTGAGTATGAAGAGAAGCTTTAAGCTGTGCCTTTGCAATTAGAATAGAAAACCTGATTTCTACAGGATGTACAGTTTCCTTGTTTATCCTGTAAGTCAAATAATCACGAACATGATATTCATAAAGCATCTATATCCTCTGGAGTGAGACTGCTTGGAAAAACGCCAAGTTTTCTGTCATACATACACTGACCTTTTTTCTACCCCATGATAGGAAAGAAGAAAAAAAAATCTGTTGCATGAAGATTTATAATGGAAGCACTTTGGTGAATATTTATGAATCCACCCCAGTGCCTAAATATAGTTAAAATTGAGTGCCAAAGACTTCAAATACTGTTGACGCCCATCTCTGTTTTAGTTAGTAAGCCTTACAGATCTGCTCTGAGAAATGGTGCCCAACACCATGATCCCTATTTGACATATTTAGCATCACTAACCAACCCTGACCAATTTCAGTTTTCTCCCTGATTCACAATATCGCTCAAAATGAGGATACAGCTTTAAATACATTGTATTTATACAGATAGGTTTAGTTGAACATATATTTTTATGATGATGCAGACGTCAGTATTCTGAGGCAATTTGCTATTTGTTATTTCATTTTATACTGGGTTTTTATTAATGTTTTTTATGTTCTGTAAATCTCAGGCTTGATTTTCATCTGCTGCAAAGCTCCAATGAAATAGGACAGGGCCCGGAAAAGACATTTAAAATTAGAATAAAGATAAAACTGAGTTCTTGCAGTTGATCAGGTGACCACTGACAACTGGATAGGGTTTTCAAATCCTGGCTGGAAATAGAATAGGAATGAGAATAGTTAAGATGCTATATAAATTAATAACGACAGCCAATTAAGAAAAGTGCTTAGAATAGGCCAATCTACAGCATACTGCAAGTTAGGATAAAGGTGAACATTCCATATAGCCACCATTAAAGGAACAGTACAGGGTTCCTTATAACTGCATTGAATTGCATTGTCGTTGTAAAGGTGATGTTAAACAAACATTATTTATTGGTGTAAGCCTCACAACACTTTCTGAAAATGATTCATGTAATTCACTTCTTTTGCATGTTTGTTTCAATAAAAAGTCTATATTTTATAGTTCTTTAAAATTTGGGAGTTAAAAAATTCTGTTTTTCTTTGTGTTATTAGAACCAGGCCGGTTATTACAGTGGATGTTACAATTTTACTGCCGACCTCCATCAACATCACAGCTCCGCAGTGCCATGATGGGACGCAACAAGTAAACTGTGTAAATGTCACTGTCTGCTTCAGTTTTCACGGGAAACATGTTCCAGGAGAGATAGGTAAATCATGCTTGGGTAAACTATTATACGTTTTGCTTGCAGCCTTTACTCCTGTGGTTAAAATGCTGGCTTTGTAATGCTGCATTACATTACTACTGCTCATCAGACAGTGTAATGCTTTTGGCATTCTTCTTAAAGGGCAAGGAAAGGCAAAGAAATAAAATCCAATTTTTACTTTCTTTAATGAAAAATAAATTTATCTACAATATACTTTAATTAAAAAATGTCTACCATTTTTATAAGAAACCTGACTGTATGCAGGGAAATTCTCCCTTCATTTAGTGCTGTGGATAGGAATTGTCAGATGGTCCCTAACTTCTGGCAGGGAAACAATTATAATTATGAACAGCAGAGGGAGCCCCTGCCTTACTTACCAGCCTTGCAGAACTCAAGCAGCTTTGTCTTTTGATAATTTATGACGATCCCTAAGAAGCCCAGACCACACTGAGCATGTGCGAGTCTTGATATTGCAGAGATGCCTAACAAAGTTACAAGATGACAGCCCCCTGTGGCCAACTTTGAAAGCATAAATCATTTGTTTGATTAGGCTTGTGGTGCAGTAAGTTCATGTTTATGTTTAGTATAAAAAATACAGCATTTCTAGCCTTATTCTATTTTAGACTTTCCTTGCCCTTTAAGCGTTAGAATCAAATTTTTCAATGACTTTTTTTGTAAATTCAGTCATCTCAGCAATGCAGTTGTTTTTTTATTTATTTATTTATTTAAAATCTTTACAAATGCATACAAATTCTGCTGCCTTGGCTGCTTTAATCCTGGCAGCAGTTCTGTTGTGCTCTATACTGTAGCTCAGAGGGTGGTGAATGATCCTAATTAAACTACTCTGGAGTGCAATGGCAGTAACATACCTATACCCCTACATAAAAATTTGCACTGGGTTCCCCTGGCACTTGTACCTATGCTTGCCATCCTACTAAGTCAAAGTGCTTATTTCTGGTGCAGCTCATATTAGTTCAGCCTACCTGCTAGTTCCACCACTGCGCATAAGCTGTTTTAATTTGTACACCAGCGTTTTCTAGGTGGAATTATTTGGGGTCCAGAGCAAACAATGACACTTCCCTATAATAAAAAAATAAAAATGAACTATGGGATGTAATGGGTGTATTTATCCCACGTAACACCCTTGTGTCATTGCCCTAAACCCTATGGATTAAATAAGGTTACTTTGCAAAACAGCTGAAGTTAGAAAGCTTATCAGGAAGCAGAATCGTTTTAAAATGTAATTTTTATGGGGCTATATTCTAATTACTAGGGTAGGGCTTGAAAAATTAAATGGAAATAAAGTTTTTGGATAGTATTTCCTCTTTAAGCAATATATATTATGATATTTTGGAGGCCATTAGCAATTATAAAAGCTGCCAGAAAAGCTGTAAAGAAAACAAATTAAGATGTATAAAACAGTGTGACTTTTCCAATATCTTGAATTTTTTTTTCTGAGGCCAATTTTCCAATTTCTCATGTAAGCCAGAAAATATGCTTCATATCCCATATGTTGCTTGTGAATTCAACAGAATGCCAATAGCCAGGAAACTGCAAAAAATGCAGAATTCTTATACAAAACAGGGTTCATTTAGGAATGCATTGTGCAAAAGGAAAGTTTCGGAACACAATTATTAATAATTCCAGAGTAATTGTAGCCACCTGTGGGTTTGCACATGTTGTCTCTGATGTGTTAAATATTCAAAAATGTACTGCAATTTGCCAAATCTAATCAATACTACTGCCAACTGAATAGTTAGATAACCTCTGATTACTTTTTAGCTATAGATTGGCAAGCAGTAAATGTTTTGCTAGCTAGGCAATATCATCCTCACTTTTGCTTCTTTGCTGAACTACTAGAAGAATCCACAAGAGTTATTTCTTTTCACAATTTTTCCCCAAATTACAATAATTATATTGCTTTCATGTCACCTGCTTCATTTATGTTTTGTTTTATGGCGACAAATCACTCTTAATATCTGTAGTGACATTACTGCATAGCATTGCTGTGTGTTGTTTAACATCCTTTACTGGTCAATGACATTAATCTGTCTGCAGAGACTCAACCCCAGAGCCTGTTTCTCTCTCATTCTGAGGTCACCAGGCCTTCTCCGTTTCCATTCTAAATATTTTACCCTCAAGACAGAGTTTATTTTAGATGCTTATATTATGATAGCCTTAAGGTGACCTTTTCAGTTTAAAAGCATTTTTGATGAATTTATCTACTTCACTAATGAGGGGAAAATATGAAGCCTTGGTGTGTGGCATGTGATGCTTACTGTAGGTGATAGAGTGCATAAACTGACTTGTTCTTCATAGAATATAAGCACTAAGTAAACCAGTAATTACCATTTGTACTTTTCTGTGCAGCTTTCTTGAACTCAATCCTTTTTTATAACTATAAAATGATGTGCTGTATCTTTTTCATTAGTACTAGTATCTAGTTCTAATGACTAAAACTTTATAAAACAACAGTAGCTTTGCCACCCATGTTGTTTTGTCTGCCTTTAGTTTGCAGTTTCAGGTGCAGTTTGCTAATGCAGAGTTCCATGTCAGCTACTCACTCAAGTCACTTAAAGAGGTGGTTCACCTTTACGTTAACTTTTAGTATCTTACAGGATGGCCAATTCAAAAAAACTTTTCAAGTGGTGTTAATTATTTTGTTTTAACTATTTTCAGTCTTCTGACTGTTTCCAGCTTTAAATGAGGGTCACTGGCACCATCTAAAAATAAATGTTGTGTAAGGCTACAATGTCATTGCTACTTTTTATTACGCACTTTTCTATTCAGACCCTCTCCTGTTCAGTCTCTTATTCAAATCAATGACACTTTTAGTCCTTTGGGGCACATGGGAATCCATGCATCAAATATTGGGCCAGTCAGTGAGTACCATATATATTAGGTTAGAAAATGGTCTTTTTGTACTAGGGTTCGTTGTGTGACAGTAGGACAATATTTATTCACATTTTTTGCAAAAAACTTTCTATTTTTCCTGTTTGTCATATGACCTGTAAAAAGAAACATTTATACAATTATTCCGGACAGGCCTGGATTTAATTGTATTGTAACCGCTTCTCTCCCCTTTACATGCATGCGCAAATTCTCCTCATAGGCTATAGAGCTCTGGGGATTAGCACATGGGAGATTTAAAAAACAAATGAAATCTCCTGCACTTCCCCAGTGCTTTAGACCCAATCTATATGTGGTGGGACGGCATGCAGCCCCTAAAATCTTGCCATCCTAGCCTTTGTGCCCTTTCTCCGAGCCTGATGCCAGAGTATTCATACATGTTTGGTTTGATTGGAATCTTGCCTTTGTTTCTGTGCTTAGAGAACCAGAGATAAACCATGCTGACATGGGGAAAATATGCAAACTCATAAAAGAGTGTGCCCTGATACAATATGAGCTTCCAGTTTTGGTGCTGCAGTGTAGCAGTGCTAGCCACAAAACCCACCACAGCTCCTGTATAACAAAGACAAACATGCCTGTTATGAATTGCTAGGCAAATTTGACTTGGATATGGCAGTTTCATTATAAAAATCCCCACATGAACTATAAACCCATTGTGTTTCTAAAGCACAGCATATAGGTTCACAAAGACAATATCAGCTGCCTCATTATATGTTGAAAGGAAAGGGAATTATTTACACAGGGCTTTTCTCCCATGAGACTTAAAGCACTTTACAGGGTAGAGTTTACAGTAATCAAGCACTAGTAGCACTATGTACATTGACACACCATTTGATTAAGTGACTTTTCTTGGGTCACCACAAGGAATTGCCACTGGGATTTGAACCAGTGTCTCTAACTTGAGCTCCCAATCACTTAACCTCTAAGCCACCTAAACTGAGTAACCGTGAAAATTATTCTTTGTGCTAGAGATTTAATTTCAGAAGAATAGCTTTTTTTGCTAATAAATAAGAAATTATTTCAAAGAGAAAAGTTGTTGTAACAGCTTTTACAGTTCCAAACCACTCAAAACAAAACACCCTTCCGCGCCTTTACCCCTGCTCCTGCCCCAGCCTTACAATGAAATAAGCGATGAAAGAATAAATTAAGGTGCTAGAGTTATATTTTTAATTCTAATTCTAAAATCCTGTTTCAGAATTGTATTACAACTTGACGGCTGATGTTGCAAAGAAAGAGAAAAGTCAACAGCCTAGAGTGTTTTTGGTGTCATCTGGAGAGAGTGTTGCACAAGTTAGTGAGAAGCTTCAGCTAACTCACATGGAAAGCAAGTGCGAACAATACGTTGCCCATGTCAAGGTAGGTTAAAAACTCATTAACTGTCATAGTTAAAAGGGCTAAATATGTGACCTTATATTAATAATTAAATATATATTGTGTTGTTATGTTAGTAAAATGCACACATACGATGCTATTTAATAAACTGGCCTTGTCTTAATTACTTATATTAGATATGAGATCAAAATGGTTAACTTGCTTGACAGCACGATCAATTAAAGCAATGGCACCTAGTAAGATGTGTCTCCTGTGGTTAAATCTGCACTTCTGCGAGCCAGCAATACAATGTAAGTGAAGAGGATGGCATTTGAGATATGTCACCTGCAGTATTGCATATTTCACCAATGCCAACAAATATTACTGCATTCCATTGTCCTTAGACCTATACACACTGTTTGTATGTCCTCTATAAATACACTTCATTTCCAGAAAACTCTAGTTGCCTTTCTTTAAAAATTACTTATATTGTCAGTGAAGAATTAGCATCTCAGCATTTCTGTAATGTTTAAACATAAATGTATTTGAGCAATTAGGGAATACATTTCGCTCTGATGGCTCATCGTGTCATTCAATGTAAATAGTTCATTATCACTTTTCAACTGAAATGAATGCTGTGAAATAGTGTGCTGTGTTATTATGTCAAACAAAGTTTAGGGGTTTGTGTGGGTGGAGATAATATGTTAACAGTATGCTGTAGCTTTTCATAGCAGTACATTGCATGGTTCTGCTCACCCAGCTGAGGGTCTGGGCCTGGTGCACCTCGGCCAATGATATTATTTGATGAGCTTGAGATCAACTTGAGACATGTTAGTGGATTTTATTGCAAAAATGCATACTTTTCCATTTCTTGACTTGCCTCCCTTCGCAAATTTTCTGTTGTTAAGCCAGATCGTCACAAGTAATTGATTCTACTGGTGAAATTAATTATTGTTATAGCTATTCTATTTCAATTGGGCCCAGTGCCAAATCTTTTAAACCAGTGATTCCATCATTATGTTTAAGATATCACTGGTCAAAAGAGAGGATTAGGGCTTGATATGTGCTATTTGGCTTGCAATTTGTTTCCATACTGGACACGCATCTGCTTCTTCATGCTGCCATTACCCAGATCCTTTGTACTTTTTATTAAGACAATTAAAACTGCAATGTGTTGGCATTTATATATTGAGGCTTTTCATACCCTTATCTTTATAGCACTCTTTGTAGTTCAACAATGAAATGTCTGGTACAGAAAAAAAGCAAAAACAGGTTGATTGTGTTTCAAGGCAGAATTGCTAGTGATATTTACTAACTGCATTGGAAACTTGTAATAGTGTTTCCTGTCTCATATAACTGAATATTTGCCAATACTTTGTTAACCTTAACTGTTAATGGAATGGCATTCTAGAGGGATTAACCATGCATGGCTTTCTAATCAAGATGAGGCATCAGGGTGTTGAAATGGCTCTTCTCTTTGTTTACTCAGCAAGATAAATTACATTATATTCTTGGCACTTAGCAGTAGCCAGACCCCTGATAGAGACCAGCAGGGAAACGTTTGTCACAAGGCTGTACATTGTGAAAGAATACCTTCAAATCTCCACCAGGCAGATATGCCACTCTCCAAGGAGAAAAGAAAGAAAAGCAAACTAGTCATTATTGTATTAAAATGTCAAATAGAATTACATTTATCCTTAAGTGTATTATACTATTTTAGATTCCAGAATTCTAAGATCTTTTAATTCAATTCTATTTCTCTTTACAAGCATTTTTAGCAGTGTTTGAAAAACCATGAAGTTAGCATAACAAAAAAAGTATGTGAAATGTAAGGGGAAATAATTAAACAGAAGGCACAATATACACTGTCATTTAATAACACAGTATTTGATCTAATTAAAATGTATTAGTGGGTAATTGCTGTATGCAGAGTGCCACACTTTCCACCCCATTTATTACTAAGAATCACAATTCGCTGGTCCCCTCCCTGACTTTGAATAGTCAATGTCCCTAATATGGACAACCATGGTTCCAGCTATTGGAACACAATGTTGAGGTTTGTCCACGGGATATTTCTCAAAACAAAAAAAGTTGTGTTTATTCAAGTGTGTTCCAGCCAACGTGACGTTTCGGTCCCTACTAGGACCTTTCCCTTGAGAAAGGTCCCAGTAGGGACCGAAACATCACGTTGGCTGGAACACACTTGAGTAAAAACAACTTTTTTGTTTTGAGAAATATCCCGGTGTTGCTGGTTCTTTCGGAAAATATATGTGAAAACTTAACCGTGCAACTGGGTGAAAATCGAGAAGCGGAGTGCCACCCATCATTGATACTATATATATATATCTCTTTTGAAGGACACACAAAGGCACGGTATACTGAACAATTATAGATTTAGAAAGCTATGCCCATTAAGAACTGAAGCACTACAATTTCTACAGATGGCTATGCACAGGAAGTTCTAGTTTTTCTAGTTCTTAGGGCTCCAAGTTAGTGAACATTTACCCAAGTTATACAGCCAAGTTTGGGCCTAATCCAGTTATCTGGACCCAGGCCAACAATTGCATCACATACAGCAGCCCATTCATGACCAATAACTACATCCATGGCCTGATGCAGTTTTTGCCCCCCCCAGGATTCTCTAGCCTTTAATATCAGCCTTGATTTTTGTCCCATACCTGGACCAGTTCTCTTAGTCTGAGTTAATATAATTGTATTCATAGATACAATTCCAACAGGTCCCCCTAGTGCCTACATCATTATGGCAAATAATAAAATGCTTAACATGTGTCAGAAAAATAAGGGCCCCCTTATTTTACTCATTTATATAGTATCACTAAATGTAAAAACAAAATACAATGCCCTGCTGGTCTATTTTTGCCAAGAAAAAAAAACCAATTCTAACAATGCCTATCAATGCAACTTAAAATATAATCCTTTCCCTGGTTATGCAACCTCTTGGGAATTGAATCACTATCTTTGCTTATACTAATTATTGAGAGAAGTAACCTTTTCCGTTTAGTTTATAACTGTACTGGCCTGAACATAACTTAATGGGCTAATTTAGAAAGGTGGTGGTGCCTGCTGGTACGAGACTGCTACTATTGGAGATGGTATAGAATCAAATTTTATGATGGACACAAATATCATTCTAGCCAATATTTCCATTCAATCTGCCCAGGCAGACTCATGAGTAAGAAATCTCTTAACCAAAAGGGCAGCGATGTAATTTCTTATAAGTTCACACCTAAAAAACAGATTGTTACACTGAGTACAGTGTATTAATTAATTTGTTTTCTTATTGTGACCATTTTGCAAGTAGTTCCCTGAAGATGTAGTACTCTATGTTAAAAAATAAAACAACATGACCAGAGGAGTCATCAGGATAACTAAGTATTCTAATACAACTCTTCTCTCATGTAGCCCTATTTGAAGTGTTCGCTATAGGCCAACAATGCATATAGTAAATTGAGTGATATCACAGCAAGCAAATCTATATGGGAAAATATCTATACATAATTAAGAATTATGTGTGTTTTAACTGAGCTCTAATTGCAGCTAAGAATCAACTAAAGGGAACTGTGTAGCATTTCACCTACTTTCTTGTATCTTAATAACCTGAGGAATCTCTTTTCCAACCTCACAACCATTATATATCCAGAATCAGCCAAAGCCTCAAGGCTGCTAAGTTTAACACTACATTTAAAACTACAGTCAAAATATGGTTTGTTGTCTGTGTAAGCTGCATTGCATTTTTATCAGGGAATATGTAATTAAGTCTGTCAGGTTAGCTGCAGCTTCATGATGAATTATAGTTTGTGTATTATTGATTGGGATCTGAGGTAACTGTGGGGACAAAACCACTTACAACATTCTAATTGAATGCATCTACTATGAGTGACCTATACCCAATTTAATAAAGTGTACCATGCCAGCTTTTATAAAAATCATTTTAAAATCAGACAAAACGGAACCGTACAGATGTTTCGATTGTATTTTTAAAATGCATTTTAGAATAGGAAGAGTATAAAAATGTTTGATATAAAAGTTAGCTAACGAAGTAGTTAGAAATGTTGTACATCAGGGATCCCCAACCTTTTGAACCCGTGAGCAACATTCAGAAGTAAAAGGAGTTGGGGAGCAACACAAGCATGAAAAATGTTCTTGGGGTGCCAAATAAGTTCTGTGATTGGCCATTTGGTATTATGATTATTAAAATGTATTTCTATAGCGCTAACATATTGCATAGCGCTTTAAAGTAAATGTAAATGTAAAAGTAAATAGCCCCTATGTTGATTGTAAACCTACAGTGAGGTTCTGTTTGTCAGTACACCTGGATTTTATGCAACCAGAACTTGCCTCCAAGCCTGAAATTCAAAAATAAACATCTGCTTTGAGGCCATTGGGAGCAACATCCAAGGGGTTGGAGAGCAACATGTTACTCACGAGCTACTGGTTGGGGATCACTGCTGTACATTATGTTTGTGCTTCTGTACCAGCCCAATGCAACCACAGTCCTTTAGCAGTAAAGATCTGTGTCTCCAAAGATGCCCCAGTAGCTCCCCATTTTCTTTTCTGCTGATTCACATGATCTGTGCTGCTGTCACTTACTGAGCTTAGGGACTGACTCGCAATATACAGTACACATAGAATAGAAATGTCACAGTATAAGGCTAATTAGTAATTAATACAGATAAATACTACATGACAGCACAGAAACCAGTTCAACTACCATCAGAATTTCACTCTCTTGATCCCTCTAATCTTGACAACCTCAGACCTATCTCTCTGCTACCTTTCATCTCTAAACTACTTGAGCGCCTAGTCTACAACCGATTAACCTCATTCCTCTCTGACAATAACCTGCTGGACCCCTTACAATCTGGTTTTAAAACGCAACACTCCACTGAAACTGCTCTGACCCGTCTAACTAATGACCTTCTAACAGCTAAAGCCAACAAAAAATTCTCACTACTAATTCTGCTTGATCTCTCAGCTGCTTTTGACACTGTAGATCACCCTCTCCTCCTCCAGTCCCTCCATTCGCTCGGCCTTCGTGACACAGCCCTATCCTGGTTTTCCTCCTACCTCACCAATCGTTCCTTCAGTGTCTCCTACAACGGAGTAGCATCTTCCCCCCCTACCTCTCTCTGTTGGGGTTCCTCAAGGCTCTGTCCTGGGACCCCTATTATTTTCTCTATATACTTCCTCCCTCGGCAAATTAATCAGCTCGTATGGGTTCCACTACCACCTCTACGCTGACGATACTCAGATCTATCTCTCCTCTCCTGATCTCAACCCTGAACTCCTTACTCGTGTCTCCTCCTGCCTGTCTGCTATCTCTACTTGGATGTCACAACGCTACCTTAAACTAAACCTCTCCAAAACAGAAATGGTTCTTTTTCCTCCAACTAACACCAGTAACATCCCAGAACTATCCATCGTAGTTAACAATTCCACTATCACCCCATCTCCCCAGGCCCGGTGCCTTGGGGTTATCCTAGATTCTGCCCTGACATTCACTCCTCACATCCAGTCACTTGTTAAGTCATGTCACTTCCACCTAAGGAACATATCCAAAATAAGATCATTTATCACCCCAGACGCTGCCAAAATTCTTATTCACTCTCTTATCATATCGCGTCTAGACTATTGTAACTCTCTCTTAATTGGCCTTCCCCTCCAGAAACTCTCACCTCTCCAGTCCATAATGAACACTGCTGCTAGGCTTATACACCTAAGCAACCGCTCCTCCTCTGCCATACCATTCTGCCAATCCCTGCACTGGCTTCCACTCCCCTTCAGAATTAAATTCAAATTACTGACCCTGACATTCAAAGCACTTCATAACTCTGCCCCTCCCTACATCTCTGAACTAATCTCCATTTACTCACCCAACCGCCTACTACGCTCCTCTACTGACCTGCTACTCAACTCTTCTCTCATTACCTCCTCACATGCTCGCATTCAAGACTTTGCAAGAGCTGCACCCCTCCTCTGGAATTCTCTCCCACGGTCTGTCCGACTTTCTCCCAATCTTTCAGCTTTCAAGAAATCTCTAAAAATCCACTTTTTTAGAGAAGCCTACCCTCACTGTTAACCACTCATTGCAATACCGCTTACATTACTACATCTCTCACCCACTTTACTCTAATCTTGCCCTCTCCCACACCTTGTGTATCATTCCCTTCCCGTTAGCTTTTTCTGTACAGGGCCTTCCTCACCTCCTTTATTGTGATGTATGTACAGTAACTCCATATTTATTGTGATGTATGTAACTCTTTATGTTCTATATATGTAATTCATGTGATTTGGTTGTATAATCACATTCACTTTACAGCGCTACGCAACAAGTTGGCGCTATAGAAATACATGTTAATAATAATAATTATCAACCCTGTAGCATCAGCTTATATTACAGGCCAACCTCATTTTCTGCTTGATAATTAGTGACGACCCCTAAGCTTAGCTTCTCAACAGCTGCTCAGAGCCCACTGAGCATGTGAGTGTTGAGACACTTTCCAAGATGGTGACAACCTTTGATAAGTTTGAAGTCCTGGATCATTGCTGCTATTGACAAGCTGAAACTGCAGACTGGTGCACTAAATTCAGTATATAAAATATGGCATTTTTAACCTTATTCATGTTTAGGGTTTAGTTCTCCTTTAAAAGCAATAACCACTAACCAACTCAAATATCCAAATCCATTGATTCCTCTAGATAAACCTCAACCCACATGTCTGTCCTTAATTCCCCAGCAGGCATCAGCAGCAAACCACTGTTTGGCAAGGAACATACATCTTAGTAATTTATGTGGTTCAGTGTACAGTATATTCATTTTAACCTTAATGCACATTACGTTCACAGACCAGAACAAGCTTTGTGGGTGGTGAGGATTGTAGCGTATACATATTTTTGTGGTCCTTCAACTTAGCACAGTAGATTTCAGGTAGGCACAACAATTTTTAATTGCCCTACAAAAAACTAAATATTTTGCAATGAGAAATTCAGTTTTCTACAGTGAATACTATTCTGTTTCAGTCTAGCTAAACAAATTATTCTCATACAGTGTAGAGCACCAAAAAGGCAGACTCCATTGTGAATAATGTCACCACTTTAATAAGGCAGAAATATACTGAAATTTAAACTAAGTCCTCCTCCTGCAGTGCTCTGAATTGCCATATCCATATTCACCTAACTTGGGTTCTCTTTGGAACCTATGAGAAGGATGGCACAACTATACAGGAGCTGAGAGATATACATCTTAATATTTCTGAATTTTGTATGTGCAACTTTAATATACCGATATGAAATCCGTTATCCAGAAACCCATTATCCGGAAAGCTCCAAATTATGGAAAGGCCATCTCCCATAGAATCCATTGTATCCAAATAATCCAATTTTTTGCAAAAGATTTCCTTTTTCTCTATAATATTTAAAAAGTACCTTGTACTTGATCCAAACTTAGATTTAATTAATACTTATTGGGGGCAAAATCAGCTTATTATTAAATATACAGGTATTGGGCCTATTATCCAGAATGCACAGGACCTGGGGTTTTCCGTATAATGGATCTTTCTGTAATTTGGAACTTCATGCCTTAAGTCTACTAGAAAATCATGTAAACATAAAATAAACCCAATAGGCTGGTTTTGCTTCCAATGAGGATTAATTATATTTTATTTGGGATCAAGTACAAAGTACTGTTTTATTATTACAGAGAAAAAGGTAATTGTTTTTAAAAATTTGTATTATATTCATAATGGAGTCTATGGGAGACAACCATTCCTTAATTCTGCGCTTTCTGGATAATGGGTTTCCGGATAACGGATCCCATACCGGTATAATATATAAATGATTTTCTAGTAAACTATGAAGATCCAAATTACCCATTATCTGGAAACCCCAGGTCCGGATTGTCTGAATAACAGCTCCCATACCTGTACTTTGTAGTAAATTAATGATTATATTCACAATGGAATATGCTTTTCTTGTGTTTTTCATTGTATAGATTAACATACCACTAACAAGTTTAAAAAGCCATGCCTCTCATCTACCCTTTGCGCAGAAGAATACGTTTTCTTTGAGACTGGAATTTTTTCGTGACTTATCTTTATATAAAATATTTCACACAGATTTCATATATGTATATATACAGTATATGCAGGTTTGGGAACTGTTATCCAGAATACTCAGGACTTGGGATTTTCTATAATTTTTGTTTAAAAATAATTTCATTTGAAATGAACCCAAAAGGATAGTTTTGCCTTCAGTAAGGATTGATTATATCTTAGTTGAGATCAAGTAAAATGAATTAGTACAGAGAAAAAATATATATTTTTTTAAATGTCAGTTATTTGATTAAAATAGAGTCTATGGGACAGATTCACTAAAGTGCGAAGCGTCTAATGCTAGTGCTAATTCGCCAGTGTGACGTCAAATCGGAACTTCACAAATTCACTAACACCGGCTCTGGTGAATTTTCGCTTGCAAAGTAGATAGACTTGCGCAACTTCACACCCAGCGAAGTGCGGCAAACGCTAGCAAAGCCTATGCTGGCGAATTTTCGGATCTTCGTGAATCTGCCCCATGGGAGATGGCCTTCCCATAATTTGGACTGTTCTGGATAAAGGGTTTCCAGAAAATGAATACATGTAAATTATTGCTGGTAACATTTTCGCTTTTGGTGCCCTCTACGTGTTTATTAGTTTTATTCTCACAGAGCTCACCTTCCATAGTAGCTGACAAAAAAATTAAAGACGAGCTGTCCATCTGCAAAATCCTGCTTGCTTGAGTAAAGATTATCTTTGTTGGCAGGACGAAGCAGCTTTGTTTTCCAAGCTTTAGTTTCATACAATGACCTTTACTAATGAAAGTCTTGATGGTCAAAAGCAAGGAATTGCACTAACTGCTTCCCATTATAGCCACTGGGAATGTCTATGTATGTCACACAGTTAATAATTCATGTTGCTATCAAGTCTGTAAGCAATATGTGGGCAAACCCCACCAGCTATTTTATATTCCAAAAGAGTCCTAATAAGGAAGCTTTGCAGACATTGCATGTCCCATAAGCCCAAAGTTTTAGTTTGTTCTGTTTTCAGTAACCTTTCTTATTACTTATGCCTATGGCTCACCACAGGTCTTTTCCACCTCTGGAAAGCACAGTGGGTTGCCCCAGACCCATGAATATTACCTTAAACCATATGCTTCAGGGAAACATAATGCAAAGGCAAATATTTCCATTCTGTGAAAAATGTAAGGTATAAAATTTACCTGTTATGCAGGTTTCCTCTTTAAATATATTTTAATATACAGAAATTATATTTATATATTATATATGAATTTATCAAACTGCTGAATCAAACTAACTGCTGCCGTTTCAGCACTTTGAGAAAGGCTAGGGTACTAGCAGAAACGTTAGTCTTTTTTGGCAGAGAAACACTCTTATTTTCTTTATAAGACCTGTGAGTTTGAGCCTTTGTCGTGCCTGCATTTATTCTTTTGGGCTATTTGCACCCAGGCACTGTGCCGGCATCCAGCAGTGCGATACCTTCAACCAGTTTGTATTTTGCATTTTCTGTTTTGCACCCAGGCATTATTTTGCACCAATATGACGTGAGTGCTGGTATCCCTTCTCTCTCTCACCTATTAATATTTGAGGAAGTTATGTCTAACATTATTTTAGCTTCAGTTTATGTGAGCCATGTTTTCTTAAGGTACCAATCACACAGTAAAGTCACATAAAAAAAAAATTGTTGTGGCCCAATGCAAAGAATGTGCCATATTTTAAGAGTTCTTCATTGTGATTAACTACTAAGCTAATTAACATACACTGGAGAAGAATCAATTGCTTCGTTAGATGTCTGAGGATGCCACAAGGCAAGCAAGGTATAATAATCTAGTCGCAGTTCTTATTAGATACTTCAAAAGTTCTCTTCAAATATAAAAAAGGTAAATACCAGCAGAGTGAATTGCTGAATAACTTTATAGATGCATTGCATGTAGAAGGCAAATGGTTTTTCTCACAAGGTTTGTGGCCTACTAATACTCCAATTTCAGTGTCAGACCTTCCAGGCAGATTCTTCTCAAAGGTACTACTATACCTGGGGGCAGATTTACTATTGGTCGAATTTCGAATGCAAAAATAATTCGAAATTCGACCAAGGGAATAGTGGGGAATATTTGGGAAGTAAAATCCTTCTATTCGACTAGGGAACGCGAAGGATTTTACCGCAATTCGAGCGATCGAGCGATCGAATATAGAAAATTCCATCGATCGAATCGAATATTCGAACGATTTTAATCGATTGAATTTTTTATATTCGATCTCAGGGAAGGATCCCCAATTTGGTAGCTTTAATCTGGTGAAGTGGGAAGTATTCGACCATCGAATTTTCGAATAAAATTTTATTTGAAACATTCGAATTTGAATATTCAATGGTGAATTTGCCTAATTTGCATATTCAAATTCGAATTTGATACAAATTCGATCGAACTTCGATTCTTCATGTGAATTTAATGTGAATTTTGTAAATTTGCCCCCTGGTGTCGATCCTAGACGGGTAAGAGCTTTTATTGGCACTCCCAGTATACAATAGGTACTTGTGTCCAAACACAACTTGCACTTCTCTGTATGAGCCCTAGCACTACTACTCATTATAGTCATAATAACTTAGAGCAACAGAAATTATGCTATCTGACTATATGTGAAACAGATTTATGAAACATCCATTGTAGTGATTTTTTTTCTATAATAGCAGCAGTTCCCCATTTTGTTTGGTAAATGTACAGCACCTAGGGGCAGATTTACTAAGGTTCGAATTCGAATTCCGAGTTTTCGGGTTGGTAACATTAATTCAAATTTCAGACGTTAGTGTTTTTTCTTAAATAATATTCGGGTTTCTACATCATTCAAGGTCATTCGAGGTAATAAAAAAAAACCCTTAACATTCAGCCGTTGATAAAGCAGAGCCCTAGTTATAATGTTTAGGAGATGTTTCCTGATTTATGAAATTTTAATAGCTTAACTCTTAGAATGGTAAGAATATGATTCAGCACACAGTTGTTGTAGTACTTTATTCCCATTGTATATTCTGCATAGCATATTTATAGACAGCTGCTTTGCTGCCCAGTTGTTTAATTCCCAAAAGTCCATTTTCTCAGTGTTATTACCTGAATGTTATATTTGTCTAGAAGAAAAGTAGATATAGTAAGATGTACTGGACTAAAGCAAGTAAGAATGTCCATAAATTTCAGCGCGAACTGAGCAGCAAACAAATGTAAAATCAACTAAATCAGTGCATCCAGTTTACTGAATAGCTCCCTATGCTTTGCAAGAAAAATCAATCAATCAGTTGCTTAAGATATGGCTACAGGGGTCAGTATATGTTTGCAGTCCACCCTGGTCCATGACATCATTTTAATATAGAAACTGGAAGTTTGCAGTCATGTGGTGTATGATACAGTTGGACCAGTACTTGCACACATAATGCAAAAACATGTTTAATTATGTTTTTCATTTCTATTTTACTATTACTTTTGCCCCATGGACTTGAAATATCCTTCATCTGTACCATTTCTCCAGTGCATGCTCTTTTGAGGAATTTGAGGCTACCTCCTGTAAGCTCTTGAACACAGATCTGTTCCATTCCCAGCATGTGTTTACATTAGAGTTCACTGAGTATTTTAGCCAAAAAAGGAACCATTGTCTGCTTTGGATGTTGAGGAAAATGACTCTTGGTGGTTTTGGAGCAGAATCTTGTAATTTAATGAGAAGGTGGTGGTTTCCACTTCTGTGAGGTCTGTAATGACTCATACTAGCAAATAAATGGGACTTTAACGAATTAATTATAACTTTGAGCAATAACTGAAGCACTTCTATATTTCCTATGGAGCAAGTGTGAATACAGTTTTAAAACCACAGTGATCAGAGTTATAAAATATCATTTCAAACTACCCCAGTTCTCTGCTAACATGTTGATGTGTATGATAATTGTGGAAATAAAAAGAATATGTTGGACTAGTATGTCATATTAATGTAAAAAAACAAGTATACCGCTTACTTGATGTGATTGAGGATAGGCTTCTTAAGGAAATGACCTTTCAGGTCATCTGACCAGTGATCCAGTTGTCGGTTAATATGGATATCTTAAAACTACACCTACAGTATTATCAAACATTGGGCTATTTTTCAAGTTGGATAGATAATTGGGTCATGGGTTCAATGTTTCAGTTACATTTCAATGTGCCAAAACATATACTGTATACCAGTGCCCCCACCAAGACAAATGTCTTTATACTCTGTCCCAACACACAGACTGAGCTCATTTGGGATTGCAGAACTGTATTTTGGGTAATGCAGTGTTATAAAGAAAATGTTAAAACCTCCATAGGGAATATGGATTTGTTTATTGCTTGTTATGGTGAGAAACACTCAGGATTGTTTTTAATAGTTTATTAATAGTAGTGATATATTCAGTTGTGTAATTATAGTTCATTTGGTTGGATAAAGACAATTGTCCTACAGAGCTTGAGTGTGTGCTTCAAGACCTCTGACCCACATAGTGTAAGTAAAAATAAATCTTGTTCTCTCTCTGGGTAAATATATGCTTATTTAAATATTCACATACATGCACAAAACTAACTGAAATTCTGAGTATTTTGCTTGTCCAGGAGGACAGAGGTGGTGCTTCAAGCTCAATTTAAAGGCATTAAGGGAGTCTGCTATTACATCACCCAGCACAGAATTCCAGAACCTCACTGGTCCCTGTTATCTATCTATAACGCCCCATAATGTATTTGTAAAGTGTCATTGCGTCGTCACAGAAAAGTAACATAACTAAAATTGCAAAGCCTGTTATGCACAACAACTCCATCTCAATTAAGTAACCCCTACACAATTCCGTTTACTGTATACCTTGTATTTATGTTGCCCAAATGCATAACCTTGAACTTATTAGCATTGAACCTCATTTGTCAAAATGCTGCCCGGTTCTCCAAAGCAATCTGCAAAGTGGAAAAGAACCTATTGTCTTGCTCAGTGTAATATCATCAGCAAGCAGAATAGCAGCACTTTAAATGCCAGGTTTCATGTATGAATGAACATGGAGCATAAGGCAGACCCTTGAAATACCCCACTAGCAACATTGGATTAGCTTAATTAATTACAACTCTGTTATATTTCGGCCAGGTCTTTATCCAAATCAATTTGCTTCCTCTTGATTTGTTTGTATAGTAAATAAATAAGTAATACTTTGTAAAATATAGGATATTATAAATCACAATGGAGTCCAATGGCAATATAAAGGAACAAGAACGAAGGCCAAGTACTTTTATACAGGTTATGGAACTCCAAGGTGACTTAGTATCCTAATATTTTGTAACAACTATATTATATGATCAAGGGCCTCATAGAAAAAATAAAAAACAAACATTGGTGATCAGGGGCTTTCATGGCTTTATCTCCATTCATGGGTTTGGCTCTGTTCGTCGCTTCGGCTCCGTTCATGGCTACAGCTCTGTTTGTGGCTTCGAATCTTGAATTCTGCCGAGCCTGGGTTGACTGCCCCCCACGTGCCCCCTGATGGTGGCTCTATATATACTGTATATATGTATATATATATATATATATATATATACCAAAAGGCTTGAGAGCACACATCTACAATAATTTATACCTGGGTGCAAATCAGAACAAAATACACATAGTAACTAGTTACTATATATATAACAATTCCTCAATGGACAGCACCGCTCTCCACAAAAGCTACTCAATAGCCGCTCCTGTGCTTGGAATGGAATCCATACATGAAAGTTAAGTCCCTTGGTGCTGTTTTTTGTTCTGTTCCTGTATGGATTCCATTCCAAGCATATATATATATATATATATATATATATATATATATATAT
>CM044441.1:60587761-60610772 GCA_024363595.1 Xenopus borealis | reverse complement strand
ATATATATATATATATATATATATATATGTATATATATGTAATTAATACCTGAGGCATTATCTAAATGGTACCATCTACTCCCTCAGCATGCTTTAGGGGTTGTGGACAGATGGGTTCTTTCATACATATATGGTAGCACCAAAGCCGCTATATTTCAGTTCATGATTTACATGATTACAAGCATTACTAGTCTAATAGTTTCATAGTTTGCCTTGATCCACAAATGTCCATTAATTTGCATAACTGGTGCTTAAAATATACAGTCCCATGTGTACAATTAAAATTGCTATTGTATTGTTCACAACAAGTTTTGGTCCATTTTTCTTTCCTTTTTTCCTTCTCTTTTGCATTCTCTTTCTTTCTTTCCTTATATCTTTCTGTCAGTAAGCTAGCTGTGCAAACTGAACTGCTAATGATCCTTGATATGTGAATGAGACCTGTGTAATGTTTGCCAGTTTTCATTTCTAAGGTAAATAAGATAAAGCTAAATTCTGTTTATTATAAACAATTTTTTTAAATTGAAAAAGAAAATAATTGTCTGAATAATAGTAAAAGTATTTTTTTTATTCAGCATTAAGAAAGTATTTCTGACCCTGGAGATTTTACAGATTTTAAAACAATATGTCATTGATTGAAAACTTTCCATATGAAGGAACACCTGCTTGCTGTCTAGTCTGTGTTATTTTGCACCAAAACATCACTTTCCAGATCTTCTAAACATTCCCAGAGATTTATATTTGGAAGACTATTTTGATTCTTGGACATAAATCTATGAGTTGTTTGCAACTAGTGACAGGGTCTTATGGAAATAATCACCAGCTTGTATCTGTCTTGCAGTTGTAGAGCTAAATGTGTATCTATATAAGCCCATCAAATGCTGCTGAGAAATGTAGTCTGCGAACATAGGCTACAAACACATTAACAGATTTATATATTTTCTAATAGAATTCCTTTTGCATGGCTCATCAATTTGGTTATACTAAAGCTGGGCCAAAATAAACATTAAACAGATCACCTATTGTGTGACCCATAATATGCCTTGATTTTAATATGATTTCATATGTCTCTTTCAATCAATTAAGGTAGTAGTGATTGCTTCTGATTTACTCATCTGTCATATTTATGTGCTAGTGGTGCGGTTTACCAATGATCCACTGTTCTTCCAACTGACTAAGCAATCTTAACTGCACCAATTGTTTTTTATTATTATTTTAGTCCCACTTATAATGGGCCTGGTTCAGTTCAATTTGAGTTCAGAATTACTTAACTTATGGCTTATTATGTGAAAACCTCTGATGTCTAAGGGGAAATCTGGAATTGAATTAGGAGAAACATTCAAACTGGCCCAAGATTTGTTTTCGCCTTAATTTACTTCTTGTGTCCAATGTGATACAGGGCCTATGAGTGCATGCATGGAATGCTTAGATATTATATTAATTCCCAGTGCCAATCATTAGTTCATAATTTATTAAGTGAATAACCTTGTTTTTTATAAACAATTAGGGGCAAATTTACTATTATTCCCCATAATTAGCTCGACCAAATTCGCAATTCGATAAGTATTGGACTATTGAATGCTTATAGAATTGTTTTAGGCTATCATTTTGCTCGATATCTGATTTCTCAATGAATTCGTACGATCGGATACTGATCGTTCGATTTCACAAAAAAATTGTGAAATTTCCTTTGAGTCTGAAAAATTGGTACGATTAGAACGATCCTGATCGTCAAGCAGGACTTCCCATAGGCTTCTATTGCAATTCGGTAGGTTCAATCTGGTGAAGTAGGCAGTCGAATAATTTTAAAATTTTGATTCCTTCGATCTATTTGATATTCGATGATCGAAGAGGCCAAATTTCACTTTACGATTTCACAAAAAATTTATACGATCTTTGTTCGATCTAATTCAATCGAACTTTGATCATTTCACATAAAATTCGTAAATCGGCCCCTAAATCTTTCTTCCCTATTATTGTAAAGACAATACAGCAGAATATTGCTTTATAATTCCAGGCACACACATTTTTTTCTGAAATACGTGCTTTCACTTTATGACATCTCCAGAGAACAATTCTTAAATGAGTGTAACACTGATAGTTTGTTTAATTTAATCAAAAACATGTAACTCATTTTTTATCATTATTATTCACAGTGCGAAATGATCACAGGTCTCTCATTTGTAAAGCGTTTTAATTTTCTATTTTGATCTAAGGGCGAGAAGACAGTAGTAAGTTCACCAAATAATTTTGCACCCTCTGCAAGAACTTTCATTATTTTTCTGAGAGTAGGAAGTGTATTGGATCTCCATAAAACAGCTGTTATTACAAGTACATCATGAACCAAAATAGACATACCATTTGTAGGAGACAAATGTTTGTGAGCTTGGCTTTATTTTCAGTTGAAAGAACTTATGAACAAATAACACCTGGTTTTAAGTCTTAATCTAGAATCATCAAGAATCTCAAAATACTTAAATGGAACTGGCCTGTACAGATCCTGACCTCAGTACAACTGAACACCTGTGGGATGAATTTAAACATTGAACACAAGCCAGAACTGAACTCCCGTGTCCAACCTCATGAATGCTCTTGTGGCTGAATGAAAGAAAATTCCACCAAAAATCTTCCTAAAATTAGAAATTCCAAAATAAGAAATCCCTTCCAGAAGTGTTACACAGTGGGAAAATTTGATTCTGTTCAATGGGATGCAGGGCCACTAAGTCAGTTGAAGGTTTGTTTCTCATAGGGGCAGATTCACTAAAGGGCGAAGTGAGTAACGCTAGGGAAAATTCGCCAGTGTGACATAATTTTGTTACTTTGCCAATTCACTAACAAGCTCAGGCGCCCCTTCGCTAGCAAAGGAGATGTATGTTAGCGTTGCTTCACACTCTAGCGCCAGGCAAATTTCAACTGTGGCAAATGAATGTAACTCTGCAAATTCACTAAGATGTGGATTTTACTGAACATTACCTCTTTCGCCAGACTTACCTTCGCCAGTACTGACCTGGTGAAGTGCATTGGAATGCACAGATCTCAATCTTCAGTTACTTACATCATAATTTTTGATTGTAATATCTTCTAAGTAAACAAAATGCTCGCGTCTTTTCAATTTTTCAGGGTGCTAAGACGCAAAAAGCATGAAATTTTTTTTTCGGGAACCCGGTTTTCCCCATACATTTTCTACCATATGGCACATTATTTAACTGCTTATGTGTAGGGCATTAAAACAACTCTATTGACTTTATTCAGATTCCCTTGGCATGTCTAGTTATCAGTGTAAATGTAATATATTTGTCACGAACGCCGCCTGGAGCCTTGTCAGGAGCTCCGGGCGGCACGTGTTACCTGTCCGACGTTGCTCCCAAAATGGCGGCGACCAGGGCCACCATGTGGTTAGTGGTGCTGGCGATGACGTCATTGCGTCACGACATTTGAATATTTAAAGGCGTCCAGGACGCCAGTAGGGCGCCCAAGTATAGGTCATCTTGCTGGTGATCCTGGGTGTGCTTAATCCTGTTTTCCTGATTCCCGTTATCGACTATTGTGGGAATACAAAAATACAGAGCACCAGGGAACCAGGGTATAAAGTTTAAAAATTCAAAAAATGTTTATTTTACAAAATATAAAAATCACAGCAGCACAAAATATTGAACAGCGACTGCGTGCTTAACGAGTTTCGTGGCTTCCTGCCACTTCATTGGGCAGCCCCTGTTTGATATTTTGAGCTGCTATGATTTTTATATTTTGTAAAATAAACATTTTTTGAATTTTTAAACTTTATACCCTGGTTCCCTGGTGCTCCGTATTTTTGTATTTATGTATTTTCACATTCAGACCACCGCATGGGATAGCGGTTGATCGTGCAGCACATGGGACCTGGAGGGTGCTCCGGTAAGTGCTCCCACTACATTTATTATTGAACTATAACTGTTATTGACTATTGACTGATCCTGTGCTGCCTGCCTCTAGATTATTGCCTGGACTTGGACCACTCTCTTGAACTATCCCAGAACTGTACTTTGCGTTGGACTCTCTGGAAGGCTTCCTCCTTAGATCCTGACTACCTCCCTGTGGGAGCCGCAGGCCCCCTGACAGTATTAAATTGCCCGTTGTATGAAAATCAGCCTGAACGCAAGATCTCTAGTGAAGTTGCGCTAGGCAGCATTGAACACTAGCGAGCTTCGCTTTGATTTGCTTGCTCTGCCGAATTAAGACTAGAGAAGATTCAACAGTGTTCGGCGCCCTGGACGCAACTTTGTGAATTAGTGGTCAGAGTGAATGCGAAGTGTTGCGATGGCTGCAAAGCTGTTGCTGGCGAAATTGCACTCTTTAGTGAATTTGCCCCTGAGTGTCCATGTGGATTTAAAGGAACTGTTCACTGTAAAAATAAAACTGGGTGTGCAAAATAAAAAAAAAATTCTTTGTAATATAGTTAGCCAGAAATATAATCTGGAAAGACTGGAGTGAGTGGAAGTCTAATGCAATAGCAAGAACACTGCCTCCTGCTTTGTTGCTCTCTAACCTGTTACTAGTCTGTAACCAATCAGTGATTTGAAGGGGGGCCATATGGGATATAACTGTTCAGTTAATTTGCTTTTGAGGAAAGCGACAGAATTACAGTACCACACACCCCATTTCTGATTCCCATAAACTATTAGCTAGTAACTGAGTGCAGATGCTATAATGCATGATTAGGCAGAGACTCAAAGCTTAAAATGTTAAACAGCGACAGCATTTAGTACATGGGGCCCCCGTACTTGGACTTTAGAAATGGGATAACAGTAACATAGTGTTCTCAAAACCACTGAAACGCCAAACACTGGTTACTTTGGCATTCAATTGCTCAGGTTTCCGTTTGGATTTTTTCACATTTCATTTTCTCCCCACCTGCTGCTTCCTATAGTACAAATGCATCTATTTATTGGAAATCACTCATTTTCTCAAAGCTGGTTTGGAATAGGAAATCAACCCTGAAGGAGTGCAGACGACAAAGGATGCAGTGGAGGGGTGTGGTACAGCAGAACAAAAAAACTAGTGTTCAGCTTCATGCATAGCCCACATTTCTAGTGATTGCACAGATAGCATTCCATATAATGAAAATCTGTTAAAGTGGCATAGGGCTCTCAATTCTTTAAATCAAGAAACTAAAGTCAGCTATTATATTTGGAAGCAGCCTGAGGGCTTTAAAATACACATTTTGCATTTTCTCTATGTATTTTAGAAATAACAACCGTTATAGAGAGTGCACGTTAAGGACATTTATGTAGCCGCAAAGAGTTATTTTGCTTTGGATAATTGTACCTTTACTTTTAAAGGACTTATGTTAGCACAGAAGCTCTTTGCACAACCCTTATGTCTAGTGAATTTTTTTATGTGTTTAAGTCCCCTTTATGTAAAATTGGAGTTATGATTCAGATATACAGTAAACATATACAGATATAGGATCTATTATCCAGATTGCTTGGGACCTGGGGTTTTCCAGATAAGTGATTTGGATCACCATACCTTAAATCTGCTAAAAATAATTTAAGCATTGTGTTTTTTTTTTATCAAAGTGTTAGATTTTTATTCCTCAAATGAACTCACAACTTGAATGGTTTAAGGGACCTCTGTCATTGACTCCTACATGACCTCGACGGGTTTTAGATGGTGTATTTTCAGATTCAAGCTATTTGCAGGGACGAGGTATAAGAAATATTGAAAAATATGACTTTTTTTAATGTGAGTTTTGACAAAAAAAAACACCTCAAAAACTCAAATTTTCATGGAAAACACAACTCAACTGTTAATAAATCTACCCCTAAATAAACCCAATAGGATTGCCACCAATACGAATTGATGCAGCTTAGTTATCATCAAGTACAGAGAAAAAGCAAATTCATTTTATGAATTATCTGCTTAAAACTGACTCTACGGGAGATAGCCTTCTCAAAATTCTGAACTTTTTGGATAACAGGCTTTTGGATATCAGATCCCATACTTGTATAATGATTGGATTTTGACAGCTTTGTGAATTCCTTTTTGATCTCCGCAGCTCCATGAAGTCACAAAGTCTCTAATTGGCCTTAAGTGTAGCTTGTAACCTGATTTAGTATGAAAAAAATTCTTATGCTGAGGAACTGCCAGAGTACAAGTGTACTTTTTATGAATCTGATATACCTGCCTGAGCCAGAGGCAGCAGCTTTAAGGACAGTTTGTATTACTTTTAACTGTTTACTCTACAAAATAGCTCAGTTAAGAATATAAAGTATTATTCGGTCACTTGGTTCTGCTAACTAGGCACAAGTTTAATGACAGACTATGAGATGTGTGTTGGATTTCGTGCAATTCCATGATGTTTTCTGATAAGAAATCTGAAAAAAATGTGGAAATCAGAGTTTTTCCCACAAGGCAAGTTTAAATGAATGTAAAGCACATTATTTTAGGTTTTGGATTTAGGGAAACTAAGCTTTTAAACATTTATTTAAAAGTAAACATCTTTATCCCAGTACCTGATAATGTAAACTTAATCATCTATTACAGGGAATTAATTTAGCTAAAGTTTTACGTTCCTAGACCCCAGCAAATGAAAAAAAATCCATGGGTTTTCATAGATGTTGAAGTACAGTACACATATATACAGGGGCTGTCAAACAGAGAATCCCCTTAATACCATACCACTATTACAGGAAGGCATTATTATATTACTGAATGCCACTGGTGTCTGCAAAAATGCATGTTTATGAACAGACCATAAAGAAAAAATTAATTCCAGTAGCACAAAAATTATCCTTTACAATTGGTGGTATATTTTATATTATGGGGGTTATTTATTAAAGGTTTGAGTTTTTGAGGGTAGTTTTCAGTAAGAACTCGAATTTTGGGTAAAAAAACTTAAAAATTATGGGATGTTTTAAAAAAAAATAATTTTTCACAAATAGCTTGAATATGAAAAATGTTCCAGATAAAACCTGTCGAGGTCATGTAGAAGTCAAAGGCTTCAACCAGTTGAAGATGTCTGTAGCCTTCATAATGTTAAGGATTTTTTTTCGGTGGTTTTCACTCACGAGGAGTTCGAGTTTTTTTTGGCGAAAACTTTCAATTTGAGCATTTGATTTTTCACCCTGATTACACTGATTCAAGTTTTTTACCTTCGAATGTTTTCGTAAATAAGAAAACTTTTGTGTTGTGAGTTTATTGATAAGGATAAGGCAGTTGCAGGTCAGGTTCGGGTAGGTAGTCCAAGAAATGTAAAAATGCAAGTTGAGGGTTCAGGTCAGGTCCATGTAGGATTATATATGGGTATATGATTAAATCTCTTACTGGCTTGGGAAATCTGCGATTAAGTATTTCCCCCCATTTTCTGTTATGGTATCTTTAACCTGGATACCTGGGTCGTATGCATTTTTTATTGCATTTAGTGGTGACCACTTGCTCTGATAGTTTGATATAGTATGTGGGAGCAGGTGGCTCCTCCTCCTCTATGAATGAGATATTAGATAGTAGTAGGTGAGTTCCTGACATAGCACACTCTAGTAGTATAAATTAGATAGTTTAAGCTAGAAATATCAGTTCTGAGTTCGAATGTAGAAGTGGTAGATTGTAGGGATCTCTCCCAGGTGATACTGTATGTTAGTGTAGGGATCATAGTGGATAGGGAATCAGGTTAGAGAAGAGGTTCAAGTGGAGGTTCTACTGAAGGGTGTCACAGAGATGAAGTGAAATTCCTGCAAAGTCTATCCCAAGAGAGTGACAGTGTGTAATATGCTCTGTAATGAATGTGACCACTATCTCGGGGAAGCATGTACAGTGAGCACCATTGTGACTGTTAAATTATTTTGGTTAAAAACTCCTGGCATTCAGAAATCCTGTTTTGAGCAACTGAGAGGTATAATTCTGCAACAGCTCTCTCTTCCTCCACAATGTATTGCAAGGTCTACACCAGTTAAGAGGGAACTAACCTCAGATGGAAAAATAAAGGTAACATATATAACTGTTATGTCTAATTATGTGTTTTATGCACTAAAAACTAGATATGCATATCACAAAAGCACCTTTTCCATTTCAAACAAAAATCTAAGAAACAGGCAATTTCCAGGCTATAAAGCCTAAGCAAAAGAGTTTTAGAAGTATATATTGAAAATGTTGTCTGAAACTCTTTTAGTAGCTTTCCAGCACTGATATGTTAGTAAATGGTGCCCTTGTTTAATGCTTATTGTCTGATTTCAACTTAAAATATGAATTAATTAAAATATGACACCTCCTCATATAAACCTCCCTTACAGATATCTGAGCACAAACATGATTTTTCCAAAATTAAAAAACTGTAATATGGATTTAAGTGGTAATTTTTTTGTTTATTATTGGACTATAAATTGTATCCAGTTATTGCAGAGAGAAGTAATTCACATCATTATGTTTTAGTCATTGGAACGAAGAATGTTTAATTGGCTCAAAGGATAACAAACTGAAAATTGGCAGAAATCAATGGCATTCTAGAATGTTGCTTTCTATAGTACAATACATAATACTTGTATACATAGTTCTTCCTATTTCACATTTACAGTGATGAAAAGCTTTTATGGTCATTTTGGGTGAGAATGTGAACTTGCGACCTGAATATAGGAACAGATGTTTTAGGTAATTGAATAGTAATATACCATAACAAACTTACTGCAGGTTCAGTGTGCTGCAGTGCTTTGAAGAAAGGTTGACTTCAGCCTAATAAATCTCTTTAATGTTGGAGGACTTTTTTTATATTCTTGAGGCTCATAAGACTAATTTATTATGCTTTGTCTGTTTATACACAGTCTTAAAGTATCTTACATAGATGAACAGATTGATGCTATTGTAGAACTTAAAGGTATTTCTGCATATAATATCTTTTTTTTGCAACTACTAATTTAAATAATAAATTATACTGATAGGAAAGATACAATGCTTCTCAGTGAATTAAAGTAATGTATCCTACTTTGCATAAATTATAACATTCTGTCACATTGTAATGCTTGCAAACAGTTAAGAATAGATCGAATAAATATATATATTCGAGTGCTCGACTATTCGCCAGTCGAAGAACTTGCCCTTTAAATTTTTATTTGACTGACTACTTCGCCAGTTTGAACCTACCGAATTGCAATAGATGCCCCATAGGCTTTTTTTCGAAGTCTTTTGCCGAATTACAATCGTACGATCGAATGCTTTGAATATTCGATTCGAATGATTTTGGCGAATATTCAAACGTTTTTTCTGCAAATTATTGTAGAATCGTTCGATTCTACGACTCTGGCGAATAGTCGAAAATGCGCTCAAAACTGACGAATGGTTTATTTGATTTTGCCGAATAAAAATAAAAACCCTCGACAATTCGACCCTTAGTAAATCTGCCCCTTAAGGTCTGTCAAATTATCGTGCGGTTAGTGGGATACCAACAATTGTACATCTTATGAAAAATGATCGGCCAGGTTAGACAATCTTTATCGGTCCCAGTGCAATCTGTCTATGTTTGCAGGGCAAGCAGGCTGCGATCCTTCAGTTTTGCAGACAATAGTGCCTGAAATGGTCTTTTTAGTTGATGGACACATCAGGCATTTAAACGATCGTTTTGAGACAATCGTGGTCTCACAATAATCATTGGTTCTTTCAAAAATCTTTACGTCTATGGCCAGCTTAAGAATAATGAAAGCAAATTCTGTTTTATGTATTTTGACTAAAGACAGACACAGTTTCCAGTGTATAAATGCCTATATTTAAAGGTCCCTGGGTATATGGTTCAAACCATGTCTTGTAGGCCCCGGTCAAGCCGGCAAGGCGCGCTAGGCCCCCCCCCCCGTGGGTACACGAGCCCTAGACGGGCCGTGGCTTGCACGTGCACAGGTCAGCAAGTGCCTCTTCTGCCTACCCCTCATTCTCGCCCTGATGTATTGTCAGTACTCTCAGGCTCCTGCACATAATAATAGTACTTGGATGAGTGCCCTGTTGTAGAGCAATAACACTTGGTAGCCCATCTGCCAGTTAGAGCTCATACAGCAGAGTGTAAGCCCCTGTTAATGTATATATCGTGGGGGGTTGGCTTGGTTATGAAGAAAGGCTGGGATATTTACGCTGGAAAAGAGTCACTTCAGGGAGGATATGATAACTATGTAAAATATATATATAGGTGGGCCATAAAATAAACTCTTTATTAACAGCTTTATTTTATTTATCAGTAGATTCTTTGAGCATACGCAAAAACATTTACTTATATTAGAAAAAAGGAGTGAAAGCCCTTTTTACAGTTAGAGCTTGACACTGCGGAAGATATATTACACAGCTTCAAAAAGGTTCTTTTAAAGGGATGGTTCACCTTTCAGATAATTTTTAATATGTTATAGAATGACCAATTCTGAGAAACTTTTCGAATGTTCTTTATTTTTTTTATTGTCATTTGTCTGTATTCTGTAAAGCTACAAATGTATTGCCATTGCTGCTTTTTATTATTCATCTTTCTATATAAGTCCTCTCCTATTCATATTCCATTCTTATATTCAGATCAGTGCAAATGTAACTAGCAGCCAGATTGGTTAAATAGCATTCAGGTGTTGAATGTAAAGCTAAATAACTCACAAACCACATAAAATCAAACCCAACTGCAAATTGTCTCGAAATATAAATTCAAAAATAAAGTCAAAAATGTAATGATTTTTAAAAAATGAGGCAGCCATTTCTAGAGGATGATTTATTCAAACATTATAGCAGTTGAATTTTAATTTTGGCACCTGTGCGGTGCCACCTGTCACTCATCTTGTTGAATAGACAGCAGTAACTGGATTGGTAGCATTCATGTTGTGTCACCTTAAATAAGCTTCACAAATGTTGCCAGTGTAAAAATGGCAATAAGAGGTTCAGCAAGAAGCTACAAGTGATTGTGGCACCCAAATCCAAATATAACAGAGCTGCAAAAGCATTAGAATAAAAGCTTTTATTTGGGCTCTAGTGTCACACCCATTATAACAAAACAGATGTTCTTGCCCCCAGAGATGTGATGGAATTTTCCTCAGAGACTTTCAAGGCTGACAAATCTTTGCATGAGATTTTTAATATCTTTAAAGTTGTTTATACAGTACATTTTGGATACATACAGTATAAACATTCTTCACTGCTGCCATATATATAGATTCTAGGAAAATGTAAGCATGGGGGAAATGATTTAATACAACCATATTTTACTAGTAAAACCTAACTTTGATGTGAAATATTTATATGCTAATAGCAGACATGGGCATAATTGTTTGCTCGATTGTAATTTTCTATATTACTATAAATGCAGGATTTCCATAAGAAAATATAAATTCTGCATCTTGGAATATCCAATCTTGACTTGAAATAAAATATGTCCCTTACCCAAAGAGGAGTTTTGGAACTACTTGCTAAATATTGGATTATCATAAATTATTATGAGAAATGTATTTTAAGAATGGGAAATTTACCATAGTGTATGTCAACCATGGGATGATCCAAATTCATGCCATTGTGGTTATGGAGATTAGGAATAGAAAACAAGTAGTTCAAATATGGTGTTCTTCATTTTGCATTATGTTTTGCTTCAGTCATTAGGATGGCACAACCAGTTGTAATAATTCAGTATGTTGTGTTTTATTATAAGAATATACAGGAATACACAATTGCAACAGACTCATTTACAAACCAAATAAATACAGGAGCAAGTTAATATCTGATTTTCGGTGGGACTCATTTATCAACACTGGGCAAATTTGCCCATGGGTAGTAACCCATATCAACCAATCAGCAATTGGCTTTTTTCAGCCAGCTTCAAGTAGAAAAATGAATGCGACAATTTGATTGGTTGCCATAGGTTACTGCCCACAGTCAATTTTGCCTAGTGTTGAAAAATGACTCTCACTATCTCCTTTTTGCAAGTATGGACACAAAGTCCAAGCTGATAGAACTGCCTGGGATCCCTAGCATCTCCTGTATACTGTATGTGCATTCACTAATGGCTCATTATATTTATATTAGTTAAAGATTGTTCATTCCATTTAGAAAGTATACATTCGTGTTTTTGTTCATAAAGTTTTTAGTATTTTGCTGTTATAGCATAGAGAGAACGCGCTATATGTCAAAATGTATTAACTTTCATGATCATTTTTCAAACCACTTGGTTTTAATGCTTGTTTATTATCAATATTTGGAGTGTTAGCCCACAAGGTAAACACAGTGGTGTGTTTAAACATAAATATATTCATGTTTAAAATCCTAATTCATGTCAGCATTCAATTCAGAACCTTCCAAACACAAGAGATCCTTCTGTGGTTTTAAGACTGTATTTATAAAACTGTTATACTGATGGTGGTCATGAGGATGAAAGATGACTTTTCCTGAATGCATTTTTTTTTTAAATGTTAATAGAGTGAGGCGAAAGGTTAGGTTGGTGGTAAGTGTGTTCAGGTGCTGAGTGATGGTTAAAGCAAAACTGTGTGCAAGGAAAATGCATTTTTGACAGGCTTTAGACCACAGATCATCTTTTTGTTAATTCATTCTGAATCATGAACATCCAAGATTTAAACCATGCTTGGTGAAAGGAGTGCATAAACATCAGCTGTAATGTTGTAAGGTATTTTGAAGTTCTGCATCTTGCAAAGATATGGGAGATTTAAAAAAAAAAAAAATACTTATTCAACAAAGCAACATATTAAAGCATTGGCAATTTAGAGTAGTGATGTGCTGGATGACAAATAGTCTATCCATATCTGACCCTAACCGTCCGGATCCGACCCTTAATTCTCAATGCCATTCTTACATCGCTGATGTCTCCGGACAGACTGGAGCAGGTGCAAGTACTGTATATAATGAAGGTCAATGAACAGCATGCGTGGAAGTGAAGGAACTGCTGGTACACACTTGGGACCCATCAAAAAACATTGCCTGGCCTGAAATCACCTGACCTACAAAACACTAATTCAGAGCATTCTAATAAATCTTATTGGTCTTTATAAAATTCATGGTGGTAGGTCTGTAGAGGAGAGGTAGATTTGAGTTCAATCTGCATGTGAATTATACTGAAACCCTAAAAGAGCGGATCAAATTGAAAAATATGAATAAATCCAAAATTGTTCAGCTCCTTGATTCACCAATCAAGATAGAAGGGGTCATTTATGTTCGCTGCACTCTACACTGAGGGGCAGATTTACTAAGGGTCGAATTTGAGGGTTAAAAAACCATGGGAATAGTTGGGTGTTGTTGGGGAATGAAAATCCTTCGAATTCAAATATTGTATTCGAAGGATTGTACCGCAATTCGATTGGTCGAACGATCGACTAGAAAACATGGATCGAACGATTTTAACCATTCGATCGAATTTTTTTATTTGATCAAAAATAATGAAACCCAATTCTGTAGCTTTGATCTGGCGAACTAGTCAGTCGAATAAAAATTTAAATGGGAAGTAATTCGACTGTCGAATATTTGAATAGATTTTATTCGAATTATTGGAATCAAATTTGGCATCAGTGCACCCACTAATCTATTCACTGGAGATACATAAAACAGAACCTGAAACAGTAACAAACTAGGATTATTAAAAATCAATGCTACGAGATGCATATGCAGGTTCTACACACAACTAAATCTTAAAATACATAAACAGATTTATCAGAATGTAAGATTAGAACTCACCACAGAAAAATCAATTTCTCTTCATTCCTATGGGATCGTTCAAGTGTATAGGTGAAAGTTAGAGTTCACCATTGGATAAATACACTTCTAAAAATGTGGGTGAGTTTTTCTGTGGCGAACTCTAATCTCACATTTGAATAAATCTGCCCCTAATATGAGCTATACTAATGTTTCTGAAAAAGAAATGTCATGCCCTGCCATTGCTGGGAAGCTTTATCACTATACATTAATACACTGGGGTAAAGTAATCGCATTGCCAATCCAAGGTTATTATCTTGAAACAGGTGGAGGATTTCTTACCTTTTTCTCTAGCAGGATCAATTTAAACAAAATTAGAACCTATACAAAAATAAGAAAATAAACAGGAGGTCAATATAGAACAATAGCATCCCTGTGTATATGACAAAACCAAAATGCTTTACATTTCCTTATAGCAGGGTTGCCACTAAAACGTTTTAATTTGTTTTCAACATACAGTATCAGCAGAGTTTTACGAACAACAAAAAATAAAAAATTGTTAAAAAAAAAACCAAAAAGCATGAACATCAAATTAAAGGACTATGAATATTCTCATTCATACAGGTCATGGTATATTTATCAAAAGTAACTCAAAGCAAACCTTTTTTTTAAAAAAAAAAAAACCTTTTAAAAAGTAACTCAAAGCAAACAAACAAACACCACGATTTTTGATTTTCAACAAACACCACGTCCCTGTGTTTTTCAAACTTAGCAACACACTGAGACAAAAACTGGTACACCCAAAGGATCCAACTCCTAAGGGAAAACAAAGTAATGTGGTATATGCAGTCCAGTTTAGCAATGAGTGCACTGATCTATACATTGGGGAGACAAAACTACTGCTCCATAAGCGAATCAATTCAGTGCACTGAAGAGAGACTGTGTTGGGATGTGCAGCATCTGCATCTGCCCTGTACCTTGCACCTCTGAGTGATGGGCAAAGTACAGGCAGGTAGGGGATGCCTACATGCCTCCCCCCTATCTACCCGTCACTAATACAGCACTGACTAATGCAATCAGCACTGTATTAGGTAAGTTGCAGGTATCTGTGCTCTGAAGCAGATCACCAATTTTCAGCATATTATTTATACAATATAAATTTATAGTTTAGAAGATTTTGTCATATAGTTCAGAAGATTACTATCTGTAAGCTCTGTCAAATGACTTCAGAAGTCTTCGTATCTTCTTTGTTTACCTTAATAAAAGTAACATAAAAATCTCTAGGCACAAGCAAAATTGTACTATTAGGTTTCCTTATACTTCTTTTATAAGTTCACTTGTACCGCACTCTGCAACATTTTGTTCATATAAAGAGTGCTTTAGGAATGGCACAGAGGTGTGGAACAAGTGAATGCACACAAACCAACAAATAAGCAGGACAAATTAGCATCATTGAGAAAGAAAAAAATTGCAGTTTTTTCATATTTGCCCATTACACTTTGTCACCTGTTGAAAAATAAACACTTTGTTGAAACTTGTTTGCCTCAGAGGGGTGACAAATGCCTTCCTGACCCCAAGATTTCAGTCTGGCCTATCCCTGGGTCAACTTTGTTAGAAAAAATGTCAGTAACCCTAAACTATTCAGCCCCTTCTTGAAGCACAACAATAACACGTCTCGATAAATAAATGTGCAGGTTCAATCAGCCAAACCCTTGAAATTACAAACTTTATTATTATTATTATTTTCTTGCTCTAATTGTTGAAACATGATCTGTAGAAAGAAATCACCTATACAAAAGTATTTTTGTAACTGATTTTTACACTTTTACACTACTAGTAGAAAAAAAAAAACTATATATACAAAACATGCTAATTATTTTTGGGACCAGTCCAGTATTATAACAAGTGGTTTTGTCACAATTGAATGTAGATTGCTCAATGGTGCCAGATGTCAAGGTTTCAGTCCCCTCCTTCATGGTTTTTATTATGCTTAAATGGCTATTACTGGCTCACTACAATGTTACTGGGGATGTTAATGTTGTATTCATAACTATTCCTTAAATATAGTATTAACCCAATTTTATGTTTCCTAGGGAACAGTATCAAAATGTAATGTAAATTCCCAGGAAAACACAAAATATGGAGGGAGGGAAGATGCCACTTTCCTATATGGGAAAGTGATAAAATTCCAGGCACACTTTAAATCCTTGTACATAAAATCAAGGTTCTACTGTATGCATTTAAGCATGACTTGTAACCTGTAGAATAGTCTCCTGAAATCCAGCTGGTGTTTCTTTAATCGTACAGACATGGTGGTTTAAATTTCTTTAAAATGAAACCCATTTGTGGCCAAAATTGTAAAAGTCTATAGGACTTAGTTTAGTTTACATATGAAGCGGTTTGGCCTGGGTTTATATTTTACTATATTTTAAAATGAACTGAGTAATTATTAGACATTACAGCTAAGCCACAAGATTCTGGTCATACTGTTAATCACTCTATAATGATGCTTAGAGTATTCTGCATGGTATCAAGTATAGCAGTTCACTTATGTCTGTTTCTCTTGCAAAGTCATATGATAGTTATTTCCACATAACCTTACAAAAAAACAGCTAAACTCTGGCCCTGTGCTTCTCTCTAGTTGTATTATATTTCATCATGAATAAGCCACTTTGCTTGCCCTGTTTAAATGCAATTCAACAATGACAAAAATGTTTTTAGCAGAGGGTCAGATAAGGTCAATTATCAGGCATTTCTTAATTTATACAGATATGGAAGAGTACAGATGCAGTCACTTGGATTTGTAAGTTAAATGCATCGTGACTTAACTCATCTATCTCATTTATACCACTTAGCACAGAATATTGTGTCACAGCATCCCATCCAATTAAAGAGTTCACCATTGAAAACAATGGGGCTTTGGTATGCTGATGAAAAGGTTAAATGCATTAAATGAGTTAAGATAACTTTAGATAACACAGTTTCTTCAATTAGCCCTGAGTCACGACGCATTTAACTTACAAATCCAAGTGACTGCATCTGTATGTTTTGTTGCCAGTACCCCATCAGTAATTAATCAAAAGAGGAGAAATAAATGGCAAGTATAAAAACAACTCCTGGAAAGTAAATAAGAAAGCAAAATCCTCCCAGCCCCCATACTATATATCTTGTTTATTTTCTCAGTGGTCATGGGATGCTATTTTGCTGAGACTGTCCATGTTTTTCATTATTTACCCGTCTGTTCCAAAGGTTATGCAACTAAGAAAATACTTGTGGTTTTGTTTATCTTTACGCAATTCAATAACAGAATGTGTGTTATTTTATCTCAATGCATTCAAATGTTTTGTGCAACACAAGGGGTACTTAGGGCCAACTAAAATTTCAGATTCATATGTATAATTAAAGTACATAAAGCTGTTATTCTGCTTCAGCAACCATAAGCACCTTAAAGGGGATGTTTCCACTTGGGACAAATGTCCAAATGTGAACAGACCAAGTCAAGTAAAAGCCTTTTTCAAGTGAATCTTGGTTTCTTTAAAACCAAGGCCTTGTTTATAATGGCCCTGGTTGGCCATTTTTGCACATTGCAGGCTGTGTGCTCTCTGCACTTCTTTTCAAAGGGCAGAGACATGCGCCATGTCCTGTGATTCAAGCACTGACTGTTTATGTAGGCATAGGTTATTTTACATTATGAATTATTATTGTTATTATAATGTAGCATTTCTTCATCATCTCAGAAAAAAACAGTCTGAGTGAATCGGTACCTATTTGCCACTTGAGTTAAATGCACATGCAGAGCAGAGTTTATTGGCATTTTTGAACCAAACTCTAATCGGCTTGTTACACAATGCGCACTTAACGCAAGGAGTGAACAGGGTGGATTTGCTTAAATTGGCTTTTTTTCTATTCAAGCAGAGAGATTGGCATTGTATGCCTTTAGCCTAACGTGCAAAGTTCAGCTGTACCTGTGTACTGGTACAGAATCAGTTCAACCATCAGTCAAGATATAGTTACCCTTAAAGGAGAATTCAACCCTAAAGTAAAAAAAAACACTACCCCCCTTACCCTTCATAGACTCCCTCTGTCCTCCCCCCCCCCAGCCTAGCTGCTACCCCGGGCAAATGCCCCTAAGTCTTTTCTTACCCCTCGATGCAGATGTCCATGGGAGTTCATGGCAGTAATCTTTGGAATTACAGCAGTGTATCAGCACATGAGCAGTTGGAGCAATCTTCTGCTTAGCGACAACTTCACAGGAGCAGAAAGTCATGGAAATTGCTGATACGCTGTTCTCATTCCAGAAGATTGCCAGAAGAAAGCTCCCCAGGACAGAATCTGCATGGAGGGTTAAGTAAAGACATTTGCCTGGGGTAGCAGCTAGGCTGGAAGGGAGGAGGGTCCATGTAGGGTAGGGGGTGGATTTTTTTAATTTAGGATGGAGTTCTCCTTTAAAAACATCAGCATTTAGCCCACAGGACCCTACTTCAACTTCAATACAGAAAAGTTGGTGGTGGGAATTCATATCGACATTTCAGTGTCCACTTCTCACGTCTACTGTAGTAAATTGAACTTGAGGTGAGGATCACTGTACCAATTGTAATTCAAGCTGATGTGGTGGAGTAGAGAGTTTAATAGCTGATGAAAACCTACCCACAACCATTCCTGTGGCCAGGGAGGAATTCATAAGTATTGGTTTGTACTGACAATTACCCACTAAAACTATATTTGGGGAAGCAGGGATAATACTGGGTGTGGGTCGCAAAATTAAGTTTTAATGCATCCGTTTTAGATTTTATTTTCCTCTTGCTTAAGTAAGCAGCATTTTAAAGGAGAACTAAACCCCTATCACAAATTCCAAATCCCTTCACCCCATTGGCTCCCTACCTGCTTTCTTCCTCCACAGTACCTTACTTTGGGAGGGAGAAACCTGTGGATTCACTTATTTTCCTTCTGTAATCTTCTGAACTTTCTGGCATATGCACAGTGGGCACAAATACCAGAATGGTCCCAACTGCGCATGTTCGAAAAAGCTCACTGTCGGCACCTACTTGCCGAAGATGCAAAATATGGTGCCAAAGAGCTCCTCTGCTTTATTCTGCATGAATATGCTAAGGTTAATGCCAGTAACACTTTGTCAACTAAGGTACTATGGAGTGAGAAAGCAGGGAGGCCAATGGGGATGGGAATTTTTATTTAACGGGGGTTTTGTTCTCCTTTGAATGTAGCATTTGCAGAGGAATTGACTGTCACTTAGGAAGGGAAGTCAGTGTAGTGTATAATGTGTAGAACATGCAAACGTGTAGAACATGCATCCGCAGCCTAGGACTTTCTCTAACATGTCTGGTGCACATTCAATGTGCATGCCTTTGCCTTTAAAGGAATTTTCAGAAGAACCTTTATCTAGCTTTGCATTCATGCGAATATTAAACAGAGTATTAACCTACAACACCAAAGAATTCCATTATATATTATATATATCATAAATATAAGGCACATTTATCAATCTGTCTAATTAACCATAATGTTTATCATTAACCCTAATGATATTTCTGGTTCAGGGCTTTCATCTGCTTTAAAGGTGTTTGTAATATGGCTTGCAGATGTTACTATGCCTAGGGATCCATTATGACTTTGTTCATCCTGCTTATTTTACTCAAGGCCAATAGTCGACTAGCCAATATTTTGAGCTTTAGAGATTCTAAAACTTGAATTTTCAAATTTGTAGTGTGAAAAAACTCAAACATTGACATCTGAAAGCTGACAACATCATATAGAAGTCGACTGAAGTTGTATTTTCAAAATTCAAGCTTCAAACCAACAGCAACCAATCAGCAATTAGATTTCAACAAATCAAAGATCTGATTGGTTACTATAAGCAACATCACTTGTAATGCTTCACTCCACTTTTAAATAGCATCATAAATAGACTCCTTATTGTTTACATGTTTTTTTATCCTTGTTGGGGGCATGAATGGTCATTTTAACAAAAAATCACACCGGCACACAGGAATTGGTATGCAGGGAAGACCCTTGCAAAACTTTTTACTGCGGAAGTGCAACTTCCGCAGTAAAAAGTTTTGCAAGGGTCTTCCCTGCATACCAATTCCTGTGTGCCGGTGTGATTTTTTGTTACGGTGGACTGGGAGGGCGCCGCATCCTCCAGGCACTTGGCACCAGGTGACTTGGCACCTCGTTTATCCCTCAGCAATAAGGGTGTGCGAAAGCTTTTTTGGTACATGAATGGTCATTTACCAGAACCCTCGGTGCAAGAGAACTAAGGGGTGCTCATGTAAAGAGCTGGCCTTAGATCAGGTTGTAAGGACAGAGTACTGACCAGGGCTGCACCCACTGCTTCTTCATACCTCAAGGCACATTTACAGTACTTATCTGAGAATTTTCACTTCGGAAATCTCCGCCATACTTCACACAACTGCGTCTGGTGTTATTTCGCAACTAATACACATATTCATGAAAATGCTTAATTACTTCTCGGCAAAGGAACATTGGTGTTATTTGACAAAACAAATTCAAAACTTTCTTTCTATCAAAATTTTGTTCACTTACGCTTACATCTGTTTATATTACATGAGCTTAGCTTGAATGAAAAAAAAAAGTGTAAATAAAATATGATATAACAGTTACAACTTGTAAACATAATCCCACTTTAAGTATGAAAAAACGCCAGCATTTTGACTTTTCTTTATGACTTTTTTGAAATACAGGATAAGATGTCACTGACATAATAATGTTGAGGATGTAGCTTCATTGTGTTATTTTGCCTGTCAAAACCTGGCAAAATAGATTTTGGTGAAAAGGGTAACAAAGTGAAATTTTAACACTTGGATAAATTAGCAGATTTTTGATCGTTTGCCTGAGAGAAAAATCGGCTAGCGAAATGCAGCGACAAGGTGATTCGCTAGCAAAGTATGATGCTCATCCTTTAGTAAATAGGCGATGTTGATGCGATTTGTCTTTTTATAGAAAATTAATCAAAAATACACAATTCACTCTTTGGCAAATGTCCCCCCTTATGTGTCTTTCTGAATGACATACAAGGTACTAGGACAGAAGCGGGGGACTAAGTGACACAGTCAGCATGTCTCTGTGAATGCCCCATGAAGTGGGCAAAATGCAAAGACCAACTGTTCCCATTTATTGCACTATACAAACTGCAGGGGCCATTTTAAATTACCTTATGGTGTTATAAAAAGACACTTAATCTGGAAAAAAACAGACCCCAAGCATTCCAGATAATATGTTCCAAACTGTACTTGTTGACATTGCCTATGAATTTCTGTAACTGAGTCCAGTGTCTGTTGTAAATGTTGTAGAGGCCTTAAATACTAAGTTCCATTGAAACAGGAACTGAGGTGAAAGGTGTATAGTCTCTGTCAGTGCTATATAAATAAAAAGTCAATTTTGTCCCAGCAACTTTTCTTAAGAGAAAAATCTGTTTTTCATCTGGTTGTTGTATTTGCTATTCAGGTATGATGTCAATATTTATTTATCTTAAAGGAAAACTATACCCTGAAAATTAATACTTGAACAACAGATAGTTGCTCAAATGAAGTGACATATTAAAGAATCTTACCAACCTGGTATATATATTTAAGTAAATATTGCCCTTTTACATCTCTTGCCTTGAACCACCATTTCGTGATGGTCTGTGTGCTGCCTCAGAGATCACCTGACCAGAAATATTTCAACTCTAACTGTAACAGGAAGAAGTGTGGAAGCAAAAGACACAACTCTGTTAATTGGCTTGTGTGACCTAACTTTATAGTTTGTTTGGTATGTTTGTGTGCACCGTTGAATCCTATGATCCCAGGAGGCTGTCCTTATTTTTTAAAATGGCTATTTATTTATTTTTTATTTACCCAATGGCACATGCTACTAAAAAAGTATATTATTGTGAAAATGTTTTATTTACATGAAAGCAAGGTTTTACACATGAGTTGTTTTATGCAATATCTTTTTATAGAGGCCTGCATTGTTCAGGGGGTATAGTTTTCCTTTAAAAGAATGAAACAAGGTACAACAGGTTCAGGTTACCCCTAATGTAGACCAATCAAAGCAGAGTCAGAAAAATACAGTTTCAGTATAAGGATTTTACATGCAGGCATTTCTTTATGTGGTCCACCTGAGTTTGGCAGTTCTGTGTGGCAAGTATAACCTCTATTGAAAAGAACAGATTCTCTCGCATTGCCTAGTGATAGAACACATTAAGGGCTAGTCCACACAGGAAGATTCAGGGAGATTTGTTGCCTGGCGAATCATCGCCGTTTCTTTGGGGTGGCTAATCTCCCTGAATTGTTTACCCGTGTCTTGCGCCCGCTATAATGAAAAGTCGCCTGCACCGATTCACACGCAGCGCTGCATTTTCCTAGGGAATTCACGAGGCAATTTCCAGCGACTTAAGAAAACGCTGCGCTGCTTGTTAGCAATTCAGGGAGATTAGTCGCCCCAAAGTAGCAGCGATTAGTCACCAGGCGACAAATCTCCCTGAATCTTCCTGTGTGTACTAGCCCTGAAAAAAAAGCCTCTCCAGGAAAATGCATGATGAAACACTTGTTTGTAAGAGCATTAAAATGTTTTTTCTTATTTAAATCCAAAGTCAGGAATTCAAGAAGCTTGACTTTTGAACTTTTATGAATGAATATAATTAGTTATAAATATACAATGTAATACATGTGACAATTCTATCAGTACATTCCAAAAATCTAATATTGAGTCTCCTTGTTGGTTGATGCAAATGTACTTATTTCCTCACATAGCCCTCCTGTAGTGTTATCATTTACTAACAAAAAAACTACAAATGTTGTGGCATCACCTCCTTTGTGCAATCTCTGAAACACTCTCTCCTACACTTACCCACCTATTTAACCTCTTAGGGCAAGGTCAGACGGGGAGATTCGGGGGAGATCTGTTGCCTAACGACTTCTCGCCGCGACGAATCTCCCCCGAATCTCCCCCGAATAGCTAACTAGCGCTGCTCACCCACTCTGCGTAAAGTCGCCTGCGCTTGTTCACACGCAGCGGCGCGATTTTAAAAGTCACTCAAAATTGCCCGGCAATTATACCTATATATATATATATATACTATTATATACTATTATACCAAATGCCATTCACTACTGGAGAAAACCTAACTCTATTCTAAAGTTTTGCATGTGGTAGCATTTGTGGTGGAATTTTGCAGTGCTCTGTTAGTATTAAAACCATAGGCCTCTTGTAGAGCTTTAAATATGCCACTGGCTAAATGGCCCTTACTGATTTAATATTGTGCCATTAATTTTATTCCTTACAACACTCTTAAAGATGAGTCCAAGTAAGTGATTGGAAGCAGCCATGGAAATAAAGTATCTTGGGGAAATTTATAACAACATCCAGTAACTTGACCATA
>CM044441.1:60569299-60587751 GCA_024363595.1 Xenopus borealis | reverse complement strand
TGGATTATTTGATGTATGTTTACAAGTCACATAAATTGTAACATCTAAGACTAACCTTCTTTCCCCATCTATATAAATATCTGGCATGGTACAAACACTTAGATTGTTATTATGCAGACAGTATACTTTTCCAAAATGACATCACTGAATTTTTTTTTATTTATAAGAGCACTTTTATTATTTGTGTTTATTTGATGAAAGATCTAGGGAACTTTCATAGTGTTATTACAAAAGATACAGTATTTTGCTATTTTAAGGTCGGAGGATAGGTCAGCTGCGGTCACACGCCACTGATGTTAATTGACGGGATATTTTATGACAATAATAATTAGAATGAGAATAACTTTTATAAAATGTTTATCATTTCAGCTCATAGCTTTTACAGAGTCAGACTGGAACGTAAGGGGATTTCCTAGAAATTTCATGCTACAGTGGACTGTCTGGCCTATCCAACTGCTTTATCTAAATTCCCAGGTCACAGAAATAATTAAACATTGTGAAGTAGTAGACAGTTTAACCCCTTTATGGTTGCTTTACTTCTGAAACAATGCCTATGTAGGCAGAGGATGAGGGTGGCAGATATGAGTAATTTGGAGAAAATACAAGGAATACAAAATATAGTAAATTGTAAGATAAGACACAAGCGGATAGGAGAGGAGGATAAGGACGGCATAATATGAGTAAAACCAAACAGCTGGTGAGTAGACAATGGGGGAAGATAGGAATTCAAAACATATACTTAAAAGAGGGTAAGAAGGTGTAAAGTACAGCACAAAAAATGAAGGAGCAGAAGATATAAATTATGAAACAGACACAAGGTGAATGAAGAGAGGAAAATAGCAATATGATACTTGCACCCAAGAACCTACTGTAGTTTATGTAACTTAGAACAAATGATCAATTGTCCAACCAAGATCAGTGATCCCCAACCAGTGGCTCGTGAGTAACATGTTGCTCTCCAACCCCTTGGATGTTGCTCCCAATGGCCTTAAAGCTGATGCTTTTTTTAATTCCAGGCTTTGTTGCATAAAATAGGGATGTGAGGAATCCAGGATTCGGTTCGGGATTCAGCCTTTTTCTGCAGGATTCGGATTCAGCCGAATCCTTCTGCCCAGCTGAACCGAATCTGAACCCTAATTTACATATGCAAATTAGGGGTGGGGAGGGAAATTGCATGACTTTTTGTCACAAAAAAAAGAAGTAAAAAACCTTTTCCCCTTCTCATCCCTAATTTGCATATGCAAATTGGGGTTCCGGTTCGGTATTCAGCCGAATCTTTCTCGAATGATTTGGGTGTTCGGCCGAATCCAAAATGGTGGATTGAGTGCGTCCCTACATAAAAACCAGGTGCACTGTCAAACAGAGCCACCTGTAGACTGCCAAACCAAATAGGAGCTACCAATGGTCAATCGGAGCCCATATTTGGACCCCCCCCCCCCCCGGAACTTTTTCCATCTTTGTGTTGCTCCCCAACTACTTTTACATTTCAAATGTGGCTCACGGTTAAAAAAAAAAAGTTGTGGATCACTGCCTTAGATCCAAATGGATTCATTTTCAGCCATTAAGTAGTAGTGCATTTCATTGGCATAGTACTGAAGTGGTATGAATCCTCTAACATTACACTAATGTGTTTAGTGTATAATGTATTGTAGGTTATGGGAATTGTTTATTTCTTGCTAAATAACATATGTTCTGTGTCATTAAAATAAAGAAACATACAGTGCCTGTAAGCTCCAAGGACTTTGGGATATAACCTCTTTCCTTCAACTCTTACACCATTCCTTGTTCCAGACAAATACATATTCAGTGTCAGCTGTTCTTTTGGCTCCCCATACTGCATCTAGACATATTTCCCAGATGATTATGATGACTAGTGTTATTAATGGTGTAATCAAATGAGCTGCTATCCAAAAAACATTTTTTTAGGGAAATGGAAAATAAGGAGTTTTCAGAAGTTTTGCATGACAATTTTTTGACAATATTTTCCAAGGAAAAAAATTTCATTTAGCATATACTTCTATTTACAATTCATAATACTTTGGGGCAAATTTACAAAATTCATGTGAAGAGATCGAAGTTCGATCAAATTCGATCGAATACTGATATGTTTCGGATATTCGAATATGCAATTTTGGCCACTTCGATCATCGAATACCGAATATTCGAATTTTCAAATAGATCGAATGATCGATTATCGAAAGGTCGAATGATCGAATATTCGAAGGATTTTAAATTTTAAAGTTATTCGACTGCCTACTTTGCCAGATTGAACCTACCGAATACCAATAGAAGCCTATGGGAATCCCCCCATAGGCTTCTTTTGCAAACACATGCTCGAATACCATTCGTACGATCGAACGCCTCGATCGTTCAAATCGTACAAACTTTTCGGAGGCAAAAGTACGTTTTTTTGTGAAATCGAACTATCAGTATTAGATCATACAATTTCATCGAGAAATCGAATATCGAGCAAAAAGATAGCCTAGAAATATTCGATAAGCATTCGATAGTCGAATGCTTATCGAATTGCGAGGGGATTCGAGGGATTTTAGGGGAATTTTTGTAAATTTGCCCATTACTGTATAAAGATATAGGACCTGTTATCCATAATGGTTTGGACCTGGTTTTCTGTATTTGGATCTCAATACTGTACCTTAAGTCTGCTAAAAATAATTGAAATATTAAATAAACCCTATAGGATTGTTTGCCTCCTATAAGAATTAATTATATCTTAGCTGGGATAAGGTAAAAAGTATGTTTTTATTACAGGTACTGTTTTATTGTATTACAAAGAAAAAGGAAATGATTTTTAAAAATTTGGGAGATGGCCTTCCCATAATTTGGAGATGTCTGGATTACAGTTTTCGGGATAACAGATCCCATACCTGCATAAGTCACAGAAACCTATGCCATACAACAAAACGTGATTTTTAGCGTCATGAAATTTTTACAGAAAATTATATATTTTACATTATTATGCCATTAGATATATACAGTTGGAATTTATTTGATTGGTGTTATAGTATCCACTCTAATGTGCAGCTGAATCTATATTAGTGCAGGCCTACCTATATATTTATTGGTAAGTAAGTTGTGTAATTGTACAACTTTTTCAGCAACAAACTAAACTTTGTTTGTGGGTGTTTATGACCAATGTGAAGCACGGCTTTTGAGTCCAGGATATTGTTACATATTTGTTGTGATAATTAATCATAAACTTTATTATATTTTTTTTCAGCGTAGAGTAAAGGATGTCATATCACCCATTGTCTTTGAGGCATCCTACAGCCTTGGTGAGCACATCATTGAAGGTCAACAGAAAGAACTGCCTGCTCTTAAGCCTATACTTCGATGGAAAAAGGGTGAGAAGCTAGCACAGCGAAATCAGGTAACAATGGACAGACCTTTAAAGGAGAAGTAAACCCTAAAAATGAATATGGTTAAAATTCTCATATTTTATATACTGCACTAATCAGCTTCTCAATATCAGGAATGATCCAGGATTTCAAACTTATCCCAGGGGGTCTCCATCTTGGAAAGTGTCTGCAACACTCACATGCTCAGAGGGCTCTGAGCAGCTGTTGAGAAGCTAAGCTTAGGGGTTGTTGCAAATTATCAAGCAGAAAATAAGGTTGGCCTATAATAAATTCTGATGCTGGTTGTTTTGCTTTCTGAGCTGGCATATAGTAATTATCTGTATTAATAACTAATCAGCCCTATATTGCGACATTTATATTCTGTGGGCTTTGTATATTTTGAGTCAGACCCTAAGGATCTACTGGGGCATCTTCAGGGGCACAAATCTTTACTGCTAAAGGGCTGTGGTTACCATGGGCTGGTACAGAAGCCCAAAACATAGCCTACAAATCATGGGTGACAAAGTGTAAGTGTTTTTGTTTATTCAGTTTAACAAGCATTGTAAAATAATGTTAATCCCATGACCCCAGTACTCTAGGAATTGAAGGGCCATTAAAATGAATTATACTTTCACTTTTCCATATAAAAATTATATTTTCAAATAGAAAATAGAAAAAAGTTTTTTTCACTTTTAATGCTATATATAGCACATTCAAATATAATTGCTGGTACTGTATTAAGGTATTTGTAAGTTAATTCTCATGAATTTCTTTACATTTTTATATTCAGAACACTTTTATTTATATCTTTCACAAGAACTAAAAGGGAACAAGTGCGAGAGAGAGAGAGGGAGAAAAAAAGCATGTTCCAGCTATTTCTGTATCAAAGAGGGGAGGGAGTTACATGCCCACCCCCCCCAGAAATACTAATCACCTCAGTCTGTGTAGGATATCAGTGTATAAAAATATCATGAAAGCTTCTGTTTAATACATGGGTAGATAGAACAAGGAATGTCTTTAGTTTTCATGATCTTGAGGGAAGTTATATAGAAAGTTTTTAGGCCAACGTTTTTACATCTGGATTGCATTGTAACCTTACCTCTGACCTGACTGTTTTTTCTGTGCATATGAGAAAATATTAACAATAAAAATGCACAAAGACACAAGATCTGATCTGTGACACACTGAAATTCTTTATCCTTATACCACAAATCTCCAAAAATCTAAATCTCTTATATTATACATTTTAGATTTCATGCATACTAAAACCTCTTTTGTTATTGTGTTTGACCAGTTCAGACTGCATAATAAAGAAATCTGTGTTTTTTAAAGCATCTGTAATTTATGTCTTTACTAAGAATATGAACACTGCTAAATGTTCCAGGTAGAGGTTTTTGTACCTAGGAAAATAATTATTACCAATAATCCACTGTAAACAGACTGGAAATGTTTTTAAAGCAGTTGGCAAAAGGTTGAAAAGGATGAAAAAGTTGCAAGAAAAGAAGACAGAAAAGCACTTAAATATAGTTATTTAAACAGTGTTATGCCACTCAAAAAAAAAAAATATATATATATATATATATTTATATATATATTATACATATATAATATATATTTATTTAGCCAAAACTGCAGATATTTGCAACCTTTCTTGCAATAGATCATGTACCTTTAAAATTTTGCTCTTTGGCAGAATGTTTGTCTGAACTAGATGATCATTAATGGGAAACCTAGTATTCCCTTAGCCAGAAATATTCCCAGTGAATTACTGAAAGAATACAATTTGTTTATTATGAGTACACCATAGATATAAGACAGTGCTTATGAGATTTGTACAGCGACTGTACAGACCAGTAGAAGATAGGTAATCTGAGTAAAACTGCATACATGGTTGATGAACTGTGAGACTGTATTGCACAATTGATTAACCATTTATAAATGGCTTCAATTTGATATGAATGCTACAGTATAATAATCTATTTTCATATTATATCTATGCTGTATGTGCATCAATGCAGTTACCCAGTTACTAATTAAGTTGTTAAAGGAACAGTAACCTGTGGTCTGGAAGAATGCTTCTCCAGCGCAGCAGGAATCCACAAATCCTCAAGGCCCCTGCTTTCAGCTCTCTTCCAGACAGCCACTAGCACCACCGGCGCCTAGCAAACCACTTCAGCCTCACACGGGAGCAGACACACTCTCCCTTCCCTCAAGGGACACACACAAGCAGCGGCTCTCAGCACATTGGCAAGACACGCGGCTCTCAACAAACACGCAAGACCTCGCCATACACCGGTTCCATTCCGACGAGGAGGAGAAGATGGTAGCGAAGCACCTGCACGTGGAAGCAGCAGAGAGCCAGGGAGGAGAAATCGAGCGCTACATGAATGGTCGCCCTTTTGCCGTTTTGGTAGTGGACAGGAAGCACAGTTCATGCAAGTTATTTCTTAATAAAGACTTAAATTTGTGTGTTTTTTTCGTTATGTACTAACGAATATTTTAAAAAATGTTTTTGATGTTACTGTTCCTTTAACTGTTAGTTTTTTTTAACATTCTACTACAATTTAAAATAAAAACAAACATTAGAACCAATGTTTAAAAAAACACTACAAGGAGACTGACTTTATACAGGTGTCATTATACAATTCAATATCCCTTCTCAACCAAAATCTTTACCAAAAAATTATGGCAGATTGAGTGCAATTAATCTTACATTTTTATATTTATTAAACTTAGACGATTTGTGCAGGGAATAATGGAGATCCTGTCTGCCATACTCCACTCAAACACCATTGCTCAAATAATAAGATAGAAGATAAAGAAAATAATGCTTTTAATAGGATTTGCGAATCTTACATCTCATGTCTACTGAAATTATGTCTACTAAAGTTATGTTTAGAAACACAATTCCTAACACAATTGATTAAATTTATGGATTTAAGGTGGGCTGTGGAGCAGGGCTGGGATGACCTCTCTCCCCTCCTTTTCAACACTGCCTTAGACCTTCCACTGAGATTTCTTAATGACACACCAACAATTTTCAGCATCTAAAATGTTTAGACTTTGCAGATGATCTTTTTTGATGCTAATGTCCAAACCAAAATCCACACACTTTTTCAAATATTCTCCTACTCATGAAGAGCAACCTAAAGTGATACTGACACTAAATTAATTTTAACATAGGAATGTACATTAAATGTTACCTATAGGTCATGTTGATCATTTTTTGAGGTTTGTTTTTGTTTATAACTGTTGGCTGAAATGTCTAAGCCTGACTCTCTGACACTCTGACTTTGCCAACCTGACTGTCCCATCTCAGCCTGTTAGTTACAGTTTCTAATGATAACAGATGCCTGCTGCACAAATATGGCAGCCCCCTCATACAGGAACATGGGGGATCACACAGGTAATGTAAAAGCATCATGCAAATACTTTATGGCAAAGTTAGAAGCCAATATTATAATAGATGTAAAAAAGAGTTTAATTTCAGGTGTCAGCATCTTTTTAACTAAGTGCCTCTGAATCCGCCCCCCCCCCCTCCCCCTGTAAATGCGCTAGACGCAGGGTTTTTTTTTTACCATCCCACTGTGGAGCTCGTTTTTTCATTCGCGCCATGCTGCGTCATGTTCTCGGTGCACCCCCTGCTCCCCTGGTAGTTACGCCACCACTCATGAATTAAACAATATATGTCACTCATCTATTTTAAATATAAAAAATATGTATTTATATAATCTAAATGCTTCAATTTTTACAGAAACAATTTGGCTAATTTATCTGGGGAGGGAAACATCCAAGAATAAGCCTAATAAAATTGTCAATGTCAAAGATTCTTAGCATTAAAGGAAAAGTAAATGTTTTTCTTTTTCTTTCTGTAAATTTGCTCTAAACAGCCCCCCAGATTAATGTACCTTAGTCCCTGCTGCAAGTCTGCTCTGGTTTCTGTGTTATCAGCAGCTTGTTTCCCCTTCTTCCTGGTGCAGAGTGAAGCCCAGCCCCTTAGTTTACTGAGCAGTCCATTTGCTGCTGTTCCACAATAGAGAGGAAGAGGGAGCCAGTGTTTCATTAGTAAGCTAGTTTCCCCAAGCAAAAGCTGCTAAACACACTGCTCTCTGCTATGTCATAGTATGCAAATGATCTCCTGGACTAGTCCAAGATATAAGGTCAGCTCAGTAAGCTAAGGGGCGGGGCTTCACTCTGCACCAGGAAGAAGGTGAAACAAGCTGCTGATAACACAGAAACCAGAGCAGACTTGCAGCAGGGACTAAGGTACATTAATTTGAAGGTCTGTTTAGAGCAAATTTAGAGATAGAAAAAAAAACGTTTACTTGTTCTTTAAGGTGTATAATCAGGGACATCTGTTGAGATTAGTAAGAGACTACAAGGGAACATGGTCACAACATGACAAATAGATCAATATTTTAACCTAGGGAGAAATCATTCTTATTTTTTATATATCCCATCCTCTCCTCCTTAATGAAAATGGACATCAGATCCAAATTCAGTATGTTCTCATTTTCCTAGGTACCGTAGTAGGGTAATAGAATCTCTCCGCACTTGAACAGACCAGCCATAACAAAAAACTAGAATAAAAAGAACGAACCCACTAGTTTTCTGCCTCAAGCTCCCTGTAGAGACACAACGTGGAAATACATGAATTACATCACATAAAACCTACAATGTATCTTTGTTAAATTACCTTCTCATATCAATCACATGCCTATTTATCACAGAAACAAAGTCATCCTGGAATTTCTGCCCCCCAACCAAACATTTAATCCAATTTAAATAAACCATTGTTCACAAACTTAATTCCAGGCAACACAATCAATAAACCAGAGTAAAACTAGCAAAATGATTGAACATCTTTTTTATGCTATTTTATTTCTCAGTCAAAATCTGGATCATAACATAATGAATAATGCAGCATGTCAATTAAAATTAAACACTGCTATTGGCGAATTACATGAAATACCAATCAGTGATAAAAAATGCTTGAATGTGAGGGTGTGTTTTGTAATTGAACTTTTGAATTGAGTCAGCATCTTTTAAAAATGGATTTATTTTCCTGATGTGCAGGAAGCCACTTTTCTGTATATGCACAGTGATTAGTTTACATTGCATGATTGGAAATTAGCATAGTGCAGAGCTATTTTCCATTACTTCACCTTTTCAGGAAGATTGTCTGGGAATCCGCCAGATCATATTTACTTGGCACAGTTAATTTGGATTTACTTGATATTTTGAGGGTCCTTAAAGTAAATAGGTGATCATCGGGGTAGTTCATTTTGCTAGTGTTCCCAAACTGAAGACCTGCCTGTAGTATTTTATATATTTAAAGTGTGTGGACATTGTATGTAATGTATTTTTACTTATATTTACTTATAAAGTTGCATTCATTTCTTCATACACTTAAGCTGGCAACAAATAGAGAAGTCCTCATAAACAGTAGATGCTTCACCAGGAAATCAAACCATCATATAAGTACACAAATGTTTATAACTAAATTTAGACAAAACCATTCAGAGACAAGTAAGTGGGATACAATGATGAATATGTTATACACCAACATCATTTGATCAAATATTTTTCAATAGATGCCAAAGGGCAGCAGTCATAACACAATCATATTTTCATACTTAATATATTTCACTATTAAATGGAAACTAAAGTCTAAAATAGAATAATGCAAAAATGCTGTATTTTGTATACTAAACATAAACATGAACTTACTGCACCAGAAGCCTAATTAAACAAATGATTTATGCTTTTATAGTTGGCCACAGAGGGTCATCGTCTTGTAACTATGTTAAATATCTTTGCAAGTCATAGTGCATTTAGTCCACCCAGAAAAAACTTGGTTCATCCCCGCGGCTGGGCCACATATATCAATATAAAACGCCTATATACAAATCTGCAAGTCCAGCATGAAAATGCAGGGAACAGGGTGGTGGTCTCGCTGGACACTGCAAAGGTGTTTGACAAGTTGGAGTAGTCCTACTTATGGGAGGTCCCAGCTTTGGGCTGGGAAACAGGTACATAGAGTGGGTGCAATCAGGCCCGTACTATCTGTGGTTTCGGGCAAATGCCTGATGGGCTGCTTGCTTTAAAATGTGAATGGGATGCTCACCTAAAAAATGCAAATTAGGTCTGTCTTTAATATGTAAATGAGCCAATCACTTTAGAAATGTAAATGAGTTGTCCATAATAGACAGCCACAGTTTAGCTGATGCCTGCATTTGTTAGTGCTGATGCCTTTGCTGGCGTAAGGGTGGAACCAGGAATTCTGACCAACTTCAATTAGCAATATTAGAGTTGCTTGCTACAGTATATACCATTACCTATACAGTATATATGCTTATGATAGGTATGTTGGCAACAGGAGGATCCAGAACAATCACTTCAGCCTGTATATGGAACACTATTATATGTAGCATTAATTGCATGAGACAGCCTAGTCTCTTCAAGTATGACACACTTTGGTCCTGTGATACACATGGTAATTAAAGTTCTCTTATCTGCCAGGGTGCATGGTCTAGCTGGGTTCACACAAAGGAAAATCTAGAATATAATGTAAGTATAGGGTCACTAATCCAACTGATAGAATAGTTCTGATAGAAACCAGGGTGAGATATTTGTTGCAAGGGCCAGTTCCAGCACATAGGGTGTATAATATTGCTGGGGATTATATGGTAATGGACTATTAAAATATCTATTATTAAACACTAGTTCTAGTTAAAGGGCAAGGAAAGTGTAAAATAGAATAAGGCTAGAAATGCTGTATTTTGTATACTAAACATAAACATGAACTTACTGCAACACAAGCCTAATCAAACATGATTTATGCTTTCAAAGTTGGCCACAGGGGGCTGTCATCTTGTAACTGTGTTATACATCTTTGCAAGTCTAGACTACATACACATGCTCAGTGTGGTCTGGGCTTCTTAGGGGTCGTCATAAATAATCAAAAAACAAAGCTGCTTGAGTTCTGCATGCTGTTCATAAGTATGATTGTTTCCCTGCCAGAAGTTAGGGACTGTCTGACAATTCCTATCCACAGCAGTAAATGAAGGGAGAATTTCACTGCATACAGTCATAGTTCTTATAAAAACTGTACACATTTTTTAATTAATGTATATTGGAGATAGAGTTCTTTTTCATTAAAGACAGTAAAAATGGGATTTTATTTCTTTGCCTTTCCTTGCCCTTTAACCTTGGGTTTGGAAATATATGTCATGCTTTGCATGCACGTGAATACATAGGCTGCTTTGACACTTTTGCCAGGGCTGCTTTTATCTCCAATCCCCAAACAGTGATGGCTAAGGTGAACAGACTCCTTTGAACTGGGAGAAGTCTAATATTCTGCCTAAAGATGATGTGACCCACACCCTCCACAAGCTCCCCATGAACTACAATGGGTCTGCTCACTTAAATACATTGGTATGGAGGTTCAAAGGACCTAAATAGTTATCTGACAAACAAATTAGATCCAGTAGTAAAAGAATACAGATGGAAAACAGCCATCCTGGCGAGCATGCCTCTGTCACTGGTGGGCAGAATAAATCTGATAAAAATTTCTGCCTAAGTCTGCCTTTATTTGGGCAATACAGGCACCCCGTATCAGCCTTGCAACTTTGCAACTCCCAATGCCAAAAGGGACTGGCACTCCCAAACTTCATGCTCTATTACCATGCATCACAATTAGTGTATTAGTCACTGGTGGCTGACTCAGGACCTGAATAACAGGCACTCCTGGTAAAAGCAGCTACTGCCACATCACAAGAGGCCTTAGCCAACCACCTATACAGAGGAGAAATATCTGCCTTCCCCACTACCTCCTCAATGAACTGTGTCATAAACATTTTTGGGAACTATTTAGAAAGGGTCTACCCTAACAGACACCTGGTCTCCAGATACTCCCCCTCCCTTTGGGCCTTGAGAGGAATTAAATACCTGGGACAAACTGTAGAGGGAGGCTGACTTAAAACCGTTCAGGAGCTGGGGGCAACTCATCAGCTACCCCCCCATATGCTGTTCCACTACATACAGCTGAGAGGTGCTCTCCACTCCCAGTTCCCTAATGAGCCACTAGACCCCACACAGAGCCAGTTGGAACTCCATCTTAGGCGACCTGGCTTAGCAAAAGCCACCATCCTGATCTATGCAATCCTAGGCAAGTCCTCCAAACCTCAACTAGAGGGCCTTCGATTGAATTGAAGTCGTTAGCAGAAATTCTAGAGATAGATGAAGAAACATGGGAGGGGGTCCTAGAACAGGCCTCAGAACTTACAATCTCCAATAGAGACAGATGTATACAGGTCAAATTCTTGTATAGAACATACCTGACCCCCCAGAGGCTGGCAAACATAGGTACAACAGACACTTGCTACAAGTGTGGTGTGGAGATAGATACCCTCATACATGTTTTCTGGACCTGTCCTTTAATCCAGAAGTACTGCGAGCAAGTACTTGACTTCATAGAATCCAACTTTGCCCTTCCTAACAAAAGATCCCGAGATATATACAGGCCCTCTTGTGCTACAATCATATCAGAAGCTGTTTTTCTTACAAATGCTATACTATGCAAAAAACACACTATTAGCCTGGAAAGCCACTAGGCCACCTACATTAACCAGCTGGACAAAAATCTATCAATGAGATACTCCCATTGCAAAAGCCAATTTACCCGGCTAGAGTCTGCCCAGACAATTTTGGGGCAATATGGGGTCATTGGTTGGACCTAATTTACACTGCTGCTTCCTGATTAATGTAATGTAAATCATATCTAGTTTAAGGGTAATCAGGCTATTACCGATGGGTCGCAACTATATATAGATGTATAATTGTGCACACAAGGACAAAAGTGAGACAACTTGTAACAATGTTTATTTATCTTGCTTTTATTCTCTTTTTTTTGTTTAATGGTTGTTAAACTGATAATGCAAAATAAAAACTTTAAAAAACATATATTTATATCTTTGCAAGACCAAGACAACGCACATGCTCAGTGTGGTCTGGGCTTCAGTTGGGAGATAGATACTGTTTTTATAAGCAACCTGACTGCATGCAGGGAAATTCCCCCTTCATTTACTTGCTCTGACTGCTGCGGATACGAATCTCTACAGAGTTGCCAGACGTTTTACAGGGAAACAAACAAAGCTGCTCGAGTTCTGGAAAATAAGCTGGAGGGCTCTCTTTGCCGTTTGAAAGTATGATCCTTTCCCTGCAGAGCAGTTAGGGACCATCTGAAGTTTCCTATCCATAGCAGTCAGAGCAAGTCGAAGGGGGAATTTTACTGCATAAAAATGGTAGACATTTTTTAATTAAAGTATATTGGAGATAGGTCTCGTTTTCATTAAAGATAGTAAAAATGGGATTTTATTTTTTGTCTTTACATTCCCTTTAATTATTGTTTAGAACATATAAAGATTTTACTGAATTGTGAAGAACCAGCCTAATATGTACAGTCCTCTTGACTGATGCTTGAAAAAGGAACACAAATAAAGGGATATAGTCATTATACCTCCCAACTGTCCCATTTTGAGTGGGACAGTCCTGCTTTTGACAGCTCAACCCAGAGTCCCGCGTTAGAATTGGGAAGTCATGTTGGGTTGAGATACAAAATATCTTACATTACCCACAGTTACAGCTATGTATGTATATGCATCTGTATGAGTGTATGTATTTAGATTGAATGCATGGAATTACAGCAACTGTTTTTCCTATACCTTACCCTATTTTATTCTAAGTTCTCTCCTCTGACATTATTATCGAATACTGTAACTCTCAATGGAAAAAGCAAATGGAAATATTTTTTTTACAAAACAACCTGACACTGTAAAAGTTCTTTTTAAAATGTCAGTCAATTCTAAATGACTGCTAGACAGAGCAACTACTCTAAATACATAAAAGGCCTAATTTCTACTGTAAAATGATCCACCAGCTGCTGCTGGAACACTGCTCCCAGCATTCACTCAACAAGAAGCCAATTCTTTTATGTCACTGAATAGAGTGCACCGTTTTTGTTTTACTAAATAGTAAACATTTTGACTAAACTGAATAAAAAAATTTCCTGATTTCAGACCCATTTTGAACGGAACTGTCGCTCTGATGATTGTGCAGCTGATTTGAATCTGAAAGGAAAGCTTCTTCTGTCAAGGTAGGTAACACGTTTTGTATCAATTTTATATGTTTTCTGGTGTTTTCTCTAGGCAAGTATATTATAAGCATGACCTCTTATATGTTACAAAATCAATTTTGATGTTTCCATTCTAAAATTAGCAGTCAAATTTAACAAAAGATACTATGTAGCTGAGCAGCTTCTAAAGAGTCTCATGGTGTTCACCTTGAATGGAATGCTAAGTAATTTAAATAACTAAAGTTTTGGAAACCGTTCAAGATCGTACTTTGCTGGGCTTATATCATAGTTAAAGTACTTGCACACATTAAAGACTTCTGTCTAAATTGTTTTGCTCTTATATTATAAGTAATGTGATTAAGGTGTAAAGAACAGCAATCCAAGATATACAAGGTAGTCAGGTTCTGCTTTTGTATTTGCTAATGATCAGGCGTAAAGTACTGCTATACCAATGCAATGCAATGCATTACCAATGCAAACGCTAAACGCCAATTAAGTTAGCTTTTGGAATGTTGTTCTAGATATTGTTGTAAATTCTTGTACAAAAAGACAATTTATCTCAGGCTTTGTTCATAAGTAAAAAGGGGCCCTGGTTAACGTAGACCACAAAGGGGACTTAAAGGAGAAGGAAAGGTTAAAATTAAGTAAACTTTATCAGCTTTATATAAATATACCAATAACCCCTCAAAGTAATACTGCTCCGAGTCAAGAGACACCAAAATTCTTTCCTTGAATTGTGTATGCATGGGCTTCTGTATCAGACTTTCTGTTTTCATCTGAAACTTCCAGGGCACTGGCTTGAGGATGCTCAGTTTGCTCCTCTCTCACTCCCCTTCCCTTTCCCCCTCCCTTCTCCCCTCCCTGCTGTAATCTGAGTACAGAGCTATGAGCGAACAGGAAGAGACTCAGACAGGAAGTGATATCACACCAAGCTAATATGGCCGCTGCTATCCTAAACAATCAGAGAGCTTCTAGAGCTGTTTACTCAGTTATGGTAAAGCATTCTGCAGAGTAAATATAGTGCTATAGCCTGCACTATTGTGGCTAATCTATTGGCAATAAACTGCTTTGGTAGCTTTCCTTCTCCTTTAAGGCCACTGGTGTAAAGGCTCAGTCTGACCCAAGATACCCATAGTGTACATTTTTTGAATTTTCCAGCAATGAGTTGTGTTTTCCTTTCTGACATATAGCTCAGTTTTTATGTACACAAGGTGTAGTTTTTATGACTAAATTACACTGTGTACATTGCACATAATTCACTCAACCATTTAAAATGTTATTCTTGAACCAATAAACTTATTATTTTTTAGTTGTAATTTTGTTGTGTAGGCAGCCACCTCAGGTCATTTTGCCTAGTCATGTGCTTTCCGAACAAGACAGCACTTTTGTCATTGTTACCTTCCTATTGTTCTGCAACTGGGCTGCTGGGGGTAAGAAATGGGGGGTGGTATCACTCCAACTTAGTCCTACAGTAAAGACTGTCTGAAGTTTATGAAAGCACAAATCCCATGACTGAGGGCACCTGGGAAACAGACAACATGCCAGATTTAAACATTAAATATAAATAAACATGTCAGACTTCAAAATTAAATATAAATAATAAATATGTTTGCTTGTTTGCAAAATGGATTTCAATGCAAAATTCTGCTGGAGCAGCACTATTATTGACTGATGTGTTTTGTAAAAAGAACAAGTTTTCCTGTGAAAGAATCTCTTTAAAGAAGAAGGAAAGGCTAAGTAAGCTTTATCAGAAAGGTCTAAATACACCAGTAAACCGTCAGAATAATGCTGCTCTGAGTCATCTGTCAAAAGAAACACTGAATTTCTTTCCTTCTGTTGTGTACACACGGGCTTCTGTATCAGACTTCCTGCCTTAAGCTTAAACCTCCTTGCCCTGGGCGTGAGAATGCTTAGTTTGCTCCTCTCCACCTCCCTTTCCCCCTTCCCTATATATCTATAATCTGAGCCCAGAGCTATGAGTGAGCAGGGAGAGACTCAAGCAGGAAGTGATGTCATGCCAAGCTAATATGGCAGCTGCTATCTTAAACAAACAGAGAGAGCTTGTAGAGCTGTTTAATCAGGTATTGCAAAGCATTCTGGAGAATAAATATTAGGAATGGGACCAAGACCTGATAGGATGTTCACATCAAAGCTTTAACCTATCAGGTCTGCAGCTTTCATGGGAGAAAAGGTGTCACTGGTCAGAAAAATGGGCCAGAATAGAGGCAATGTGTTAATGATATCACGTAAGCATTTTAAAGTGATGCTTAGAAGTTATAAAAATCTGGAATGCATCAGGAAAAAAACTAGATCTACACAATGTCTAGACGTTTTACCCCTGAAAAACTATTCAGTTAGTGTTACATATCAGGGATTGTGCCACTTGAGAAATTCCAAAAATGACTGCTACATTTAAGCTTATAAACTGTTATTACAACACCACTAGTGTTTTGCATTTTTTAAATTTGGGAGCGAGAGTTGAATATAAAGATCCCAGTTCACTGCCTAGTCAGGAGGCTGATACATTATGTTTTTGATTTTAAGTCTTCTTATGACTGACAGTTTTCTCATTGTAGTGGGTTTATACAAGACCCTTCATTGCTTACTTGAAACGTGGGATCATGCACTGTGTCACAGTACCACAGATACATGATTCTTGTGTACAAATGAACACTAATACTGGGTGGCAGCTGCAGACATTGATCATCCATGGGAAAATAAATCTAAAACTGAGACATTTTAAACTAGTGATCTTTTCTTACTATTGTAAATAATTCACTGATGGTGATGACTAATCTCTGGCAGTTGCGACACTTGAAGAGACTGAGAATAAGTCAAATAATCAGCAAGGCAAGATCAAAGATTTAAGTCAGATTGTTATTATGTTTATAAAGTCATTCTAAGCCATTCTTAGAAATGTAAATGTGCATTTAATAAAGCAAGATGAAAGAACCAAGCAACAAATTGAAAAGATGTCTTATACACATAGGGACTTATTTATAAATCTGTGTAAAATGATTGAAGTGATTTACAGCGGTAAAATAGTGTAAAAACTGATGTAAAATAAATGGAATATTTAAAAAGCTTCTAAGTGGAAGCAATTTTTTTTGCCTCAGATTTGTGGTGCAATAAGCTGGATCTGTTCATTCCATATATTTTATTCTTCTCTTAAACTGACAGTACACGGGCTGATAAATGCTGCTGACATAGCTCGTGTAAGGGGCCTTCTGCCTGAAATAGCTGTGCTTTAGGGCTCAGCAGAGACAAGGTACAAAGTGCAAGAAAGTAGACACCCTGCACCTTTGTATCATAAAGGTATTATTAAATGTATCTGGGTAATAGATAGGCTGTGCAAAATAAAACAGGGTTTCAATATAATTAGTTAGCCAAAATGTAATAAAGGACAACAGTGTCGGACTGGCCCACTAGGATACCAGGAAAACTCCCGGTGGGCCCAGATGTCAGTGGGTCCCTTTGCTTCTAACCATATGGCCTATTTCACAATGATTTCCTATTTCTTTATGGTAAAAAAGAGGCTTAATAATGGAAGAATAGAGTATAGTAGATAGATATAAAAGTCTTGGAGAAAAAAGAGGTTGAGTGAGGAGAGGAGGAATAATAGTTTGGAAAGTGGGCCCCTGGTCTAAGGTTTTCTGGTGGGCCACTGGCATCCCAGTCCAACACTGAAGGACAGAGTGACTGGATATCTTTCACAATAGCCAGAACACTACTTCCTACTTTGCAGCTACAGTATATTGGTTTCCACTGATTGGTTACCAGACAGTAACCAATCAGTGACTTGAGAGGGGGGCCACATAACTGTTGCTTTTGAATCTGAGCTGAATTTTTTTTTAAACATTTTTTGATGTTACTGGTCCTTTAGAAAGTGTTGCATACACAAAGAGGTGTGTGTGTGTTTTTTGGGTTTGCACTACATTCTCCAAGCAGCAAGTGAACCACTTGTCAGGCAGGTGCAAGTCATGGGAGCAATTCTCAAGGACTTAGTGTACAAATCTTTTGTAAGTTTCGTGTACTGTTTCATCTCTGTATCAAAGTCACTTGAAAATAAATGTTTACACTATACCAGATATTTCATCTAATAGGAGTCAGGTTTTACATTTCATCTAATAGGAGTCAGGTTTTATAGAACTATATTAAACCCTTAGAAGGGAAATCAAAGTCTTCTGCCTGTGAGAATGGGGCATGCTGGCTGCAATATTCTTCGGAATTTGTTTTCAATAGAATTCCTTTATGTTCATGTGATTTTTACAGAAAAAAATGGATAGGTAATGCAAGATCAGAGCACAAAATGAAGAACTAATAGAGTCTGTGATTATATATTTAAGAGCTGCTCAAACTAACACCATTATTATTAGTAAAAACATGTATTTCTAAAGCACCAACATATTCAATAGTTATATACAATAGATGTCACTGACCTCCTCACATTCCCCCTCACATTCCCTCTCCCTCCTCACTATCTAATTGTGCATCCGGTGCCTGGTCATGGTCATCAGGTGCCAAATTCAGGCCCTAAACAAGATTTTTACATCATGTAGAACTTGCCTTGGTAACAGCGTTCAAAAATGGTACCTGCCTGCTTGCTGTGATTGTGAATTCCAAGACAGAAGGAAATAAATTTTAAATAATATATATATATTAGAGATACACCGAATCCAGGATTCGGTTCAGGATTCGGCCAGGATTTGGCTTGGGAGAATTCTTCCCGGCCAAAACAAATCCTAATTTACATATGCAGATTAGGGGTGGGTGGGAAATCACATGACTTTTTCTTACAAAACAAGGAAGTAAAAAATGTTTTTCCTTTCCCACGCCTAATTTGCTTATGCAAATTAGGATTCGGATTCAGTTCGGTATTCAGCCGAATCTTTTGCAAAGGATTCGGGGGTCTGGCTGAATCCAAAATAGTGGATTTGGTGCATCCCTAATATATATATATA
>CM044441.1:60510230-60569197 GCA_024363595.1 Xenopus borealis | reverse complement strand
ATATATATATATATATATATAGTGTATAGAAATAGCTTCGGAATTATTTCTTAGGGTAACAGGTCCCATTTATTGGCTGTGTATCAATCTGTGTATAGCACAACAGGAACTTGTTTACAGCAAGTATTTCAATAAAAACTATCATTGGTGCAGTTGCTACTGTTTTTTCTTCTATGGTTGGATTTCTTGTCCTCCTATTAAACTATATATAATGTATGCCAACCAAGCACTGTTTGCTGTGTTTGTTGATTTTAGAATCAGATGCACTCCCTAACTAAACTATTATTCCTAATAGGACTAGGAAGATCATAGGATAGGTACCTCTAATTACCATGATAATGCCTTTGCTATAACATTAGGGTAAAAAAATGCATATAGTTTGTTCTTCCTTTATTATAAATTCATTACCAAAGGCCTGTTAAAGTATAACTGTCATGGTTTGGAGCAGAGTTTTTTTATATCATGAAATGTATGTTTACAGTACATAATAATATGATATATAAACTTGAGAACAGCCAGATAAATTCAAAGGCAGTGAAAATAAGAGTTACAAGAGTCAGTATCTTAAGAGACTCTGGGGAAATGAGATGATAACTGTGTTTTATCTGATAGAGACAATGATTGTATTTAGTTTCAGAATAATGATTTTTGAAAGGTTGTAGGCACTACTTCTTAATAATGGTGTTTATGGGTGATATAATCTTGGCAAAAATCACATACAGATATCATTCACATTTGATATCAGGACTATGCTCATCTGCTCTGAATTTTACAATACAAATAATTGACATTAATGGTAGCATACCTTAAAGATAGTAGTGGTAGGTAATGACAGAATAGACAAAAATACATTCACCAAAAAGGGGGGGGCACAGGAGATTGAAGTAAGGGTTATTTAGAGATGGCATGAGTGGTATTATAATGGTAGGAGTTAAATTACACACCTTGCTAAAGCTTTCAAACATTAGTGTTAAATCAAAATTGCTTTGGAATTTAGCTTATAAAACTTATTACGTAGCATCAACTCCAAATTATTGTTGAGAAATAAGTGTTTTTGTTTATCTAGTATTATAGAAAGTTGTGTAATGAAAACAGTTTCCTTAAAATTAAACCATTTTATGACTTTGCAGCCAGCTTGGGAGATTTATAGCAGATGCCAAAGCCAACTGGTATGTTGTGCACATACAGTTACTACATTAATAGTACATAATGACATTCAGCTTGTCAAGGTCACTTCTTACAGGGACCCCAGCAGTTCTTCTTCATTCTATACAAGATGGATTTCTTCCATGTGTCCCCTTTAGAATGAACTAAGCATCCATGTTAAGTACTACACATTCTACTATTTTCTTTAGCCTTAATAGTAATACAGCATGAAACACAAACCTTAACAGATGAAACTGATTTGGGCCAGGTCTGTGAATAAAGCTTTCCATTTTAATATAGTCGGTGGGGGAGGATATCTGTGATAATGTTTAGTACTGTAAATAGAACAAAGGAGTACTACTATGGTGTACTTAAACATACATGGCTTTTTCCCTCTGATCTGTTATATGAGCCTCACTAATTTATGGCATCATTCATTTTATTGATTCCAAAAGTCTGTGAAAGTAAGTTTTTTTTTAATTATATCAAAGTGTTATGTTGCATACTGCCATTGCATTGCACCTTGTGGGAGTTGCCATATTCCTTATTCATGCAATCCTTTCATTATACCCCTTAAATACTTTTTAAGTGCAAGTTTCAGTGCAAGATGCTCTATCCAGATCCCACATTCTACATAGCAAACTGAAGTGCTGTTTGTATCTATTATACTATGGGACAGATTTATCAAAGGTCAAATTTCGAAGCGAAAATACCAGTTTTCCAAACAAAAATGGACCGTTTTAGATTGAACAGGTCCGTTTTCGTCCTTATTGTTCGAATCAAATGATTAAATAGTTTGACTTGAACGATTCGAACGATTTCCCCAAAAAAAACTTCGACTTCTTAAACTTAGCCAAAAGACTCCATACAGGTTATAGGAGGTCCCCCATAGGCTAAAAAAGCAATTTGGCAGGTTTAAGGTGGCGAATAGTTGAAGTCAAAGTTTTTAAAGACACAGTACTTTGACATTCGAATAGTCTAATTTTTTCAATTCGAATTGAAATTTGGCCTATTCGATATTCGAAGTACCCAAAAATTACTTCAAAATTCGAATTTTCACTTCGACCCTTGATAAATCTGGCCCTGAATGTGTTTGTTTTGTTGCTACTACAAACTGATTTTTAAAGAAACAGTTCCATAAGAGTGGGACCACATATTACAGTTAAATGTGCAATTGTCCTTAAGCAAAGGATTTTACATCAAAGCAGTTACTGTTTGGAGCACATATACCCAGGGCCGGACTGGGAGGAAAAAGCAGGCCTGGCAAAAGTATTGAAGCAGCCCATTTATTCCCTCGCATGCAAAGCATGATATATGTTTCCAACCCCAAGGTTAACTAGAACTAGTGTTTATTAATAGATATTGTAAGAGCCCATTACCATATAATCCCCAGCAATATTATACACCTTATGTGCTGGAACTGGCTCTTGCAACAAATATCTCACCCTAGTTTCTATCATAACTATTTTATCTTATGGATTAGTGACCCTTCGGGTTGCCACATGGCAGGTATTTTACAGGCCTAGCGGGTAAAAATGATGGCTGATCCCAATGTTATTAATAGGGAAAAAAAGGTAAATATATAGAAAAGCCTGTATTGTTTTCCAGAAAAGGTGGCAAACCTAGTGGCCCTATACTTGCAGTATATTACACATTTTCCTTTTTGTGCCCCCAGCTAGACCATGCACCCTGGCAGATAAGAGGACTTTAATTACCATGTGTATCACAGGGCAAAAGTATGGCATACTTGAGGAGACTAGTCTGTCTCATGCAATTAATGATACATATCATAGTTTTCTATATACAGGCTGAAGTGATTGTTCTGAGCACGGATCCTCCAGTTGCCAACATACCTATCATAAGCATAAGGGATTGGGTATGTAGCAAACAACTCTAATATTACTAAGTGAAGTTGGTCAGAATACCGGGTTCCTCCCATATGCCAGTACTGACATGAGCACTAACAAATGCAGCTTAGCTGTGGCTGGCTATTATGGACAGCTCATTTACATTTCTAAAGTGATTGGCTCATTAACATATTAAGGACATTCCTAATTTGCATTTTTTAGGTGAGCAGCCCATTTAAGTTTTAAAGTAAGCGGCCCATTGGGCATTTGCCCGACTCACAGATTGCCAGTCCGGGCCTGCATATACCTAGCCCTCAGCACACCAGGACTTACAGTGTTGCCTCAAAAGAATTCACTTCTACCGTGTATTCTAACCACTTAAGTTCCTACAGTCTGGCAGGAAATACCCCATACTCCTCAGTGGAACACTCACTAACCTATTTGTGCAATAGCAGTAAATAGTGTCTTACTAAAGCCTTTATTCCAAATTTCCAGTAAAATACTTTCTTTCACTGCCGTAGGCACTCAAACTCCATCCACCTTTCTATACAGGTGGAGGTCATAACTACTGGGCCCAGTAGGAATCAAATGTGCCTGTTATACGGTAACTCACTCAAAATGTTTTATTGGTGCAGTGAATCTCAGTATATGAAATAAACAAACATGGCAGCCACTTGTTGTGTTTCAGGCATTGGGCGCTTCATCAGAGGAGAGCAGTAGAGATCTTCTCACTCCCACAGGACATGATGAAACTAGAGGATAGCTCATGTTATGACCAGAATTAACACATAACCCCCCTCATGTATTAAGATTGATGTTGCAATATATAAATTTAGCGAATGACTGCATCAAATCACTAATGATTTGGCCAGTAAATACCATAATATGTCATTACCATACCTTTTTTACAAGTGGTACTGATGAATACCACTTGTAAAAACATCACAGTGCTTTTTAATTTAACAATTTATTTATCAAATCATTCCAGCATGGGAATCAATGTGTAGGAATTCTAAAAGACAGACAAAGCTTTCAATCTCCATTACATTTACAAAAAATACTTTAAAATTCAGTGTATATTGGAAAGTTGCTTAGAAGTATGTTTGCTTTCTTTATACCAAAACTTTTTTTTCATTTTGTGCACAGACATTCCTATCTGAAACAGTTAAAGGGGTGGATCGCCTTTAAGTTAACTTTTAATATGTTGTAAAATGGCTAATTCTAAGCAACGTTTCAATTTAATTTTTTTATTTGTGGCCTTCTGATTATTTCCATATTTCAAAGAGGGGTGACTGACCCCATCTAAAAACAAATACTGTGTAAGACTACAAATATATAGTTATTGATACTTTTTATTACTCATCTTTCTATTAAGGTCCTCTCCCATTCATATCACAGTCTCTTATTCAAATCAATGCATGATTGATGAAATTGCAAACTGGAATGCTACTGAATACAAAGCTAAATAACTCAAAAGCCATAAATAATAAAAAATGAAACCCAATAGTAAATTGTCGCAGAATATATCTGTGCATCATACTAAAACTCAAAGGTAAACATCCCTTTTAAAAACACATCAATTTTAGTCAAATAAAGTAAAACTAACCCATGCAGTGTTTCAAATCCAGTAAAAGGATAATGCAAAGGTAGACTGCAGCACAGAAAATTACTGAATTATTAAACATTGAGTATGGACTATAAAAGGTGAAGTTGTTGTACACTAGAGAAATGCAAATGGTACAGTACTTCACTGTAATGGCAAGGAGACGGGTGATGGCAGATTCCATTAATGCCTTCATGAGTGGCTTTGATGACTTTTTGGGCTGTCCATTGAGAATCTCAAGATCTACAATTAGATTATACAGGAATAGGATCTATCTTTCGGTAATTTGGATAACCATACACAGGATTTCTAAAACCATTTAAATAAGAAATAAACTTAATAGGATTGTTTTGCCAAAAATATGGATTCATGCAGCATAGTTGGGATCAAGTATATGGTACTGTTTTATTATGACAAAAAAAGCCAATTATATTTTTGAAATTATATATTTTTTTATTATATATACACACCAGGTATAATTTGGAATATTTGTTCTTTATGCACTGTTTTCTTTTTTCTCATTACTGTTTGTGAGTTTTCTTGTTAAGGCTGGAACTACGCGTTACGCATTCTTCAGATCCGATGTGATGAGAGGAAGCGTAGGCGTCACACCAGATGCACTGAATATAATGTAAGTGATAGAACTATTACTGACTGATTGCATCCAACATGGTACTGTGTCTTCATCCGACAGTCGTTTTGGATGCAATCAGCTTGTAGGTGCGATAGTTCTATTACTTACATTATATTCGGCGCATCTGACATGACACCTGTGCTTCCTCTCATCACGTCGGATCTGAAGAATGCGTACTGCGTAGTTCCAGCCTTAACAAGAAAACTCACAAACAGTAATGAGAAAAAAAGAAAATTAAATTAAATTGAGAATTATATAAATGCATTTTTTTGCACTTCTTTCTTCGTTCGTTCTTTTACATTCACACTTGACAAATTAAGATATAGATTTAAAAATTAAAATGATACTGACGCTAAAAAAAACTAGTTTCAAAGTATTAATGTACATTAAAAGTTATCTATAGGTCAGGTTTTTGCTGGTGGGGATGTTTTGTAAGTAATTGAAATTCCTAAACCTGACTGCTTTCCCAACCTGACTGTGCCATTTCAACCTTTGAGTTAGAGTTTCTAATGCTAATTGATTATTGCTGCACAAATATGGTGGCCCCCTCATAAGTATATGAGAAAGATGGAGGATCAGATAGGTTATGTAAAATCATTGTGCAAATATCATAAATAGCATGCAAACACAAAGTTCTGATAGATGTATAAAGAAGGTTTAATTTCTGGTATCAATATCTTTTTTTATTTTGCAGCTTTGATAGCAAAACCCCTTACTTGGCGTTGGGAGCTGTAAAGAATATTTCCCTTAATATCTCAGTATCCAACTATGGTGATGATGCATACGATACAAATGTCTTCTTCAATTTTTCAAGAGAACTGTACTTCATCAAAATGTGGCAAGAGGTAAGATAATTAGATTACATTTCTCAAGCTGTACATTTTTGTTTATCGAAAGACAAGATATTGGTGGTTATAATTAGACTCTAATGTTGAATTCAGCAAACACAATTATGCTTTAAAGAGTTTACATTGCCTTTTTTCTTAATTTTATTTACTCCAACTTCTTCTGCCTGTGAATATTATTGTCCACAGTCACCGACTGCTCGACAGGAAAACAGAGATGCTGGAGTTCTGAAAGACTGGGATGTAAGGTGGGGGCTCCCAGTGGTGTTCAAAAGTAGGATTGTTTCTCTGCACAGCAGTAAGGGACCATGTGACAATTCCTATGAAGGGAGAATTTCACTGCATACAGTCAGGTTTCTTATAAAAACGGTACACATTTTTTAAATCAAAGTTTATTGGAGATAAATTTCTTTTTCATTAAATAAAGTTAAAAAGGGATTTTATTTTTTTTGCCTTTACATGCAAATTTTACATTTACATTTAAATATCGCAGTTTCTGGATACAAAGACCTGTTGCTGCTCCCATGAATGCAGTGTTACCTGCATTTCTCAATGCTGTATTCATGAGGGGCAGGGGAGGTGCTTAGGCACCCACCTCCAATCTCCTACCCATCCCCTAACATGCCCATCTATAAGCACTTTCATCCAGGGTCCACGTAAATGACACTTACAAACTGACATGCCATGGCATACTTCTAATATCACACAGCTTGTACAAGCAGTGTTTCATAAATGTCCACCATAATAATTTTTTAATAGCATGCTGTTATCAGGCATAAATATAGTACAGTTTGATATTGCAGCCAGGGCAGCACATACAGATAGAGTCACTTGGATTTGTAAGTTAAATGCGTCATGACTCAGGGCTAATTGAAGAAACTGTGTTATCTAAAGTTATCTTAACTCATTTAATGCATTTAACCTTTTCATTAGCATACCAAAGCACCATTGTTTTCAATGGTGAACTCTTTAATTGGATGGGATGCTGTGACACAATATTCTGTGCTAAGTGAGATAAATGAGATAGATGAGTTAAGTCACGACGCATTAAACTTACAATCCAAAGTGACTGCATCTGTAAGTTTATTTTAAACTTTATTTTTAACTTTAGTTTATTTTAAAGCCTCTCTTTGAAAACCTTGTTCAAATAGCTATGTGCTGTGTCTAATTCAACAAATTCAATCTATTCAGCAGTATAAATTCAAAATATATTTAAAATAGGAAGTTGCTGGTAAAGACATAATGGAATGTCTATGCATACCTTTGCTATACTACCAGAACCAGTCAAATTAAAATCTAATTTCAAAAGAAAATACATATTTTGAACAAAGTGAAATTATTCTAACCCACTGAAATGATTGAAACCATTTCTAGGGCCAATGACAGACAGTCAGAGAAGCCCTTTTTTGCAAATAAATATTACAATTTCACATAACTAAGTGGAACAATACTAAAAGGGGAAGGAAACCCCCAGGCACTAAGTCAAACCCCCCCCCCCCCCCCCCCAGTAGGCCCCCCTCCCTCCTTCCCCCCAGTCTACCCCTCCCCCGGGGTTGCCCCTAAGTCCCAACTTACCTCTTCAAGCAGGTCCCCTCCAGCGATGTTCTAAGGGGCCATCATCTCTTCTAAATTCTTCCTGGAGCTGACGGCGATGGGCTGCGCATGCGCAGTAGGACGCCGATACTACTGCGCATGCACCGAAAGTTCACGGAGTTCGCCGTCAGCTCCAGGAAGAATCCATTAGAAGAGAAGATGGCTCCTTAGAACATGCTGGAGGGGAGTTTGTTACTTTCGGACGCATGCGCAGTTAGAGGCATTTTTCAGTATGGAGGTACTGCGCCTGAAAGCCACGAGGTTTACGATTTCTTTCTTTGGAAACTTCGTGATTTTTGGTGCATGCACAGTAGATCTGCACCAGCAAATGCCTCCTACTGCGCATGCGCCAGAAAACACAGATGAATCCATGAAGATAGCACTCATGAGAATATGGCTGCCGTGAACTCCACTGGAGAGGACCTGGTAGGAGGAGTAAGTAACAGGTTAGTGGCTTTTGCCCAGTTAGGCAGTTAGGCCAGGGGGGGAGAGGAGGGAGAGTGGCCTACACAGGGGAGGGATTTTTGCACGTAGGGGTTGAATTCTCCTTTAATAAAGGAATTACCATTCAAGTCGCTTAGTTCAAATCAGTTGCGCTATTGACACAACAGATTAGGGGTCATGTACAATGCCTCACGCAGTGTGCGATTTGTAAAAAAGCCATGTTTGGGCATTTTTTGTTCTTTTGAACAATAGTCAGCAATCCATTTAAGAGGGGTGGGTGGGGTAAGGCACATAGACGTCTTCCTCTCACCCCTACCTCCTGATGCTGGCTGTGCTCGCTACCGAGCACTGTATTTTCCATCCACTGCTCAGTGCAGAGTGCTGGAGGCACAAATGATCCAGGAATGAGCACTAAGGGATGAACCCTTGTAATAGCACCCTCTGGGTCAAGAATGACCCTTATTGAAGCCTGTAATTACAGTTACAGAATATCAATGATCAGGCTGGGCAGGTGCTGCGGCCCTCCCTGCAAGCACTCACAAATGCAAGAAGTATGTATCAATGCAATTATCTTTTATGTTATGAGTGAAAGCATGCTCAATGTTGCACCCATTTTTGTGTGCACTGCAATTTTCATTAGTAAATGAGCCATCAGGACTGTGCGCCTTACATATACATTTGTGGCCAGTTAGCAATCTGCACAATTTCAAACGTTTCCATACAGGCTCAGCTGTAGGGCAGCATTCTATCTATCATGATGTAGCTCAATTGCACTTGTTTGGAAAGTGATTATTCTAATTAAGAATTCTGACTTGTGCAGGTCACTGGGCTGATCTGTAGTCTGTTAGTGTAAATGCGTGTATGATTTTTGATCTTCCCACATACATAATGCAAGCCGTATGTTACTAGTCACAAAAACAAATAAACGTTCCAGTTTAAAATATGCTTCTTTCAATGAAAGGTCAACAACAGCTACAAGAATTTTGTTGATTTTGGATAGGTCTAACAAGGCTTTACAGTTACCCCTTCTTTTCATATAGGCCTCAAAGGTATATGTGGCTTTTAATATTCTGAAATGTGTCAAACATAAACTATGCAGTAATTTAATTAAAGGGGCAGTATATCTCTTGTTCAGCATATCTCTATTCACTGGATAGGACTTGTGAACATACTTTTTTGTCTATTGTGTCAGTCATATGCTATGAAGCAGAAAATCAAGTTATCATGTTTGGTCCTTGCAAGGGAGATCATTAGATTGTCAGTAAACAAAACTCTCCCTTCCCCTTTTCTTGGGAAATTATTCTTGGGGAAAAACCTGAATTTTTAGAGATATATTATACCCAAATGCTGCAAAAAGCTTTAATCTGAAAACCCTGCATCTCAAACTGACAAGTTCATGTACAAGTCAATGGCAGATATCCCAATCCCAATTTGAAGATATTGTGATCTGCACTGGGTTCAGCCCAATAATCTGAAAAATGTTTGTGTTTTTGGGATGAAAAAAACTAGTGATTTGGAACTTAAGTCCTAAAAATTGTATAGTTTGAATTTTCATTTTATTTTCTCAAGTTTTTAACCAACCCATCTTTTTCGAGTTATTATTAATTAATTAATTAATTAATTAATTAATTAGATAAGGTAAAATCGTGGATGGGAGTTTGGTCGAGCTCTGTTTAATAAAAAAAAATTAGATACTGTAGATTCTGATTTTAGTAAATAACCCCCATTTAGTATGCTCAGTACAAGCCTTTTCATTGCACTCGTGTTGGATAGGTGTACTGTCCCTTTACGGGCAATTGCAAAACAGTTGGTGTGTTTGGAGTGCTGCTGCACGTTTGTTAAAAGGACCAGCTTTTTACTAGGTCTTAGCTTGTACCAATATTATAAAGATCAATGTATATGTCATTTTTTTATTAGTATACAACATATGAATACAGTATGTTGACATTTATCTTCTCCACTAGTGTCTACACTCATCTTGGAGAGTGGATCACATATCTTTTCATTAGCCTTTCACAGACTATTTTATTTTTGATAAAATTAAGATAGATTAGGAATAAAATATTATTCAGAGGAAGTGTAATCTATTTATAGGCTTTCAATAAAACAGATTATACGGTTTGCTTTTTTCTTACTTACTTAGTAATGTTTGTCTGATATATAAACATTCCTGTAAATTTAAGGTTGATTATGGGGGTTATTAATCAAAGGTGGAGTTAATTTTTAACAGGAAAATTTGAGTTTTCAATGGTATTTTTTAGGCAAAACTAAAATTTTGGAGGTTTGGAGGTTTGTTAATTTTTTTTATACTTCTAATGAACTAAAAACTCAAATGTTTTCTGATTTAAGAAAAAACGTATATGAAAACAACTCGAATCAATGAATTCAGGGTGAAACCGCTAAAATCCTGACTAGAATGAGTTTTCGGTGAAAAAAAAACCTCAAATTGCTAAAATGAATCAAGTTTTCGTTCTAACCCCACCGGAAAAAAACCCCAAACATCATGAAGGCTACAAACATTTACAAATGGTTAAAGAGACCTCTGACATTGAATTCTACATTACATCAACAGGTTTTAGCAGGAGTATTTTTGGATTCGAGCTATTTAAAGGTTTAAAGGTACATCTTCAAAAATGTGAGTTTATTTTTAACCCGCAAATTCGAGTTTTGACAGAAAAATACCCTCAAGAACTTTTTTTGGGGAAAAATCAACTTGACCTTTGGTAAATAACCCCCTAGGTAATTTTGTCACTTTTTGTATTGGAAAACTCCAGACATATCTTGAAAACCCCTAGGTGTACCTATAGTTTGTACTCAAAAGAATTTAGTGGTAAAAAATTTGGGGTACAGGGCCATATTACAAACAAGGGGCTGTTTATCATATGGATAATTTAAATAAACCTTTGGCAATACCAAATGAATGTACCATTGGCTTTAGATTATTAAAGAATACAATGATTAGTAAAATATAGTGGTCTGTTGGTAAAGTCACTGTCTTACATCCAGGGTGTGTTCTCTGCTACATCTTGCTGTAGCTATTATAGTATGTATTATTATTTCTATTCACTACTCAGCTGATATTTATGGGTTGATGGAAAGGGGCAACATTTTTCCATGTTACTACATAATCTCCCCCCTTATATGCCATTCCCTTTAGTTCAAATGCTTGCCAGGTCCTAACTCCAGAGATTCAATTGGCATTCTTCCATTCAAGAGCCTGATATGGTAATGTTGTAATCCTATATCATGCTTAAGGCAAAACTGTTCTCAAAATAAACCTTTACAGCTGAGGTTTTTGACAGGAATGACACAGAAGAATGTCAATAATAGATACAAATAGAAAACTGATTATTGTCATTTTGACATTTTTACTTAATATTCAATATCAAGTAACTTGATTTTGGGTGTTGCTGTGCTGCTCACTTAAAATGTGTAAATTCTGAAAGATCTAAAAATAGATCGAGATGTTTCCAATTGTGTAAGAAAAATGTAATTATGTAATGAAAGCATGTTCAAGGAATTACTTTGATAATAGTTCCATATGGCTTTAATATTTAGAAATTGTTCAATTGCTGCTTTGCCCAAATGTTTTCAGAACTCCTAATCCTTATTATGTAACCATGAGATTAGAAAAAGGAGTATAGCATATTGATACAAATTTGAAAATATGAAGGCTGATTTTTATCTTGAGTCCTAAGCTGTTTTAGCAAACACGCCTATTAGTATCACCGCAAGAATTTGAAAATCACGGACACTCAAATTCTTCTTTATAGTTGCATGGAAATGATTACCATGCCTGACCCATTCAAGCAGGCTCTATTGCAATCAACGAAGATAATTTTTTTGTATTGTATCACCAAGTCACAAATCCTCTGTGTGTGTTGCAATATATTTAAGATGACCAAATCAACTTGCATCTGATTCATTAAACATTCCATTGCTTCATTACACATTTTACAAAGGGACTAAGTTTTACCTGCCACTTACTTGCTGCTTTCAAAGTAAAACTCCCAATCTTGGTTGCCCTTTTATTAGACACCAGTGGGATCACCTGACTATAGCTGGGAGGGGTGGGGGCTACAACTTGGAGCTGGTCACTGCTCCAGTATAACTATAAAAAACAAGGGAAAATTGTGCTCATCACTAATTTTTAAAAACATTAAGCACAGTTCAATGAAGATGTTACCACAAAATTCACATAGATAAATACAAGAGGTCCTCTGCACTCAGCCCGTTATATATATATCTTAAGGACACTGAAACGTTTTGTGCCTTAAAGGAAAACTATACCCCCTGAACAATGTAGGTCTCTATAAACAGATATTGCATAAAACAACTCATACAGTATGTAAAAGCCTGCTTCATGTAAATAAACCATTTTCATAATAATACACTTTTTAGTAGCATGTGCCATTGGGTAATCATAAATAGAAAATTGCCATTTTAAAAAATAAGGACAGCCTCCTGGGATCCTAGGATCCAACGGTGCACACAAACATACCAAACAAACTATAAAGTTAGATCACACGAGCCAATTAACAGACAGAGTTGTGTCTTTACAGTTAGAGTGGTCAGGTGATCTCTGAGGCAGCACAAAGACCATCATGAAATGGTGGTTCAAGGCAAGAGATGTAAAAGGGCAATATTTACTTAAATATATATACCAGGTAGGTAAGATTCTTTAATATGTCACTTGATTTGATATAAACTATCTGTTGCTCAAAAATTCATTTTCGGGGTATAGTTTTCCTTTAAAGGAACAGTTTAATGTACTAATTAAAATTAGCTAAATAGATTGTATGTGCAAAATAAAAAATGTATGTAATATAGTTAGTTAGCCAAAAATGTAATATATCAAGGCTGGATGTCTAGCATAACAGAACACTACTTCCTTTTCAGCTCTCTAACTCTCATGGGACATAACTGTTCAGTGAGTTTGCCATTGATCTTCAGCATGCAGCTCAGATTCACAAGCAAACAGTTATGACTCATGTGCCCCTCTCACGTCACTGATTGGTTACTTCCTGGTAAGCAGGAAGTAGTTTTCTGTTCTGTTATGTGAGACACCCAGTCACTCCAGACTTTATACATTAACTTTTTGCAAATTTTTTTATTTTGCACATACAATCTATTTACCCAGAACAATTCCTTTAAGCTACTAAAATGCCTTACCCTTAGGATTGTTAATGTTTTTAAAAAATAGTGGGGAGCACTTTCATACAATGTATTATAAATAAAGAAGCAAAGATTTTACAAGAGTGTGCCAGATCGAAGATTTGTGTATGTAAAAGCCATAACTTTACTCACAATTATATACATAAAAGGATATTCAAACTTTGGAGTGTGGATACTCATCAGAAGTTTCAGTAGCATTTATCAGATCATTCTTGCACAACCACTTTGAGTTCCTTAACAGCAAAATACTTATTAACCTACTTCTTATTTCACTTAACGGGATTATTGAATTAAGATGTAATTTTACAAACGCTGCAAGCATAAGCTTGGTAAAAATAACAGACTAACTATTAAAAAATAAATGCATAGCTCTTCTGTAAAATATTTTGCACATTGGCGTAACTAGATATAACTGGGCCCCACAGCAAATATTCAGACCCCCAATATGTTTAGGGGTTAACATGTTTTTAGGGATGGGCCAAATCCACCATTTTGGATTCGGGCGAACCCCAAATACTTCCCAAAAGATTCGGCCAAATACCAAACCGAAACTGACCCCTAATTTGCATATGCTAATTATGGATGGGAAGGGGAAAACATTTTTTACTTGCTTGTTTTGTGCCAAAAAGTCAGGTGATTTCCCTCCCTGGCCCTAATTTGCATATGCATATTAGGATTTGGATTCAGTTTGGCCAGGCATAAGGCTTCGGCCGAATCCTGCTGAAAAAGCCCGAATCCTGGCCAAGTCCCGAACGAATTCTGGATTCGGTGCATCCCTACTTGTTTTACCAATATTTATTGAAACTGTATCTGAATTAGGGCCCCTGTACCTCCTGGGCCCTCCTGCAGCTGCAGGGCCAGATTCCTCTATAGTTACGCCCCTAATTTTACAAGATAACCTATATTGAGCTTCACTGAATTATATGTATTAGTTTAGTACTATTGCAATTATATAGTGATGTAGGGACCCATAGGTTTCTGTTTGGCACATATGGAGTTAAGTCCCTGCATCTCTGTCACTAGGCAGAAGTTTATGTTACAAGTGTATACTTCTAACCAATATTTAGAGCCAAGAGTGTAATGAATACTTCCTGCCACACAGCTTTTTAGTGCTGGAGAGGAGTGGCCACTTCCTCTTTGGCTGCTAGTACTGAACAGGCTGGTTGCTCATTGAGCCTGGGATCCACAAGGCCCCAGTAAGCCACATGCCCTAACAGGACCTCCAACTGTTAGTGATTCAAGTCGGGGACCAGGCCACCCAGTGAACGAGGGATAGTAAAAGCAGGGTAGTATTGTAATATAGATACAGTAGTTAGCTGTATTTAGTATGAACAGTGTGTGTTCCAACGAGGAGTGCTAGCAGGAAGAGATCTTCCTTACAAAGCTCCCCTGTGATGCTTTTAGTGCAGGGATATCATTGTGCTAAGGATTAGCAGCAGCTATCCGGCCTTACCTGGTATTCCAATCAGTCACATTACAGCAAAGGCACTTTGTATTGGATTTGATGTACCTTGACTATCCTAACTCTGAGGAATATTTCCTACTGTGATGTGTTGTATGGAAATCTGCTAACATCTCTACTACTCCTGTGTAACATCTGCTACTCTCTATGAAAGCTCCTGCGTGAGTATTTAAACCTGTGGATATTGCATTTTGTGCTAATAAACGTTCACCTTTTGTTTTAAACAACCTCCTGGCGCCCATTCATCTTTTATTGTGCAGTCTGGGTATTGTAGTTATACTACCTCCTAAAGGATATCTTCCACCTGGCGAAGGCCCTGCCCTGGTGTGTAGGTCGAAGTGTAACCCATGCTTTCCTATCACTAGTTGGACACTTAATCCTTTGTGCTGTACATAGCCCAAAAAAGCATTACAGTGATATGAGATAAGTTATTCAATACATTCAGCCTTACTTGTTTACTTTTTTGTGTCTGGAAACAGTCATGGTCACTCTAAGAAACCTAATCCAAACATTATAATTATATAGTGCCTTGCAGTAGCAAAGTCATTGTAAAACATTGAGTAATTTATGTAAGCAATAACATCTGAACTTAATATCTGTCAGACACTTCAGAGATGTATGTCTTTTTCAAGAGATTTTACTCTTGAAAAAGACATACAGTGCATTTTTAGCTTATAAAGTCATATTCTGTTATCCATTTTCATTTTTAGACTTTAGTTCCCCTATAAAGGAGAAAAGCAGTCTTGAAAAAGTGAGAGGGAACTTTAAGATTATTTGGTCTTGCTTTGAGCCAGCTACACTCTAAATAGAAAATACTATGACATGATTTTTTCTGTATCAGCACAGGTAAGGGATCTGTTATCCAACCCGTTAACCAGAAAGCTCGGATAACGGGCATGCCATGTCCCATTGAATTTGACTCCATTTTAATAAAATAATTCAAATGTTTTACAATGATTTCCTTCTTCTCTGTAATAATAAAACAGTACCTACCTAGTATAAAACAATCCTATTGGGTTTTTTTTAGCGCCAAGCATTCTGTTTAACATAACGAAATACGTTTTACTATGGTATAAGCAGTAAAGATGCTGGTAAGGAAGGAAGGATGTTCCATTTTTATGGAATACCCTAGAAGTTGCCCACTGAGTACTGAAGCATAGCCAGAAAAGATAACACCCAATGTAGTCACAAAAGTTGTGCATCAACCAACACATAAAATATTAGAGATAAATGCAGAATGGAATGGTGAATATATTTAGAATAACTGAAAAGAAACCAAGATTCTTACATACAGTATATGCTAACACTATTGGGTATGGAATACATTGTGTATTTTTGTTTGCCGCAAGATATGACTTTTATGGGTGATTGTAGCTAAGCTTCAGCCATTCGTCTCTTAACAGTACAGGTGTTTACGAGGAAGGGTTTTTATGAAATCAGAGAAGTGAAAACATGGCTATACATATAACTCTTAAAGGAGAAAAATTAATATGGCTGAACTTATTCCACCAGTGTAAAGCTTTAGCTTTTCAATAGCAGCAATGATCCAGGACTTCAAACTTGTCACAAGGGGGGGGGGGGTCACCATCTTGGAAAGTTTCTGTGACACTAAGATGCTCAGTGGGCTCTGAGCAACTGTTGAGAAGCTAATCTTAAGTGTTGTTGCAAATGATCAAGCATAAAATTAGGTTGGCCTGTCATATAAGCTGATGCTACAGGGTTGATTATTAAATTCTGATGCTAGTTGCACTAGTTTCTGTGCTGACATGTAGTAATTATCTGTATTAATTATGGATCAGCCTTATATTGTGACATTTATATTATTTATATTCAGTATATTGTGGATTGTTTCTTAAGCTCAGTAAGTGACAGCACAGAGCATGTGAATCAGTGAATCAACAGAAAAGAAGATGGGGAGCTACTGGGGCATCTTTGGAGACACAGATCTTCTAATGGGCTGTTGTTGCCTTGGGCTGGTACAGAAGCTCAAAAAATGTAATGTATAACATTTCTAGCCAACTTTTTTAGTTTATATTTACTTCTCCTTTAATATTTCCATTGGCCACATATTTTTGATTTACTGTTATTCTTTATGTATATACTGCCAACATATTCTGCAGCACTTTTCATTCAAATGGCCCCTGCTCAAGTGTGGTTTATACTTCTAATTTCCCCCACAACGCTATGGTCAATTTAATCAGATACCAGCTAATACACTTGTTATTTACAGTTTGGGCCAAAACCAGAGCATTTAGAATAATCAAGGCACAGGTGTAAAACAAGTACTGCTTTCAATCTCAGGTGCCCAATTTAGCTGTGACTTTGGAGACGTTCCATTTAATGAAGGACATTTCCCTACGCCTGATGTCAACTGCAATAGGCCTGAAATAAAAGAACCTATGAGGTGTACTAAGAGAATCAGGAAACTACCTGCATGGACCAAGGCCTTTATTATGTGAAGAATGTATAACATTGCTCTAAGATGAATACTGTTTTATGGTTTCTGTTTGCTATATTTGCCCAAATGCTTTCCTAATGTAGGGGGAATATGTGGTATTTGTGCAAGGTTCCTGTTGGTGTCACTGTGCACAGGAGTTGTGCTTTATATGCATGGTGCCTTCTATGCTGTTTAAAAGTATTAGAGTTCAAGTTATTGTTGAAGTGTAATGGCTGCATGAACCTGCTAATAAAGCACTGTTATACTCTGCTTATCCTCTGCTACCAAAACATAAACTGTATCAAAATGCTCAAATAAGAATAGAATGTCAGGCAGTTATATCAGCCATGTGGAATGGCTGATATGGAAAAAAATGATCAGATCTCTAAAGTGGAGTGCCAGCAGCACCCAGGAGTTAATACTCCAAAATACATCTTGACCTAGAACATTGATGTAGATAATTGATCTGAACCAGGTTAGCTTACTTTTGTGTGTTTTTTTTTACCATTTTGTGCTGGTATTTGATAACATCACTAATATTCACTATACCTTCATTCCCCACTATATTCTTCACAGAGTTATTGTCACATGCTCACTTCACTTTCAAGGGATTACAAAGCTAATGCCCATTGCCTACTTCTTCAGGCTTTAGTACAGTCACTGTAAAATTATTAATACAGTGTCAACAAGAACAGTAAATAAGCTAGAGTTCTTAATCTGTACCTTGTGAATAATAGAAAGATAACTGTAATATGAGCTGAAGGCATTTGTGAGACATATTTTAACTGTATATTTCTGTATGTCTGTACTTTATAGAGGACCGAAACTACTCCAACCTATAGAGTCCATTTTATCCAAATAATACAATTTTTTTTTTTAATTCCCTTTTCTCTGTAATAATAAAACAGTATCTTGTACTTAATCCAATTTAAGATATAATTAATCCTTATTGGAAGCAAAACCAGCCTATTTGGTTTATAATATGTTTACATGATTTACTAGTAGATTTTAGGTATAAAGGTCCAAATTACGGATCCATTATGCAGAAAACCCCAGGTCCCAAGCATTCTGGATAATAGGCATACAGAATACAGAAACTCTAACAGAAACTCTTTGCACTTGGTGATTGGTGAGACACTTTCCTAATTTGCACTTAAAATTCATGGGCTGCATCATGCTTTTACAGCAGTATGAAAGTGGTAGGTAAAGCAGTGCTGGTGGTTAGCAGATTACTGACCTTTTTCCTCCAAAACCAATGGTGTTTTTAATGGTAAAATACTGTCTACTACTTGTACTACACTCTCAGACTTTATAATCAGATGCACAGAACAAATGTGTTTTCATGATAAAGCCATACCTCCCAACTGTCCCTTTTTCAGAGGGACAGTCCCTCTTTTGACAGCTCAACCTGCAGTTCCTCATTTGTACTGGAAATTCCCTCTTTTCTCTGCATTAAACAGCCAGAAAAAGAAACAAAGTTTCTAACTTAATTGGCTTTTGGCAGTGAGCCCAGAACAGCTATCAGGTGTAAATAAAATACTTTGTAACAATTTTCTAGATAACAAAAGTAATTGTAACAGTTTAGATAAGGAGAAATATTTTCAAGCTTACATAACCTGCCAAATTTTTTTAAAATGAACATGGTAGTTAGTGGGCTTGGCCACAAAAATGGGCATGGTCAAAAAAAATTCCCATGCTACACATGCCAATTCTTTTTGTCCCTCTTTTTACTTCCGAAATATTGGGAGGTATGATAAAGCTGGTCATTGCATTTTTATAAAAGGGTTTTGTTAAAAGAAATACGTATGACATCACTAGAATGACATGCAATTACATGAACTAATTAGTTAGGGTATAGTCAGGCTGTTTAGAAATGAAGCATACATTCCTACAGAAGCATGTTCAGTAAGGCTTTATTGGAAAAATAGTTTTAATTGTTTTTTAAAATATCTTGCAGTGCATGTTTTTCTACGGAATACATTAGGGAGAAAACTGGGACAATTTATACATTTGCTCCCCTTTATTTCTAGCCTCCCATCTGATAAATATTTTTATAATCCATAAGTAGTTTAGTTTGGTGTAAAGTCCCGGGACTGTGAAATAGTCTGTAAGTCAATACAAGCATGCCTAGCCAGTATCTGTATAGTTGGCGGGTGTGTCTATGATACTAATGAGATCATGGAATACAACCGGAAAAGTCTGATATAAGCCAAGGAAAAGGTCATTTTTGGAATTTAGTTTCTTAGGTTGCAGATATTTAAACGAACACTCAACAGGACAACACTGTAGACGCTAGAAAAGCATACTCAGTAACATTGATTTACATTCCACATTTTTCAGAAGAATGTACTGTAATTTTAATGTATAGACTGCTTCTCAAAAGCAGATCCATAAGATATTCCTTGTACTTGGCTAGTTGTCTACTGAACTCACTGCCGTGGCTTTACTTGTTTCTACCATTTTATTAATTAAAGGGGTAGTAAACCCTGCTGCACTGATCAACCAAACTTTACTCAGTTGTTGCTGGACTACAAATCCCAGAATAATTTAACATATACAGAAGGTTGAGGCATACTGTGAGCTGAAGCCCACCACCATCAGGGTTGTATTCTTAAAGCAATATTGCACAATAAAACTTTTCCAAAAATTTTCCCCAAATCTCCACAGCCAGCGGCTGCATTAAAGTGCAAAAAATCCTCCAATGAGAATACGAGCTGATCTGTATCAATCTGGCTTTCTGTAATTTGTTCCTGTAATTGAAGTTGAAAGCTTTAAGCACAGTTTCCCAGCACTGAATAAGTCTGTCCTTTATCCCCATGTCTGATTCCAGTGTAATATAATGAAGAAATAAAATGACAGCAAGATGCCTTACATGGTGCTGGGAATCAAAATTCTTATTGGTCATTTTTTTTGCATTTATAATTAAGTTTTTGATCAGTAAAATTCGCATTGGTGCATTTGCATCTATAATTATGGTTTTCAGTAACTTCTATAGAAAACTAGGGGGTGCTGTGGGGTGGCATTACAGATGGGATTACAACCCCTTTAATACAGACACTGAACGACCCAGCAAATCATAGTTATGTGTCTAATGTGCCCCTTGATCAACATCTTAATAACTTTAGGGTCATAAGACTTTTAATCATTCAATCAGTGTCTTAAAGGGGTGGTTCACCTTTAATTGAACTTTTCATTTGTTATTGAATGGCTAATTCAACTGGCCTTCATTTTTTCTTTTTTATAGTTTTGGTATGATATTCCACCTACTCTTTCCAGTTCTCAAAGGGGGGCTCACTCACCCCATCTGAAAAACAAACACTCCTTTAAAGGGATACTGTCATGGGAACACCTGTTCTTTTTCAAAATGCATCAGTTATTAGTGCTGCTCCAGCAGACTTCTGCACTGAAATCTGTTTTTTCAAAGGAGCAAACTGATTTTTTTATATTTAATTTTGAAATCTGACATGGGACTAGACATATTGTAAGTTTCTCAGGTGTCCCCAGTCATGTGACTTGTGCTCTGATAAACTTCAGTCACTTTTTGCACTGCTAGGTGGAGTGATATAACCCCTTTTATCTTCCCCCACAGCAGCACAGCAGCAGAACAATGGCAAAGTAACCAGACAGCAGCTCCCTGGTAGATATAAGAACAGTAAACTAGTAAATATCCATGTCCCACTGCGACTCCTTCAGTTACATTGAGTAGGAGAAACAACAGCCTGCCAGAAAGCAGTTCCATAGTGCAGTACTGACTCTTTTTAAATGCACATGACCAGGCAAAGTGACCTGAGACGGCTGCCTACACATCAATATTACAATCAAACAAAATATAATTGGGTTGGGTTAGGAATTAAACTTTACATGATAAAATTAATTATTGGCAGTGTAAACATTCTAGTTTAGGAATAAAAACTACACCATGAAAATCATGACAGAATCCCTTAAATGACTACAGGACAGCCTAATTCTACATCACTGCCAGGATGTCTGTGTGTTTTGGCATTCTGAGGGCTGTGTTTGGTCCATTGAATTACAACAATAGAAAGGTCAACATTTATATCCCTTCATAAAATCTTTGTAAGTTCAAGGTATAACGTAAACAGATGCATTTCTAGTGTACTTCCCTGTAATAAGATGTTTAGTATACATAACTTGATTGTGGCCACTTTTGAAACACATCCAAGATATCCTACTGTAGATACTTTTTTTCCCCTAACAAATAATTCTTTAAACTAAAGTCAGTTACTGCAGAATGATTCCAGCATGACTGTATGGGATAACTGACTGGGTTTATATAAACATGGATGTTTTCCTAATGGGATAGTTAAGCTGTCTGCCAAAAAGGCCTCTCTATGTTAAAAATTGTATATTTTACAAAAAAGGAATACAAAGCACTTGCATATTTATGATGTCATGCTAACTCAATTGCCGGTGGAAGTTATCTAGTTAAATATATTCTTGTGTAATACAATAATTCAGGCCAAATTCTACTCTTCTTTATTAATTTGTGGTGGGGCAGCCTTCCATTCCATTTCCTTTGTCTCATACTGTATAATAATGCACTTGACCCTTTCAATCCTGGCTGATATGGTAGAGATACCCTGTGAAAGCAATAGTTTAGTATTTAAAGCAGTGTAGTTTCTTATCAGCACACTAAAACGATTAAATATTGTACACAACAAAGCTATAAAAACGCTTGTGTGTAAGAGCCCTTACACCTAACCCTAGGTACAGTTGACAAACCTTGAATTTAATTACTTCACACCATGCACCATTTAGGCTAATTATTGCAAAAATTATTGGATTTAAATATTCTTTATACTTTGAGACATACATAGTAAGACTGCTTGCCCCTCTGTGAGACATAAACCCTTTAAGGGGTAGCAAATGGAGCTAAATATTTTACTTAGGTCCTGTATCTTCTTGATCACTAGAGTAAGGAAATTTTGCTGTTTAGACCCCACAGTGAAGCGTGTGGCCGGAAGAACTGATATGTTTTTCTTGTTTCAGTGCCAGTTTCAAGTAACAAATCTTAACAGCTCCCTTTTCCAAAATACAAGTTTAACCATTTAGATGCCTAAAGCACTTCATGTCAGCTTCACAACAGTATTGTGTACTTAAGGAAGGGGGTTGCTCTCTCCTAAATGTTGTACAGAAGCCTGAAAATAAAACTGGTCCCATCGAGAAAAATGTGTGATTCTATGTTTCCAATGACTGGCTAATTTTTAGCAATTTTGGCACAGAATGTGCGTGGCTAAATTGGGCCAAGATAGGCTCTGTTAGGAAATGCACCTTGTATTTACGCAACTAAAATATGCCTCCAACTAGGATCAATGTCTTAAATGTAGACTTGAGGTGGGGACAATGTTTCATGTATGTTGGACCTGCCCGACAATACAGAGATTCAGGAGTAATGTTCTCCAGTACATAAATAAAAAACTAGCTCTCCTGAATATCCAATCCCCAGAACTCTGTCTGCTGGGTCTGACGGGGGAATTACAACTCTGGGCCTACTCCAAAACATGCTATCTACTGTTCTACTATGCAAAAAAGGCAATATTAATGTATTGGAAATCGATAGATCCCCCTCTTTGCAGTTCTGGCTGAAATTGATAAATGACTCCCTCCCACGACAGAAACTTACTTAGCGAGGGGAAGTCCAGAGAAATTTGAAGCCATATGGGGAACCTGGCTAGATTTACAACATATCTGATGCTAACTGAGTGTTGCCCTGCTAGGAAGTAATTGCTACTCTTGCCTTTTAATACGTCTTTTCTTCTTTTTCTTATTGTTTATTATTATTATAATTTGTGTTTTGAAAATTTAAAAAAAAAAAAATGCCTCCAAGACTGGAATTAAAAAAATAAGCACCTGCTTTGAGACCACTGGGAGCAACATCCAAGGAGTTGGTGAGCCACTGGTTGGGAATCACTGGTCTAAAGAGTGAGCAAGGCCATATTCTTGTATTTACATTGATGCAACTCCAGAAATAAAGTTGGCATTTCTTTGGGTTTCTTTGCTATGGAGAAAGAATGTGTGCCCATTTCATTCATGGTACATATAATAATCTGTAATCTAATATGGGCAGTACACTGTTATAATGTGCACATCAGGGGATAGATAACTATAATATATCCACTAAACCATGTATATTTTCACTTTGTCACCCACATTTTCCTCTGAGTAATTTGGTAATGTACCTTCACTGAGAGGGTTCTCAGGTTCCTGCTGTGCTTGTCAGACTGCTTGGGCATATCTACAGAGGAAGCAAACCCTGTGGTTGCATGGGGCTAAGTAAAACCCATAAAAAAGAATAAGTTCAATAAATCTTTGTATAATAGGTCAACTTACCAAAGTTTTTGGGCCCTATATTAAACCCATAAATAAAGAATAAGTTCAATAAATCTTTGTATAATAGGTCAACTTACCAAAGTTTTTGAGCCCTAAATTAAACCCATAAATAAAGAAAAATTTCAATAAATCGTTGTATAATAGGTCAACTTACCAAAGTTTTTGGGCCCTAAATTAAATTTGCTGTGGGGCCTAGTAATATCTAGTTACATTACTGAGCCAGTGAGAACATGTGAATGATGTTCCCAAGGGAAGGCATCAGGCTAACAGGAGCAGGACAAGCACTTTTGTGATCAGGCAGCTGAAAAGGGGCTTCTCTTGGGACCAGAGTAGATTAACTGGTAAGAAATTTATGTAATTTTGTGATATCGTAAAACGGTTATACAATTTTCGTTTTCTTTTTTAGACTACACAAATAAAAATATTCTTTTATTAGATGATCACTGATGTGAATACTCAATCATAATATATGTAATACAAATAAATGAATGAATTAAACAAAAGGAAGGAAAAGTGCCTACACAGCAGTTTATCCCTTACATGTCAAGCTATCAAACCTTGCCAGGAGGATAGTGTTTATTTTTCCTCCCTTGTGACACTAGAACCATTAGAAATGTTTAGATAGTGCAATCACTTGTTAGATCCAGCCAGTTACAGGAAAGAGCGTGAATCAGTCTAAACTGCTCAGCTTTCAATAATTGTCGAAATAATAGTGCTACGTATGCCAGATGACAGCCCAGGACATTTTCGATAAAAGTTATCTTCTTCCTCCCAAGGGGGTTTCTTTTCCTCTTGATACCATGAGATGAAAGGCTAAGTAAATCAACACACTCCCATTCAGACAGACAATTGTTGCTAATCTATATTTATTTCCTGTCTGAGCAAAGCTCATTCATTTTATATCATTGAATAATGATATGCTAGAGAGAGGCATTACTCCAATACAATGTTATTCTTTATGCCTTTCTAAAAGCCAATATGATTACCATTAGAAACAAAACACAGCAAAAAAAAAAAATTTTTTTTAGATTTATGGGTAGGAGAGGGGCCCTTAAATGATTTTTTTGTAGGGCCCATCCATTGCTAGCAAGGTTTTTGAGGGAGATAAACCATTTATAGAGCAAGATACTTGATGCACTTTGTATTTTCATTCGAAACAGTTGATCAAATAAGTCCCATCTGTTGGTCTGTTTCAAATAAAGGAGAAGTGTTTTTGTGTCAGCCTTAATAACACTGCCTCTGAATGTATCCCTACTTTACGAGATTCAAAAGCCCTAATTTATTTTAATACAGAAGGGCATCTGTTTGCAGTAGAATAAAGACTCTCAGTCACTGACCCAGAGGGCATGAACTTGCATTGTGTCTTATAAAGCAAGTGAGCATTTTAAATCTACCAAATGATAGGGTTGGTGGACTAAAGACTTTGCAATGAAAAATTATTCTTTTATAAACCATAAAACCAAATAAAACTACAGAGTGAACATTATTCACTGAAAATGTTGATGCCCTAATGCGTTGATGTGAAAAAAGAAGTCTATTGTATCCTAATATAATAATTTATTTAAATGTCTTACATTTTTTTGGGTACAGGGCCAAATCAAACTAAAATTTGAATGCCCTGTTTATTCTTAGATCTCTGTGTTTATGCTTTATGAATTGAGTTTCAGGTAGGTTAATTCTTTTGTTCTAACAGGTTGGAGTGTCTATCCTAAAGTATACTTTTTGTCTTACATGGATGTTCCTGTGTCTCGTCCTAGGTTCCAAATTGTAATCAATACATAGAGAATGGATGGAATCAGACCAGGAAGTGCAGCGGCTTTTCTGCAAAATATCCTTTTATGAAGGATAAGTGCACTTGATAAAGGGCAACTCTGCTCGAAACATGTAGTGTCTAATAAAAGCATATTTTGCAGTACAGCCACTGTGCTTCCTGGTCTGGTTCCATCCATTCCCTACGAATTGACTTTCAGGTCTGAAGGAATAGGAAACACTGCAACAGAACAGCTGTCGTCTCCTCACTTGAGCAAGTGATAACTACAGGTGCCGAGCTTACTGGTGACAGTAGGAAACCACCTGCAGTGAGAAGAGGCCACACACATAAATAAATGTGACTGAAATACATATAATCACAATTCACCAATTAAATTATGTGTTTTAACAATCTCTTAATAATAACTGTTATGACCAGAACCCATTTAGCTATAGATATGGTTAAATACATAGAAAAGTATTGTTATTATAGTCATATTGTTCATTCATCGTTTATAACGGCAAATGAGCAGTTAAATTCGCTTTTTCGCTAGACATATAAAGGCATATAAGCTTATACTCTACTCACCGTTTGGTAACATTCAGCTATATAATGCAAGCTATTATTAGGATATGCACATAGTGGTGGAGAACAAACACTTTTTGCTATGTATTAAAAAGCATTTAGACACATTTTTGCATGAAGAAGTTGAACCATGTTATGATATATATTATACCCAATAATATCAGCCTTCTGGTGAGAGTTAATTGAAAAATCACATAAAATGTAAATTCCTGGTTCGTTTTCCCCTCAGATTATTATTTAAAATCATAGAAAGCATTTTTTGCCTATAGTGATCCTGTTTTAAGCATCTTGACCCAATCCAAGAACTGCTATGTATACCCCCTTAGGTATCTGCTTTCAATTAGGAATCTTTTTTTTCTTTAAAGCAGCACAGGAATGGAATGGTTGCCAACAGCACAAGACATCCTAGTTTTATTCCTTTAGGGAAGTGGTTTTCTGACTTTTTGGCTTAAGACACATCTTTGCATAAGGATTTTCTCAAGACAAAGATCTAACAATATTTCTGCATAATATAGGGGCATGATGCAGAAATATGAAATATTGTTTTATCAGTCATTGAGCAATAGTTCCAAGAATATATTAACACATCAAAAGCATTCATCCCAAATCCCCCCCTGATTAAGCTTCAAACTTGACTTCCAGGAGTTTGTATAGGAGTTAAAAAGTATACTCCCCAAATCTCACTCTTTGTAGCCTTCAGACAGCCACCACCAGTCATGGTATCAGGGAGGCCAGTCCCACAGTTTAAGAACAACTAAACTGTGACAGCTAATGCACAGAGTACACTACTCACATATACTTCACTGATCACTTTATGTGGCAAAGGCCTTTAAGCAGTAGAATAAAACCAGTTCACGTTCATGTTCATGTTCACCTTAGTGACATGACGTTCTGGATCTGGAATAATACTAGTCACTTAGCTCAAAAGAAGCTGAAAAGATGTCACTGCTGGTAGAAAGGACCTTCTTCCATGAGTCTAATAAACAAGAATTGTTAAGGTACAGGTATCGCATATACTAAGGTACTAAAAGATACACATGCACACACCTGGCCTCTCCTCAGAAATTAACCCCGGTACTGCATAGTTTGAGGATGGTACCTCCAACATACATAGGAACCAGATCAACTACTAGTAGTTGTTGGCTTGGCACGATTAAACACAGGGTAAAACACTTGATAAAGAGCGTAAGCTCGAAACATGTCGTGTTGATACTACAATAAAGGCACCTTTTGCAGCAGACCTGTCTGAGCAGTTGTATCCACACCTACCCTTGATTTGAATAAAACTCTGTTAAGCAATCTTCCTGTGTGCTGGAATTTTTCAATGATCACATATACTACACACTGTAAAGATATTTAAAAACACCACATCCACTGTGCAGTACAGTAAAATGTCAAATTCACAATATAAAGGGTAATCTGGTGTCCAATTAACAACCCAGGTGCATCTGGAACTGTGGTATAGTCATGCTGATGCTTATTTAGACCACTGGGATATTACACACTGACTTCAAAATTCAGTAAACAGGGGACAACTATTGCTTCTTGGATCACATGCCAACATAGGAGTAACGTGAGCTGATCATTGAGACCATGGCTAGAATGATTGGATCTGTTCATATTCCTGTTCATGTGCATGGCCAAATACCATAAACTTTCATCATCTTGCTCTGGTCTTGCACATGAATGCTCATTTTTACAATTTCATTTTGGGTGAAGCTGCCAAACATACTATATTATAAATATACATTGAAAACATTATCAAGTTCTTGCTTTAGTAAGCCCTTGTAAGGTTAATGTCATATTTCCAGAAATTCAAGCACCTATTTGCGAGATTAAATTTATTGTTATTTTACTGTCAGTGTGAAAAGCTATTAAAGTATATTAAAAAAAAGAACTATTTTAAATGTTCGGGGCATCAGAATTCCATTACATTTACCCTTGTTTTCAGACATGGGGAAAAACTTGCTGTGCAGTGTGGTACTTTTCATCATTAGGCTGTCAGTAGTAAAGTTTTTTTCTTCCTTTTTAGGATGAGCTGGGTATTTCCTGTGAGTTACTGGAAGATGACTTTCTCAAGTGCAGCGTGGGATTTCCATTCATGAGATCCAAATCCAAGGTATGGTGCTTTACAGCAATAATACTGCCTTATAGGGCCATATTGCTGTGTTACAGTAGATTTGTATCTGCAGTAATTTAAACACTCCAGTCATTGATATAGGCTCACATTAAACAGTAAATAATGTTTCATTGAACATAAAGAAGGCAGGCGTTGCAAAGTTAAAAATTCTATTTAATCACCAGGCTTGCCAGTATCGTCTAATGATTTAGATTAGCAGAGAGTTAGATTAATTTGTCATATATTGCATAGATAATTTAAGATTATTGCTTGGATTTTTTTTTTTTTTACATTAGGCAAAAGTTTAATATTTTACAACTGTTACCTCAGGGAGACTTGCTTGTGTTAAATCTTTTTTATATACAATATGTGTATATTTTATATATAATTAGAGATTTGTGTATTTGAGGATGTTGTTTAATTTACATATTAGATAGTACCACAATATAACAGATTCATACTTCAAACACATCAGATTTACTGATCAATAGAATGTCTTCATGTATTGTTATATCTTTGCAATAATATTTGAACACTTTGCATGCTACCAATTTCACACCAATGGGATTGTAAATCCAAGGCATGTGTCTTGCTATTTCACATTTCATCTACAGCCTGTACATTGGTAACTGGTGTGTTAGTGCAATAGGTTCCACAATCTGAGACACATGCGGGTTAAATAAACTGGTTCTGTCTACCGATTCTGTTGTCAAAACCATTTATTATTTCTTTTAACTTCTCATATTCTAAAAACATTCCTGCCTTCATCAACTTTCACTTATTGCAGATACCATCTTAGATTATTATCATGCACAGTAAGAGATGCATTTTCAATTGTAAAACTCTTATCAGTCCTGCTGACCCCAGTATATTCAATAATTATTTGCATTGAAATATTGAGCAGAATGGGAAACTAAACAGTTGCAGTCGCAGAAAATGTTGAGAATGAATGTTGATAGGCTGATAACCTCTTTTGTTATTACTTTTAAGATAATGGCACGCATTGTTCTTCCTAGCCTTTTGAAACAGATTGAAAGGGAACAATCACTAAGCAGCATGCCCTGTTTAGTTTCGGGTTGCCACCTTTTCTGGAAAAAGTACTGGCCTTCCTATACTTTAATCATTTTCCCTATTAATAACACTGGCATCATTTTACCAGCTTGGTGGCAATCCTAGTCTAGTGTCAGCTGCATATCACTCAAAATCTCAGGCAATTGGGTTTTAAAATGATACGCATTTGCTACTAAACAGAAGTTAGAATGCTGTGATTCGCATTCACATTGAATGGGGAGCAGTTTTGTGCAATATGCCCCCCTTTCACAAACAAAGCAATGTTGCACAGTGTGCCATTAGCCCTTTTTAAGATGCAGATAATATTTTGAATGCTTCAAGGTCCATGGAACACAAGCCGTCATTTCCATCTGTCACGTATGGACTTTCAGGCATTAAAATGAATGTCAATATTTTACTGCCTTTACAACAGGTGGCAGGCAGTTGCCAATAAAGTCTATGGCAGGCAGCCAAAGCAGTGCCCGGCATTCCAGCAAATACCTGGTGTGCCATGGGCTCAGTGGTACATTGCACTCTCACTGCGTTGCTAAAATGTTTCAGAGGAACACCGTTCACTACAGTGAGAGGAATTAGAAGCATCATTAAAAACCCTGTCTGTATGTTACTATATAGCACGCTCAAATTGTGCTGCCAATGTGCTGTGCCTGCCAACACAGCTCACTTAACAATAATGATGTATTTACTATACTTAAGCATTCCCAAACTTGTAGAAGGAAAAAAGGTCTACTGTGCACAAAACAATCAATTTGTGAACTGAAGCACCCCCTTCTGGTAAGTCCAGACCAGGTCGTAAACGAAAAGAAAGTGCAGGAACATTTAAAACATACAAATTGCACTGGCCTGTTTATTCAGTGACTGAGCAATTCAAATCTAATAATGTGTTTTTTTAAAACTGATTAGTCACTCACTGCCATAACATATTCCTTTATAGCATTAGATGATCAATTGTACTTTTATATGCACAGAGGCATAGTGAGTAAATATACTCAGAGGTACATCTTTGGGTGATTTGAAAATGCCCCAGACACAAGTAGTAGAGCACTATTGGGCACAAACTCAAGCTTAGTTCTGGGGCACTGCTGAGAGCTGCACCTTATACCAGATTAAAAATCCTGTGCAATGTGTAGAGCACATCACTGATGGGTGGAAAGCAGTCCTGTACTTATTGCCTGGCATGGCACTTCTTAGCATTATGTGTCTGTCGATGCTCAGATTTGTAAGTCAGGGCAGAATGGATGGGCAAATACACACCACTTCCAGCATCTCCCAAAGACAATGCTATATATATCAGGTGTGTGTCTATGGGTGCACATGGTGAGGGCAGGGTGCAAAGTGTGAAAAAATTGAGTTTTGCACATGTTTTTTACACAATGCAACCTACCACACCAGTTGTACATAACATCACTGATCTCAATTGTCTTATAAACTTAATCCTTATGTAGTGCTTTTTCAGACACCATGACAGAATTTGACCTTAGGGAACAAACATAAGCATTTCATGTGGAAAATAAGAAAACATTAATTCTTAAAACCCATTACACTCACATAACAAGGTTAATAAATCTAATGCCACAGGCAATGGTGATATATGACTCTATTCACAGAATTGTTGATCCCCTCTCCTCTGTGCAATCCAAATTGGAGAGTACTTTCCCCTTGCAACACCCTGCAGTCTTCACGCTACTACCTGCATGCCATCACATACGTGTTTTACAGATTCTCTTCCTCCGAGTGATGACATTTTAACGGTTCCCAATGACCTTCAGCTTTGGAAAGGTCAATAGTTGTTTTTTGTCATAAAACTTGGTTTGTTGTCCATCCATCAAATACTATCTGAACAGTCTATTCAGTAAGACAAAAAGATGGCATTTAGGCAAGTAGGTGTGTGTATATATATATATATATATATATATATATATAGTATTTTACAATTTATATTTTAAAGTTGGTATGAAAAATATGTTAGATATTTTATGTTTAAAATTAAGCATCTTGTTCAGGAAGGATCTGTGAAAAGACAGTTCACATCACTTGTCAGCATTTACTAGTTTGGCTTCCACCCAGCGGGAACATAGAGGGATGGTGGGACCCTGAGTGAGAACAGTTAGTGGATATGAAGATATAAATGATAATATATATATATATATATATATATATATATAATAACCAAATTGCCCATTTCATTCAGCTGATAGACAAACCTTACTTCTTTTCAATGAAAAACATTTGAGGGCATGCATTTTGATATGTAATTTAAATTAATATTAATATTTGCTTGTAGCAAAGTAATGTGTTGAGTGATATTCCCATCAAAGAAGGGTATTACACATGTCCAACAACACCAACACTTTCCTTTAGCGTCGTTCATTCGAAAACTGCTAGACTATTGCAAAACCAGAATTTTCAAACATTCCTAGTTCAGAAAAAGAATGCAAAACCATATGGTTTTGGCTATAAAATTGAAACCCAGTGTTTGGCAGTGGGAGACTGTATTTTTTAATAATTTATAGTGACACACCTCTGGCATCTTTATGATTCTATAAAATGTCTGAAGCCTTCAATCAGGATTTTGGTGATTTCCTTACAGGTAAGAGTAATCTGAATAATGGAAAGTCCCTCTTAGAAATTATACCTATATTGAATGGTGCTCAGTGGTCATCATTATTAGTTATTGATTTTTTAATATAATTACAATACTTAGGTTTTATTGAAGACTTTTTATATATATATATATATATATATATATATATATATATATATATATTTTAATTATTTTAGTAACTTAATTGATACAATTTACATCACCAAATGGATAACTGCCAGATATTAAAATATATATTCCAAAGCAGTAATCTGATCTAGCAGAATCCAAACTCATATTTGCCTGATAGGGGTCAGAATTGAGTAAAGTAATGTAGAATATTAGTATAAACTATTTTTGAGCTAGGGAGAATCTGAGCTTGGACTATACTGTGTGTCTCTTAAATGGAAGCATGTTAAAAGCAGAAGTGTGAATGTGTGAAATTTGCTGAACGTGCATCCAAAACAATAACAAAATATTGGTGGTCCTGCAGCTTCCTTCTATGATAGTGTCACTTTCAGAATTTCCTACTAAGGGAATTTTAGTTTATGATTTCTTAACAGAACTGCTGTACAATGAGTGTTTTGGCAGTGAATGCACTAAGGCGGCTTGTAAATGTAAATTATATATGCAGCTGTGTTGGTGGATTGTCTAAGATTTTATTAAGCTGCAAAATAAGGAAAAAACCATAGGGTAGCTGCTCTGTCCTTTTATTTTTTCTAATAGTTTTGGAAGGTGTGTTTCACGGATGTAGCTATATATTTAACATTTTAATAGAAAAGTTGTGACACCTTATGAAGGGCCACAAATCCCCTTTGGTCCCTATGGGGAAAACAAAAAAATGATAAAACAATTAAATGAAGCCCAATAATCCCAAAGTAAGATATTTTATTGCCCTTTTTTATTATTACAAAATGTTCACTAAAAAAACAGGCCAGCCAGATCTAGACAAATGTAATAAATACAGAGGAGCAGACACTTCACTTAAAGGAGAACTAAATCTTAACTAAAAAAGTAGACTATAAATGTTGTACATTATGTTTTGGGTTTCTGTACCAGCCCAAGGCAACCACAGCCATTTTGCATTGAAGATCTGTGACTCCAAAGATGTACCAGTAGCTCCCCACCTTCTTTTCTGCTGATTCACTGTACATGATCTGTGCTGCTGTCACTTACTAAATTCACATGAAGGATTCGAAATTTTCAAAAACATTCAAATTCGAATTTTCTAATGTTTTTGAAGACAACTTCGACCAGTGATTTTTGTAAATTCGATCGAATTGAATGACTCAAATAAAATTTCATTCGAATATTCAACCGTTCGACTGTCGAAGTACTTCCCCTTTAAATTTTTATTCGACCACCTAGTTCACCAGATCAAAGCTACCGAATTGGGTTTACTAATTTTTGTATCGAATAAAAAAAATTTGATCGATTCGAACGATTTATCGATCGATCGAATTTTTCCTATTCGATCATTCGACCAATCGAATTGAGGTAAAATCCTTCTAATTCGATATTCGAATTCAAAGGATTTTACTTCACTTCCTATTCACATGGTCAAATTTCGAATTTTTTTCAATTGGAATTTCGACCAATGATAAAGCTGCCCCATAGACATGTAAATGTCATAATATAAGGCTGATTAGTAATTACTACATGGCAGCACAGAAACCAGTGCAACTAACACCAGAATTTAATAATCAGCCCTGTGGCATCAATTTATTACAGGCCAACCTCATTTTCTGCTTGATAATTTGTGACAACCCCTAAGCTTAGCTTCTCAACAACTGCTCAGAGCAGTTGTGACAAGTTTGAAGTCCTGCTGCTATTGAGATGCTGAAACTTTAGGCTGGTGCAATAAGGGCATTATACAAAATGCTGCATTTTTAGCCATATTAATTTTTAGGATTTAGTTCTTCTTTAATCATCAAGAATCAAGAGCAACTATAATAAATCAAAATACGTCTCCATAAATCATAGCTATATTAGCAAACCTAAAGTCATTTCATTAAACCCAAAAGTATTTTCCTAAAAAAAAAAACTTTCTCAGTCTCTCCAATTAATTGAGAAAATACATAGATTCCATGGCAACCTTAACTTTAACCTTAACCTAAGAAATACAACAACAAAAATACAATTTGATTTCATTTTTTTTTTATTTGCAGTTGTGGATTTTAAACAGTTTTCCTATTCTGTAGCCTGAAACTTAAAACCACTAGCAAATATAAATCAGCTACTTATCATAGTTAGTCAAACCATTGCCTGGCTGCTATTGTAAGTGAAACCTTAGATAGTTTAATCAGTAGGGTCAACTGCCTCTTGAAGGCTGATTTCACGCTTGCCTTTTTATTGACCTATGCAAAAAATCAGCAGAAAAAGTATCACTGCCAGCAGCTATCAATTTGCCATTTTGCATTTATGGTAGTTTAGGTCCAGAAAACTCTAGTGTGCATTTTTGGACCAAAATCCACCCATGTGATAACCAAGTGGTAGATGCCATTATAAATAGGTGCTGGCTGTCAATGTGTTGTTGTTTTTTGTACTGGCAGAGAAAAAAAGGTGCATGTCCTTAACCCTACCATTTTGTTTACATGTCATAGTTGAATTTGAACTGTTAGATAATAACGTTGCTACATTTTCAAAAGTTTTCAGATCATATTCAAACTGGTTCATTCTAGCTGCATGGAAATGTCTGTTCCACGTCAATTTCCAAATTTTAATGACTGATGTCCCTGTGCAACATGTTCCACTGTGTGACATATATAATCTGCTTTCCCTTTAAAATATCTATACTTGTGTATTTACTTGTTCAAATATTCATAACTTGCTTAGGTTTGATCATATATTTGACCATCATCATTACATACATAGTTTCAAAATATTAAAAAGAGCTTTACAGAAATGGTATTTATAATCACATTACTTGCATCTGTTACAGTATAAATTCAGTGTTATCTTCGACACCACGCATTTATTGGGAGAAGAAGAATCCCTACAGTTTTTAGTCACTGCACAAAGGTATGTAAATGTATTATTAAACTTGTAGAGAGTGTTAACCCCTGACACAGAAGGGTTAAATTCCTTTTAAAGAGGTAGTTCCCCATTTAGTTAACGCCTGGTATATTATAGAATGCCATTTTAATTTCAGTTGATTTTTCAGCTTTCATATGGGGGTCACATTGATATTTGTTGTTACTTTTTTATTGTTGTTACTTTTTATGACTTCTGTTCAGGGCAGGCCCCCTCCTATTCATCTTCCAGTCTCTCAATCAAAACACTGCATGATTGTTATGGTAAATTGGACTATAGCCACCAGATATATTCATTTATACCAGCCATATTAATTTAGGATAAAAAAGCAGTAGTGAAAACCTGAATTTAAAGGCATCCTTTTAAAGTGGAGCTGAAGTATGTGCACATAAAGTATTAATCCAGATGTGTGCTATGTGAGCACAGTTTCTCTGAACTGCTTCTAGGATCCAAACGTTATTTCTCCTTGGAGTTTTAAGCTTTAAAACCTGCAGACATACTGCAAGCATGTAGTTCTTGGGATATCATCATCTATGATATATCAGCTGACTTTGAGACATCTAGGCAAGCAATGGCTGTAATGTTTTACATGAGCATACTAAATGTATATCATTATATATTTTTTCCCTTTTACTACAGCGGAAATATTGAAAAAGAAGAGTCTCTACATGACAACACTCTCCAACTGGCGGTTTCTTTAATGCACGAAGTAGACACATCTGTCACAGGGTAAGTGACCAATACATGGCCTGTGAAATAGAAAGGAAGTGCCCAATCTTCATCTTAGTGGAAATTTACATTCTTTCCTTGTTTATAGATTAAACTTTCCAGCCCATTGCTTTCATCTAGTCTTTATTTCCCAGACTGTAAAAACAGGATACATTGCTTTTATCTTTGCTTTTCTGTCAGCATCGCTTTCCTATACTTAAAAAGTTACCTTTGATACTGTATGTATTTGTTATTAATGGAACTTTCTTGCCAGTTTTTGAGCTGCAAGAGAAAATATTTTCTTTCCCTAACGCTGTGGTGTGGAGATTAGGATGTGTTTGGGAGTTCTGTAACAAGTGAAGAAACCCACCAGCTTTTTTTGATTAGTTAAATATTTCAGAAATGTAATAAGTTTAGGTTTATAGAGCAAAAAGCATTTTGATTAGCATTTTTTTCTTTGGTAATCCATGTCAAATAAACATTTTGGCACATACTTATCAAAAGGTGAATAGACTGCTCACCACAGTTGCCAGAATATAACTCCACAGCTCTATTCACTTGTAACAGATATTTAGAGTTTCCTCTTTGACAAACTGCCCTTGGATAAATATGCCCCTTTGTGGGTGATAAGCCAAAACCTACATTTTTTTTTTTTTTTTCAAAGGAGAAAGAGTGAAGTGCATTATTGTATGTTACAGGGAAGGTTCTTTTTCATTACTCTAGAGACTATTACTTGTAAAATGATGTCTTTTTGTACTCAAGTGGGATGTTATTTTTGACCGTTAAATATAGTCAAGACAAACAGAACAAAATCAAATTACTGCTTAAAAAATATTTAGGAAAGATGAACATTTTATAGCACTGAGAATCCATAAAAAGGGTGAGATCAAGGGAAATGAACTAGCATGTAGATTGATTAATACGGGATACTTATACTACTGTGTAGTAGTCTGTTTTAGATCTGTTCTATACCACCCATCTAGCATGCACAGTGGGAAGATGCTGCTTGTTAGAGGGTCAGGACCTAAACATCCATCACAGTGTTGAGTTGTGGATTTTTTTCTTCATCTTCTTATATTAATAAATATCCTCCTTAAAAGCAAGAAACAGGTTTTACGTGCATTTTACTATTAGAGTTGCACAGTGCTAGCTACCCTTGATTTGCCAAATTTTCTTGAAAAAATAATAGATAATTTTTATCTCAAGAAATATTATTTGTGAAATTTAATTAGCGGTAAAGATGAAAAAGAGAAGGGAAATACATGTTAAATTGATACAGATTAACATGATGTTCCACGTTCCATCCCTAATTTGTGTGTTTTAGTTTTGCTACAGGGCCATGTAGAACAGGGATGTGCAACTCTTTTAAGGTAGCTGACCAATTATTTATTAAAAGCAAGTGTCATACAAAGACGTCTGTGGAAGCCATGAGTAGACAGGTCAGTCCTGATCAGAACATATTCACATTTTGGTCGCTGTCAGTACATGGTTTAATAAACCTATTAGTATTTTGGTAACATACTGGCCAGGTTACTACCCTAAAGGCCAGACACAGGTAGAAATTTAAAACATTTGTTTCTTCAAAATTGAAGTTTAAAGATTGTTTCTGTCTCATTGCATTAAGTTGATACATTTCTCAGCAACAAGTTTTTTTTCATCTTTTTCAGGGTTGTTTCACCATCCTCCTTTATTTATGGTGAATCTGTGGATCCTTCCAATTTTATTCAGCTCCAAGACCTGGAATGCCACTTTCAGCCTCTGAATTTTAGCTTTCAGGTACTTCAGTACCCTTATATACTTTCCACTATAAAAAGTAAATATACACCCCATATACAAAGTGCAATCTCAATTTTATCTGTAAAACTGTTGTATTCTGACTGAATGAAAACAAAATGTATGCTTTTATACTTTTTGCATAGAATAGTATTTATAGTCCCTGCTATAGTCCTGCGCGAGTCCATTTTTTGCAACCCATACTCGACCTGTACCTGCAATTTGCAACCCGGACCCACAACCCACATTCCAACCCGCCTGGACCCACTTCCCGACCCCACATTTTGTAAATGTGAGTTCTAAATAGCTGCATTTACTTTCATTATAGGTTTATAATGCTGGACCAAGTACTCTGCCAGGATCAACCATTAATGTGTGGTTTCCAAATCGCTTCACTGCTACTGGGGCTGAAATGTTCTACATTCAGGACATTATGGTAAGGATGGCTTTATTGTAATCAAAGAGTATAACAGCATTAATAATACGAGATACACAGGAGCATAGATATTACATTTATTATGGGCACCCTTTCAAAGTGACTAATTTTAGTATAGAGTAAAATAAAGTTAATCATTATTGGCCAAATCATACTTTCATCCCAAAATAGGCCTCTATAATGACAGATGCAAAGTTTATTCCACTTCTAGTAATCCATGGCAACAAATCCTCAGGTTGTATTTATTGGTCTGCTATCCAAAATTAGACAAGTGCAATGATTTACTTTGCTTCAGTTATCCCGTGAAAGTACTCATTTGACCAAGGTGAGGTGTAAAAAGCTGTGAAGTATGCAATATCTTAAACAAATAGATATACAAAAAGAATGGGCTCTGTATTGCAGAAATGTTATTGTGACAGAACTGAGGCTTGAATTAAAGGGGTTGTTCTCCTTCCAAAAACTTTTTTCAGTTCAGTTATTTTCAGATTGTTCACCAGAAATAATATTGCTTTTCATTTTTTATTGTTTACAGTTTATTCAAATTTGAAGTTTAAAGACTAACGTTTCTGTCTCTGGCTTTTCAATCTGGCAGCTCAGTAATTCAGATGTAGGTTCTGAACTATTACAATTTGCTACATTAGTTGATGCATTAAATTGATAAATTTCTCGGCAGCATCTGTGGAACATTAGCAACTATTGTATCAATTTTAACAGCTGACTTTAATGAAACTCAGGGATTGTGCTAGGCAAGGCCAACGATTAATCAACTAATATATCAGTTTAGAACAGTTAACGAGTCAGTGACCCCACTCCCAGAGGTGCTTCAGAAAGACATTATAATGTGGAAAAATAAAACTTGGTCAGGAATAGAAAGTAATTGGAAAAAGACTTTATTTCAGGGGTTTGAAGGTGAACAACCCCTGTAACTGTCTTGCACCTGCCGCAGAGATGGAACAGATTTCATTGACACATCTGGCTCCCAGATTCTTCTGTTACCTCATGTTGTACCACTGATTGGGCTAACGAACAGGTGCTGATCTGTTTTGGATATTTTCTTCTATGAATTTGAGAGAAAAAAAAGTTTTTCCCCAGAGAGTAAATTTCCCTTGTTACAAATGTGTTTTACTGCTATTAACTAAACATTTGCTTACTCTTTTTTTTTAATTGTTTGATGACTCCACCATAAACCTATGGCCAGAATTGGTGTAAATTTGTCAAATGGCTTAAGAAAATTGTCAAATAAATATTCTCATAATGGCCATCTTTAGTAAATGTTTGCCTGTGTAACAATATTATATCAAGCATAGGGCCAGGTTTAGATTCAGTTCCATTTTCCTCCCATAGAATTGGAGCTTTTTTTATGTGATGAGATGAGATATGTTTTTCTCTTGAACTGCATTTGGTTCTCTGGCTGTGTGGGACAATCTAGAGGTACACCTTTCTCATCTAGCTGAATCTAACCATTAATATATAAATATTTGAATGTATTTTCTGTACAAAAAAGAAATCTAAATTGAACTGTTACAGCAAATTATAGTTGGTTTGAATCTTTTTAACTACCAGCTACCTGCATGAAACTGAAGTCGAGATTTCAGTCTACCGTATATATATTTGTCAGTGCTCATTGGAGCTCCCATCTACGGCGGCGTTCAATACAAGATGGCAGCACCCATCTTCCACGTGGGTTAACGCAGACGACATGGGTGTTTGTTAATTCATCTGATATTGATTCCTAGATTCCTGACCTTGCCTGAACCTTGATTTTGTTCTTGGTCCGCACTCCTCCTGCTGGGAGCCGATAGGCCCCCTGACAATATTGTGCATTTTTTCTGCATATGACAAGAGTATTTGGAGATGTGCATTTTAACAAGTAACACACAGGGCCAGTCTTACCAACTGCAGAGTCCAGTTGAAACCAATATGTGGCCCCCCTAGACAGAGTTTTGCTGTCTGACACTGGGTTCCAGGCCTGGGCAAATAGTGCTTGTCTCTCCCCAAGTAACTGCTATGACAATCTCAACAATTAAAAAACAGAAAATGGGATACAACAGGCTACTGTTTTAGCCATGCAACCATGTTGGCCATGTTGAGACCGCCTCCAGTGGGGGAGGCTATTTTACTATGACAATTGCTCTGTAATTAGTTTTGCTATAGAATAAGGTTTGGTGTATTTGGAAGCCAACGCAAACCATTTTACTTATACTTAAATTTAATCTTTTGTATTGTCTTTTTTTCATTTTCACCCTCTGCAGTTGTATGGCATGATGCTGCTCTCTAAATTGTATTTTGCTTGTAAAGAAATAATTAGTTTCAATCCAATAAAACCACATATTATCCAAATGGCTCAGGGGGGTATTAGCTGGCCAATATAAAAACATTACTGGTATCACTTTTTCTTCTATTAATATAATGGACAGCATGGTTTGATAGAAATTAGTGTACAAGGCTGTAGTAAAAACTGGAAAAGATGCAAATACATTTTTAAGGGTTGAGCGTGTGTGTTTTACAAGTGGTCTTAGTTTAAAAGATTATAATGTGTCCTGGAAATTCTCTTGACAAGGGATTATTATAGGGAATGTATCCAACAAATCTGAAATCATTAAATGTTCTTGAGGTATAAAATGTCAACTGTCCATGCTATCAGACCTTGTAATACATTTGGGCATTTTAAAGGTTTTTCGAACATCAGTGGTCATGAATATGAAATATTACTGTAATCATAACTGCATACCTTTAAAAATAGTCATTCTGTCCCATTAAAGAGGTTGTTCACCTTTGAGTTAACTTTTAATTTGATGTAGCGAATGATATTCTAAAACAATTAGCAATAGGTTTGCAGTTTTTATTATTTGTGGTTTTTCAGTTATTTAGCTTTTTATTCAGCAGCTTTCAAAGTTTGCAATTTCAGCAATCTGGTTGCTAGGGGTCCAAATTACCCTAGCAACTATGCTTTGATTTGAATAAGGGACTGGAAAATGAATAGGCGAGGGCCTGAATAGAAAGATGATTGATAACAAGCAACAATAACAACAAATGTGTAGCTTTACAGAGCATTTGTTTTAGGTGGGGTCAATGATCCCCATTTGAAAGCTGAAAAGAATCAGAAGACAGCAAAACATTAAAAAGAACTACGAAAAATAAATAATGAACACCAACTGAACGGTTGTTTAGAATTGGCCATTCTATAACATACTAAAAGCTAACTTAAAGGTGAACCACTGCTTTAAAGAGGTTATTCACCTTTGTATAGTCATATAATAGTCAAATACAAGGCTGATTAAATAATGCAGACCTGTAGCATCAGCTTCAATAACAGGAAACCGTGATCTCTCAAAAGCCAATAGTATACTGGGCACGTAGACACTTCTACAAAATCCAAGATGGTGAGCTCCTGTGCAATCTCTACTAGTGCAGTAAATACAGTATACAATACACAGCATTTCTAGTCATTCATTTTTTATGGTTTGGTTCTTTAAGGGGACCACCTCCCAAGTTTTGCAGAATAACTGTCAGTCTTAAACTAGTAGTAATATCCCTAATGCCACGCAGTTCTATTTTGGTCTTTTCTACTTCTATGCCAGTACACACTCAGCTTGGATGTTTTTAGACAGTCTCTGTTAGTTCTTTTAAACAGTATGCTCTTTTATATGAGCTGATGGGAAGAAAATTGTTAGAATAATCTGGTTGTTTCTGACATTTATCATTGCACTTCACATTGGAAAATTGTGTGTATTTTAGTTATTTAGTGCAATTTTTGAAGCCGTTTCGTTTTACAAAAAAATATATAAATTTTGGTGTAGTTTGTATTTTTCTGAATAGAGAATTTATACTTGCAGAGTTACGATGATACTGGTATGGAGAAAGAATATTTATAGAGGCAAGATACAAAACATGTTCTTCTAAAATGGGAACAGGTAAACAGACAACATTTGTTAGTTTAAATGATTTCTCTTAGACCAAATACAGACAAGTTTATGTCACCCTATTTTGTCCTGCAGTGTGAATGAATGACCTTATAATGTACTGTGTCCCTGCACTGGTAAAATAGGTGTTTTCTTCAGAAACACAACTCTGTAGATCAGGGGTCTCCAACCTTTTTCGCTCGTGAGCCACATTTAAATTTAAAACAGAGTTGGAGAGCAACACAAGCATGAAAAAGTCCATGTGGATGTCAAATAAGAGCTCTGATTGGCTTTTTGGTAACCCCTATATGGACTGGCAGCCTACAGGAGAGAATGTTTGGCAGGACATCTGTTTTTTATGCAACCAAAACTTGCCTCTAAGCCAATAATTAAAAAATAAGCACCTGCTTTGAGGCCACTGGGAGCAACATCCAAGGGTTTGGAGAGCAACATGTTGCTCGGGAGCTACTGGTTGGGGATCACTGCTGTAGATTATATATATACAAAATGCTGTGTAGCCATGGGGCAGCCATTCAAGCACATTATACACAATAGATAACCGATACATTCTGAAGGATCCCATTGAATACTACAGAGTTTATTTGTTATATGGTATGTATCCTTTGCCTTTCTCCTTGTTCAGCATTGAATGGCTGCCTCCATGGCTACACAGAGGCTTGTTTATTTAAAATATAGTAAAGTCTCTGAAGCAAACACACCAGCTATACCAGTGCAACACAACAGTACATTATAATGTTATTACTTTATAACACTTTAATTTGTTTGTGTTACTATTCCTTTAAGTGCTGGAATACATGGTCATGCTGCACCAAATGTTGCCAGTAAACACAGATTAGTATAGATCAAAGAGCTAATCAGAAGTGTAAAATTAAGGCTCTGTTACACTGGTTCTTTTACACCAGGGGTGTCCAACCTACGGCCCAGGATGGATATGAATGCGGCCCAGCTTGAAATGCTTGGTTCCCGAGGAAACTTTATGTTGTAAAGGATATAGGAGTAGGCAGGAGCGGGGACTCTGCCCATTGCCCATTTAGTAGTAATAATATAATAAGAAGTCTATTTAATATCCAGGTGTCCCATATTCCAGTGTATAGTTCCATCTGGTTATCCAACTAGTATTGTAGTTCTTTTCTGCGCATTTTCTTTACTTTTAAAAATCAAAAGTGTTTGTGTATTTCATGTGTGGCCCCAGACAATTTTTCTTTTTCCAAAGTGGCCCAGGGAAGCCAAAAGGTTTGGCACCATGTTTTACACCAATGCTTTCAATTGCATTATCTATGGCAATTAAAATGTTTATATGTTTAAATCATGGTAGCTGCAAGTAGAGCCCTGTATCTAGTTGGGTACCCGTGGAATACAAGAGAATGGGTCTGGGTTTTGGCCAGATAGATCCAGGTTCCTTGACCATGCAGGCGGTGTGCAGGTACCATGCATGGGTACCCAGGCCAATTTCAGGCTTGCACATTCTGAAGTTAAAACTAACCTTTTCACCAGATTTGGTTTATCTGTCTCCAGAGTGATGTCACTTCTGGCCACCAGTGACGTCACTTGTGGTTTGTGCAGGTCCCAGATGAGGCTAAAGTTTCAGGTGGCACAACTAGGTTCTGGAAGCATTTATTTATTAGTTTGCAGATTAGAGTTGTCATACAGTAAACAGGTTGCCTATAGCAACCAATTTTATTGGAACAGTCGACTTCAAGTTAGAAAACAAAAGCAAAGATAGTGATATTTGTCTCCAATTTTAATAAATACACCCCTAAGTGTTCTGCCAAAAACATGTTAAAAATAACAATGCCATGGTATTCACTTCTTTTGTTTGCAGTACAACATTAACAAAAGCAGTAAATAATACTTAGTCTTAGGTTATTGTCTACAGAAGTCCTAATATAGACTGAGTAATATTTGTGGCACCTTTTAAAAATTGTACGAAAGATTTGCATTTCATGCACACGCTGCTCCTTTAATATGCCAGTTAGTATGCTGCAGATGTCCGCAACATAAAAGGCCCCTTCATTCAATTTTAATTGTCTGTGTGCACTACACTGACCATGTAGTACAAAAGAAAAGCAGAGTTCTGACTAAGGAGGTGAGACATAAAAGTGTAAGGAAACATGGGCAATCTGAAGTCCATTTTAAGATCCCCATAGACGCAACGATCTTTCCCTGCCGAACGACCGATCTTAGGGAAGTCCGACCAATCTGTCAAATTATCGTGCGGTTAGTGGGATACAAACAATCGTTCATCTTACGATTTTTCGTCCGACATTGGTCTGATGATTGATCGGCCAGGTTAGAAAATCTTTATCGGTCCCCATGCAATCTACCTATGTTTGCAGGGCAAAGCAGGCTGCGATCCATCAGTTTTGCTGGCAATATCGCCTGAAATGGTCTTTTTAGTTGATGGATCAGGCATTTAAACAATCATTCTGAGACAATCGTGGTCTCACGATAACAATTGGATCTTTCAAAAATCTTTATGTCTATGGCCAGCTTTAGAGACCTTACAGGGGGCATGTGAAGGCAAAAAAATTATATCCAAACATTTAATGAAAAAGAAACCTATCTCCAAGATACTTTAATAAAAGAAATGTGTTTTGTTTTTATAAGAAACCTGACTGTATGCAGTGAAATTCTCCCTTCATTTAGTGCTGTGGATAGGAATTGTCACACGGTTCCTAACTGCTGTGCAGGGAGACAGCCATACTTATTAACAGCAGGGGAAGCCCCCGCCTTAATTCCCAGCCACGCAGAACTCAAGCAGCTTTGTTTGCTTCCCTGTAGAGCAGTCGGTGACTGTGTAGAAATTTGCATTGGATTTTATTTTTGCCTTTACATCCCCTTTACTGTACCCAACTCCAGCTGCAGGGACAAAGATCATGGAGCCAGATTTAAACATATAAGATGGGATTCTATTTGGTGGATTATTTTGCTGCAGCCACTGGTTCTGCAGAGTTGGAGAGAGTTTGAATTAAACAATACAAAAACTATAAAATCAACATTAGATTACATGACAACACAGGACCCAGTACAGTCTGCATGTTGTGATTTTGAATCAATCTTGTGGCTTCTGGAAGATATTATATGCTGTTTTCATAATCTATAATCTTAGCTCAGACCACACTGAGCATGTGCACAATTTTGTTCTTGCAAAGATGTTTAACAAAGTTACAAGATGGTGACCCCCTGTGGCTAACTTTGAAAGCATAGCTCATTTGTTTGATTAGGCTTGTGGTGCAGTAAGTTCATGTTTATGTTTAGTATACAAAATACAGCATGTCTAGCATTATTTATTTTAGACTTTACTTCCCCTTTAATGTTCCGCTGTCCACGGTACACAAGGTTATCAAGAACTCTGAGGCCCATGGCACTGTAGCAAATGTCCTTGGATGTAAGAGGAAACATTTATCAAAAATTACAAAGATTGTTGAGAAAAAACTTGAGCAATTGCCAGACAGATTCAACTTGACCTACAGACACAACATTTATAACATGAACCAGCACCACCCATGGTCAACCCAATAAAAAGGATGTTGCAGTGTAGAAGGAGACCTAGGCAAGACCCCACTATACAGAATTCACCTGAAGCTCAGATCCTTCAGGGGAAAATGTCTTCCAAGACTAAATAAGTTATTTGGTAAAGCACAGCATCTCTTTGTTTAAAGAAACAAAAAAACACCCTAAAGTCAAATATGGAGGAGGTTTGTTGATGTTTTGGGGTTTCTTTACTGTCCCTACAATAAGAATACCAAGGAACTTAGCTCTAAAAGAATAGGAGAATAAAGTGGTTAAGTGAGGAGAGAAGGAATAATAGTTTGGAAAGTGGGGCCCCTGGTCTAAGGTTTTCTGGTGGGCCCCTGGCATCCCAGTCCGACACTGCTCATTCATGACCCCACACCGGTGCAGTATTTAGTGAACAGGAACACTGGCCTGGGGTATCTGACAAGCACCTATAAACAACAGTGATTTAACCTTGCTTTCTCCTTTAAATCAACTTGTACAAATGACCAATATTTAATATAGGGCTGCTGATTTACAAGTCACTCATGCTGGTCACTCAGTGCATTCCACTTGGGTCCTTCTATTTTGCAGTAGCAAATAAATGCTGCTGACAATCTGCAGTGATGCAGTGAGGTATTGTACTTTTTGTGCAGTTGAAGGTTTCCTAGCTGAGCACAGGCAGGTTTACTGGAACTGAGACGTTAGTAATAGCACAGTTAGCAAAAGGTTCTGGAATGTTTTACTGTTATAGTGGATTTTCTTTCTATAAACATTTCTGCTCTCCCTCCCACTATTGAGAAGTGGGGTGGGGCGGGGGTAACACATCAAGATGCATATTGTTTTCAGTAGTTCACTTTGCTAGGGCCAAGGATTTTAATCTGTTTACATCCTTGCTTTTCTTGGCTCTGAGGTTATAGATTCCTCTTCAGTCAGTAACTTTGCTTGTACAATTATTGAAATGAGATTCTAGATATCTTTGCTGGTACATACGGTATATACTGTATTCTACATAGGTTACACTGGCAGTAATGGATATGAATATGCTAAAGTAAATATTAGTGATGGGCGAATCTACTCAGTTTTGGTTCGCCGAAAAATTAGCGAATTTCGCTGGAAATTTTCGAATTGGCGAAAAAATTCGCGAAACGAGTTGCGTAGTTTTTGACGCGCGTCTCGTCGTTTTTTTTTGGCAAATTTTTGCTTGCGTTTCGCGAATTTATTCACCAGCGGCGAATTGCAGGAATTCGCCACGAATTCGCCCATCGCTAGTAAATATCTTTAGGTGCCCTTCCTGTAACCCGTGGTACCAGGCATTTTATCCTGTAAGCTAGTATTGTATTTAAAATGGGAAGGAAAAATATTACAAGCTAGAAAAATTTTTTATTTATTCTGCTGTTACTCTTACTCTCACTGTTTGTTTAGGATAATGGTTGCTGTATTAGCTTGGTGTGACATCACTTCCTGCCCAAGTCTCACCCTGCTCACTTATAGCTCTTGCCCGGTTCCCTTTCTTCCCGGTTGTGGTTCTTCTTTAAGGATAGACAAAGACAAGAGGTCCTCTGCACTCAACCCATTATCAATATATTTAAGACATTGAGACATTCTGTGCATACAGCTACTAAAAAATGCCTTACCCTTTAAACAAAACAGGGATTGTTTGTCCATATATTGCAATATATTTAAGCTGGCCAACTACATTAAAGTCATCCCATATCTGGCCAGTCCTACACTCAATTTTCATCTGATTCATTAAGAATTCTATTACTTCATTATACATTTTACAAAGAGACTAAGTTTTACCTGCAACTTACTTGCTGCTTTCAAAGTAAAAGGATCGTGCATGCACGTGCCAGCTGGTGCTTGCGCGAACTCAGCCAACAGCATGACCAGCCAGGCTGCCTAGGGCGCCTACATGATGCTTACACCATTACTTTGCAATGAGATTATAAACTGGCATATCTTTGTTTGTTTTAAAATGTGTAATCATTATCACAAACTCTGATGCACTGTTATTCTACTATGCTCCATTATGATTGCAAGGCACAGCACTAGGCACAAGTAATCTTTCAGATCTGCAATTTTTAATAAGTACTTAATGCCCGCATTTGTTAATATTTGTACCATGTATCAATACACTTGTTGTAACCGCTATGCCAAGACTTAAGTTTTTCTGACTGTAAGTTTTTCTGTACTGACAAATCCAATACAATTGCCAGTTCAGTTATGCTACAATGCATGTTTGTGATCAAAAAACATAGCAAATTATGCCAGATTTTTGTACTTTGACTGCTTCAGCTTCAGTAAATGATGCTTTAAACCTCTGAATATATGATATAACAAACTATAATTGCATATACATAGTACAAATGAAACTGATGTCATTTAAATTGACATGGACATAAAAACAACATGGGTCATTTAAAATGCACCACTAGTGTGCAAAGTGATATAAAAGGCCAATCTGCAATTTTTTGCACTTAGTACACTGCCTGGTGCATTTGAAGAATGGTAGAAAGCCACGTTACTAATTTTCTGAGTGCAGAGACTAGCAGAATGCCCCTTTTGGATCAGCCTGCACTTGTTTCAAGATGGGCAGGAGGGGACATGTAGAGGTCCCCCTACCAGCCCCCTTAACTTGCAAGTCATTCAGATGCCTCCTGGCATTGCGTCTGCTCCTTGGACTGCATTTTCAATACATTCAGAGATTTTTCTGATAGAGTAAGCTAGTATGAATATTGGACTGATTATCCAGGATGCCTGGGGTTTTCCGGATAAGGGGTCTTTCTGTAATTTAGATCTCTATACCTTAAAGAAACAGTTCAGTGCAAAAATAAAAGCTGGGTAAACAGATAGGCTGTGCATAGTAAAAAAAATGTTTACAATATAGTTAGTTAGCCAAAAATGTAATCTATAAAGCCTGGAGTAACTGGATGTCTAAGATATCAGCCAGAACACTACTTCCTGCTTTTCTCCTGCTCTCTAAAGGTGGCCATACACGGGCAGATAAAAGCTGCCGACAGACTGTGTCGGCAGCTTATCTGCCCGTGTGGGGGGCCCTCCGACGGGCTTTCCCGATCGATATCTGGCCGAAAGTCGGCCAGACGTCGATCGGGCAGGTTTAAAAATCCCGTCGGATCGCGGCCGCATCTGTTCGTTGATGCGGTCCCGCGATCCGACCGCCCATACTGATCCGAACGTTGGGCCCTAGGGCCCACGATCGGATCAGCCCGATATCGCCCACCTCAAGGTGGGCATATCGGGGAGAGATCCGCTCGTTTGTCAACATCGCCAAACGAGCGGATCTCTTCGTGTATGGCCACCTTTAGTCAGTGACTTGAAGGGGAAAGGAAACCAAGGGAGCTGAAAAGCAGAAAGTAGTGGTTATTATGTTACACATCCAGTCACTCCAACCTTTATACATTACAATTCCTTTAAGTCTACTAAACATAATTTCAACATTAAATAAACCTAATACAATTGTTTTACCTCCAAAAAGGACTAAAGTAAAAGGTACATTTTATTACTACAGAGAAAAAAGGAAATCATTTAAAAAAAATATAAATTATTTCATTAAAATTGAGTCTACAGAGATGGCCTTCATATAATTCAGAGCTTTCTGGATAACAGATTTTCGGGTTAATGGATCCCATACTTGTACGCGTTTAGAAGGTGGTGATGAACAGATTATCATTTGATGAATGTCAGGTTTAAATATGTGGTTTGGTTTATTTGGTTTTTAAAGAACATCATATTTTTTCATGTTATAGTTATTATCTGCAATGTTCATGACTGTACTTATGAACTAATCATTTTATCTGTCAATAAGTTTTTTTTTCTATTCACTCACCATGAGAGACGTCTCAGTTGTATATATGATATATTTATAACTATAATCATTGTTATTATGGGGGGATCTCTAACATAAAAATACCAATAGATTGTGTGGGTAGGACATAATTTCCATGTACAGGCATTTGAGAGATGGGAGGGATAGATGGACCTCTTTGGTGGGCTTACTATATGTTTTATAAATATTACCTACCTGAGGCTTTTCATTTAGCAGTATTAATATCAGTTTAATGCAGATAAAATGGTAATGTGTCAGTAAAACAGTAGTATATAGAATGGGCCATTTGCTTTATACAGGTTTGTAAGAAGTATGTTGTTATAAAGTATATGTTCAATATGTATATATATATCATTGTTTCCCTCAGGTGAGCCAAGACAAAGGAAATTGTTCTTACCAGAAAAACCCTGTACCTTGTGTAATTCCCCAGGATAAGGAAAGCATATTTCATACAATATTTGCCTTCTTCACAAAATCTGGCAGAAAAGTGTTGGTAAGTGTTGGTACTGCTTTTGACAGTCATGTTGTTTTGAAATACTTGCAAAATATAGCAAATAAACTAAATACACAAGGTGTTATCTGAATTTAGCAGAAAACTTGAAGGTCATGTACCAGAACCAAGGATTACTGAAAGAAATGATGATGCACAGAACGGAATAGATCCCCAGACAACTGGGGTAAATTTGCTCATCAGTAATAACCAATAGCAACCATGCTTTGTATAGTCAGCTGCAGGTAAAATAATGACAGCAAAGTGATTGGTTGCCTTTTGTCCATTGTTTATAAATGAGCCCAGCTCAATTCTGAGCAGCAGGATCCATGTGGGCATCAAGTGACCAATCAAGCACATCCATTATCCTAATCCAATATGTGTTAGCTAGGGATGCACCAAATCCACTATTTTGGATTCGGCCAAACCCCTGAAAGATTCTTCCTGAAAGATTTGTCTGAATACCGAAGTGAATCCTAACCCTAATTTGCATATGCAAATTATGGGTGGGAAGGGGAAAACATTTTTTACTTCCTTGTTTTGTGCCAAAAAGTCACGTGATTTCCCTCCCTGGCTCTAATTTTCTTAGGCAAATTAGGATTCGGATTTGGTTCGGCCAGGAAGAAGGATTCGGCCGAATCCGAATCCTGCTGAAAAAGGCAGAATCCTGGCAGAATCCCGAACCGAATCCTGGATTCGGTTCATCCCTAGTGTTATCACTTCAGGAGTCGTTTAGTGATGTTGTACTAAATGAACACTGTATCTACACATTTACCTGCTAAACTGAACTTACTACAATGGAATATAGATGTAATGGCATACTTTCTACTTTTTTTTAATACATAAAGGCTTTGCGTTCCAGCTTATTTAGTTTCTTTGAGTTTTTACTGGCAGAATATGAGCCCAATACTGTCCTTTAACCCACATGTCATAGAACATTTGTAATTTTGTGATGATCTGTTGCTGCTTCTGTATATACACCACAGACTAGATGTATTCTAGAATAACAAGTATGTGCTTTGCTTTTGTCACTTTTGTCACATTCAAGTACATGCCAGTGACTGCAGTATTTCCAGAGCTCTGTGCCAATGGTAGTTCTGATTCTGGCACTTCTTCTCCTTTCATAAACACTTTCCCTCTGGCAATGAAATGGGGATTGGGTTATTTAAAAGTCTGGATTCTTTTGTTTTTAGGGTTTATTTTTGCGTACATTTTCACTTGCAAACATTTTGTGAATTGTTAAACTGTCTGAATACCAATATAACCCAGCTATAGACACAGTTGTGCACCCTTAAAGGTGGCCATAGACAGGGAGATCCGCTTGTTTGGCGATATCGCCAAATGAGCGGATCTCTCTCTGATATGCCCTCATTGAAGTGGGTGATATCGGGCTGATCCGATTGTGGGCCCTAGGCAGAGTGAGGGTAGGCTTAAGAAGTGCGTTTTAAGAGATTTTTGAAAGCAGAAAGGTTGGGAGAAAGTCACACAGACCATGGGAGAGCAGCCCTTGCAAAGTCTTTCAATGTGAGCATGTGAGGAGGTAATGAGATAAGAGTTGAGTAGCAAGTAAGTAGAGGTGTCTAATAATAAGCGGTTGGGTGAGTATATAGTGATGAGTTCAGAGATGTAGGGTGGGGCAGAGTTATGGAGTGCTTTAAATGACAGGGTCATTAATTTGAATTTTATTCTGAAAGGGAGTGTGAGCCAGTGTAGGGATTGGCAGAGTGGCATGGCAGAGGAAGAGCAGTTGCTGAGCCTTTCAACAAATTTAGTTTTAGACCGCATAATAAATATGCCCCTATGTCTGACAATGCATGTCAACAATATTTCTATATTTATACTGCAACCTGTCTCATATCTTTGTTTGTTTTGTAGGAGTGCGAACGGTCAGGCAAGTCCTGTTTAGTGTTAAACTGCCATCTAAGCTCACTGGCCAAAGAGGAGACCCGAAACATAGATGTGCTTATGTTGCTTAACACAGAGATACTTAAAAAAGTAAGTAGCAACAATGTACTGTATGTGATATTATTCTAATATGAAGAACATAACAGTTGGTTGAGCAGCAGAAAGGTTACGACTTTTTTTATATCCTAAATAACTTGCTAGGATTATAGGCTTTCCTAGAAAACGTATGGGTAGGATTTGAGTATCCAGCAAAATCCTTAAATTTCAGGTCACCTTCCTTCTATGGGGCAAATTCACTAAGTGCTGAAAATGCGCTAGTGACGGCTTTGCTGTAATTTTTGCCAGACCGCTTCTAATTCACTAAAATGCTAATTTTTCTCTAAGGGAGGCAAAAGTAGCGAAGTTGCGCTACCAATACTTCACCAGGCAAAGAGCATTTACGCTAACGTTGCCTAATTTGCATATGGCGTGAAGTTGAAAGTATAATAGAAGTATATGTTACAGCCAATACATTACACTACACAAGCCCAGGAAACCTTTAATAAATAAAATAAAGTTGTCCTATTGCCCTAAACATGTGCCCCCTGTATAGTTGTGTTGCCATAAATTAGGAAATGTATGGGGGAAGGAGGGCAACAACCCCCAAAAAATTTATATTTTTCAGACTATCACCCTAAAAAAAAAAGTAAAAGATTCCATCGTTTATTCTTGATTGAATTGTATTGAACTTCGCCAGGTCTGACCTGGTGAAGTAATGTCTAGCGCAAGAGGTAACGTTCAGTAAAATGGACATCTTAGTGAATTAGTGTAGTTACGTCCCTCCGTCAGTGCGCAACTTCGCCTGGTGTAAGGGTGCGAAGTTGCGCTAGTCTATCTACTTCGCTAGCGAATTTTTGCCAGGGACACAGTTAGTAAATTGGCGAAGTTGCGAAAGGTCACACTGATGAATTAGCGCTAGCGCTAAACGCTTCTTGCTTTAGTGAATTTGCCCCTATACAGTATGTTGAACTTGACCTATCCTCTGTTATCCGATATCCTCTCTGAACTGGCTTGATAAGGGCTGAATTATCAAGGAAATATAGTTCATAGTTTTTTTAGTTGGCTTTCTAACATATCACATTATGTACTGTAGGTAGTTGAAATTGCTGAAGAGGAAAGGGCCCTGAACTCTTTTATTTTAATGATTTTATAGAAATCCACGTGCCAAAAATGTAATGTGACAACTTTTTTATCTTTTCCCACTAGTGAGAAAATAGTTCTTTTTCCTTTTCCACCCTTTCTGTATATATAGAAAAAAGCAAAAACATTGGGAGGCAGACTGTCTTGCATTGGAAAAGCAAATAATTTTTTATTGCTTCCTGCTTTGGTGCAGTGTTGCCAGATCATGCTCTCTTTTGTTTGACAGCCTTGTTGTATTATGCAGACCGTAGCAAAAAATAAAAACAGAATTCTTATGCAGGACAAACAAAAACTCAAAATGTAAATAATGTTATATTTTCTATAGTGAACCTAAGGGTGCATGTCAGTTGTTTCCATATGCAAATTGTTTTTAAGAAAGATAAATGACCAGTCTGGACACAGTTAAAGAATTGTATAAAATAAAACGTAATGTGTATTTCGCATAAGGGGTCTTTGAATTATTTGGTTAAAATTGAGTCTATGGGTGATTTCTGTAATTTGGAACTCTCTGGATAATGGGTTTCTGGATAATGGATCCTAAACCTCCTACTGGTTCATGATCACTGTTCTTAAAGGGGAACTATTGTGAAAATGAAAATTTTATAAAAGCTTTGTCATACTGAACTCACAAACTTTCTAAATGCAATAAATTAAATATTTTGTACTGTTTCTGAAATAATCAAGTTTATCTTCACAATCCCTCTCTCAGCATCTGTTTCTCTTCATGCAGGAGTTGGGTGTCAGATATTCATTGACAGTTAGATTCAATAGATCTTATAGGGGGGCTCCTTTTGCCTAGAAGATGTATTAGAGCTCACTCTATTAAAATCACCAGACAACATGTCTCTCTACATGCAGAATTTGTTAGCTCTAAGTTATTTTCTAGGAAAGGAGCCCCCTTGGATTTAACTGTCAATGATAATCTGAAATCCAACTACTGCAAATTACTATTTTTTATTACTGTACACTTAAGAAAAATAAAAAAGATTACTAAAGAATTGGGGCTGTGTTCTGCATCAATGTTTTCAGTATGATCAAGTGCATTATAGCCATACCTCTGTCCCAATTACATTATCTGTCTGTCCTCATATAATTTTTTTGTCTGTAAAGTCATCCTGATCTGATATTAAATGCATTTTGTTGACTGAATGAGGGGGTTTCCATGAAATGAAACAAAAAAAATTGATGTCACTCCAAGGGGCACATTTACTATTGGTCGAATTTTGAAGTGCAAAACTTTGACATTCGACCATCAAATTTCTTTTTTTAGATTGTTTTCGGTCGATTTCCAATCATGTCATCAAATAGAATTATCCAAAAAAGCAAAAAAAAAAACTATGTAAAGCCTATGGAAGGTCCCCCATAGGCTAAAATAGCAATTTGGCAGGTTTAAGGTGGCAAATAGTCGAATTCAAATTTTTTTTTCGATTGAATAAAAATTGTTGAATCGTTCCATTGGAACGATTTCCCTCTGAAAGAATTCGATCTTCAAAAATTTTCAAAAACACTCCTTAAAGGTTATAGGAGGTCCCCCATCGGCTAAAATAGCAATTTGACAGGTTTAAGGCGGAGATGGGTCGAATTCAAATTTTTTTAAAGAGACAGTACTTCAATTTTCGAATGGTCGAATTTCTTTCAATTCAAATCCAATTTTGGCCTATTCAGTATCCAAAAATGACTGCAAAATTTTAAATTTTTTTAATGCAAATTTTGACTCCGACTGCCCCCTCTATCGTTTTCGATTGAATTCCAATCATGCCATCAAATAGAATTTTCCAAAACTTTTCAAAAAAACTATGTAAAGCATATGGAAGGTCCCCCATAGGCTAAAATAGCAATTCGGCAGGTTTAAGGTAGCAAATAGTTGAATTCGAATTTTTTTTTTTTTTTTTTAAAAGACAGCTCTTCTTTTATTTACACCTTCTCTACACCTTTTCTCTACACCTTAACATCGGCAATTGCTGAATTGACAGGTAGAATTCTATTGTTTCTACCTGTATATCTGACGATTCAGTTCTATACGTGTGTGTTGAAACGAACGATCTTTCTAGGAAGGATCTTTTCCGAGAAAGATCATAATTGTTACGTCTATGGCCAGCATTAGTAAATGTGCCCCTAAAACGTATCCCTTTTCTTCACTCAGTATCTAGGCACTCTATTAAGATTTCAATAAAACCTTGAGTCCTGCAGCGGGTCAAGTACCCACAAAAGCCTGCGGTACCCTGCGGGTGGCAGGTACAAGTTTTGGGAGTGGGTATAGAAGCGAGTCGGTGGTGGGTCTTCTCAATACCAAATTTTACTCTTGTTTTTCTGATTACGCCTACTTCCTCTGACTTCCGATGATGTCACTTCGGGTTTTTCCGATCAGCCTACTTCTGATATGTCACTTCCGGTTTACAGTGACAGCACTTCCTGATTCTTGATGCTCTGTGGGTCGTGGGTCAGGTTGCGGATAAGGTACTTGCAGGTCGGGTAGTGGGTCCGATCGGGTAAGAATGCGGATTGCAGGTACAGGTCGGGTACGGGTTCTGAAAAAAATGGACCCACGCAGGACTTGTGCCCTAGTTCTGTCTATTGCATAACTCTTTTTTTTTTGGTTAGTTACCCCTACACCTATGTCATGCTCTTCTTTTCTCTACACCTTTTCATCTCTCACTGGACAGTCACCCTACAAAAAGTTCTGGACTTTGCATAACAATAAACTGCAATTTGCTGATCACAATGTTCATAGAATGTAAAATAGTACATTTAAATAGAACTAGGAATACTTGGCAAATACTTATTAAATAATTCATGTCATTTATTTGCACAGGATAGTTCATCGGTTATCCAGTTTGTCTCAAGAGCAGTGGTGAAAGTGGACTCAAATCTACGAGCAATTGAGGTGCAACAAGGAAATTCTAACCAGGCAACCGTGAGTAAATGCCAAAAAATGCCATTAAAATTACAGTTCCTTAGTGCAACAATTCAATAAGCAATGTATCAGCTTAAGCCAAATACAAATAATTTTAATTATAAAAGATTGAGATGGGACAGGTTGGCAAAACAGGTTTAGGAACTTCAACTAATAATAACTTACAAAAATAAACCTCTCAGCAAAAAACAATCAATGTGACCTATAGGTAACTTTACATGTACATTCATATTTTAAAAAGTAATTTTAGTGTCCGGGTCACTTTAACTGTAATATAATGAACAAACCAGCCTATTGCTTCTTAATAAGTTGTGCAATAATTATAGCTTTGTATGTGTCCAGAGAAATAATATCAAACTAATATTTTTTGGCCATTGAATCTAGGGCTGGTTTGACAGGGAACCAGGATGTTACTATTAGTAGCTTGGCAGCTCTTTCATATGGGTTACTCACTATAATTACAGTGGTATATAGCCTGAGCTGACAATGTGATTTGGTTGTAAATGCAAATATATTCGACCATCGATTTTTTTTTTGTGGGGGGGGGGGGTCATTTTCAAGTGATTTGAATGATTTCCCCTTAAAAAAATTTGAATTTGCAAAACTTTGCCAAATTGCCTGTAAAGGCTATGGGAGGTCCCCCATAGGCTATAATGGTAATTTGGCAGGTTTAAGATGGCAAATGGTCGAATTTGAATTTTTTTTCAAGGGATAGTACTTTGAATTTTCAAATTCTTTCAATTTGAATAGAATTTTGGGCTATTCGATAGTCAAAGTAGCCCAAAATTACTTTGAAATTTGAATTTTACAAAATCAAATTTTCTTCAAAAATTCACTTCGACCCTTGGTGCACATTTATTAAGGGTCTAAGTGAATATTCAAATAAAATTTTAATGAAAAAATTTTGAATTTCAAAGTAATTTTGGGTTACTTCGACTATCGAATAGCCCAAAGATTCGAAATTTAGTACTACCCCTTTAATATCCTGCAACTTTTGGCACTTTGCCACCTTAAAGCTTCCGAATTGCCATTTTAGCCTATGGGGGACCTCTTAGAACCTGTCCTAAAAAAATTTCAATCGAAATAGGTCCATTTTCAATCAAAAAAGCCCATTGAAAAAACTTTGATGTCTAATTCCGAAGGTTTCACTTCGAAAATTCAGCCCTTAGTAAATCTGCCCCTATGTAAATGTGCCCCTAAGGGTCAAATTTTGAAGTGAAAAAAAAATTTTTTTAAAGGGGTATTTCGATTGAATAAAAATCATTTGAATCGTTCGATTGAAACGTTTTCCCTTCCAAAAAATTTGATCTTCAAAAACACTCCTTAAAAGTTATAGGAGGTCACCCATAGGCTAAAATAGCAATTCGACAGGTTTAAAGGAACAGTTCAGGGTAAAATTAAAAACTAGTTAAATAGATAGGCTGTGCAAAAAAAAAATGTTTCCAATATAGTTAGTCAGGGAAAAACACAAACTATAAAGGCTGGAGTGACTGGATGTCTAATATAATATCCAGAATAGAGCTTCCTGCTTTTCAGCTCTATAAATCTGAGTTAGTCAGCGACTTGAAGGGGGGCCACATGGTACATAACTGGTCAGTGAGTTTGCAATTGATCCTCAGCATTCAGCTCAGATTCAAAAGCAACAGTTATGACCCATGTGGCCCTCCCTCTAGTCACTGATTGGTTACTGTCTGGTAACCAGGGAAACCATTCAGTGTAAACCAAGAGAGCTGAAAAGCAAGAAATAGTGCTCTGTTCTGTTAGGTTAGACTTACAGTCACTCCAGCCTTTATACATTACATTTTTGCCTAACTAACTATATTGAAAATATTTTTTATTTTGTACAGTCTATCTATTTATCCAGGTTTTACTTTTATACTGAACAATTCCTTTAAGGTGGAGACGGGTTGAATCCAAATTTTTTAAATTCAAATCCAATTTTGACCTATTCAGTACCCAAAAATTACTGCAAAATTCAAAAAAATTTTAAGCAAATTTTACCTCCGACTGTATGCAAGTTTCACTAGTGAAAATCATTTGTTTTCCTTGCACCACAGGGACCACTTTGGTGCATTTTAGGCTTCTTATGCCTCTAGCAGTACTAACTCTACCAAACTACACAGGCAACTTGATACTTTAAAAGAAAACTAAACCCCCCACAGACAAAAGCCCCTATAGACTGTCTCCTAATGACCCCCTCCCTGCCAAGTCTATTAGAAGGAAAAGTGTCCCTGCTTGGAAAGCTCCCCTATAAACGCAGACGAGTTCTCAGACACCATCTTCTTCCTCTTCTTTTGCTGATGTTTTGTCTCATGCTCAGTTGGAGCTAATACTGGACTAGCTGGACATACATCAGAATGCTCAGTGCCAACGACCAAAATCCCAAGATGCAGAAGATGTCACCTGGAGAACTCTGCACTACTCTGCATTTATAGGTCAGCTTTCCAGACAGGGACACTTTTCCATCTCATAGATTCTGCTGAGGGGGTGGGGCAATGGAGGCTTTTTTCTTGTATGGGTTCATAGGACTTCATTGTACACTGCTGCAGAATATGCTGGCTCTGTAGCAATAAACTAAAATAATAATATGTAGAAAGGTAAGCTATGGGACAGTACACCAGTGTGTTCATGTCATCCAGAATAGCGAATGTTATTGTGACTTGCTGAAATAAGAAAACATTCTTTTCTGGGTTGCTGTTCAGTTGGCTTTGTATGTAACACTTGGATTTCTAACAAATCTTTTCATGTTTCCACCCAGAACGGCCCCCTGGAACAAGAAACTTGTATTTTTGTAGGAATAAGTAAAAAAATATTCAGTGTTCTCCCTTGACATTGGTGTTTGGCAACCTTATGCAAACATTTGGCATAACTACACTAAACCAGCACACAGGCTAGGTATTAATCAATAAAACCCTTTTCCATATTCATTTTAAATAGATTTATAGGGCATTCAATTCCTGCATGCATGAATGAAACTTTAAGATTAGACTTGCAAAACTGAATCAGAGAATACAAATATGATTTCCATTAGCTGCTATCTAAGGCCCTTCAAATAAAAAAAAAAGTAATCTATTGTTTTGCCATTTCTAAATATTCCTTTCTATATGGATGTTTAGGGTTTAGTTCCCCTTTAACTCTGTTCCCCTTTAGTCACTGTAATGTGACTGTTTCATATGTTTTGAGCTTGGAGTGCATTTTATAAGGGAAACCTTACTCTTATGTAATGTGGCATGCTTTAGATTTTATGATGGCTTCATTACAGTAAGTGAAGCACAAATATTTTCTCTGGCATTGTACACATACTGTGGGAGGAGGAAGACAGTTGAAAAAAAAATAAAGGTTTTAAGGTGGGTTTTAGAGCTTACAATCAAGAGTTTCCTATTTCCCTGCAGTGATACAATTTCTTTATTGCCTTTTTTTTTTAAGTGGTCATACAGAGAGGGAAACTTAAGGCATGTGGTTTGAATTAGTGTTTTGTCCTTTTAACTTTCCTCCACCCTCTTTGTTTACCTTCTTATGGAATGCAGTTTAGGAACACTCCTTACAAACCACAGTTATGCATATGTAACCGTAAATAGGTGACAATAGCTTTAATAGTCTTTTTTTTTTTTTTTTTTT
>CM044441.1:60491735-60505745 GCA_024363595.1 Xenopus borealis | reverse complement strand
TTAGGTGATTTTTGAGGCCTTGCACAATCTGGAGCCACGTGGATATGTTGTCGGATGGATTATTGCCATCAGTTTGTTGGTGGGGATTCTCATATTTTTGTTGCTGGCTGTTCTTCTATGGAAGGTAAATTGCATTCATTTTATATTACAGTATTTGACTTGATGTGAAAAGGTGTAGCTCTCTGCTACCTGCAACCAAAGATACACAACCAATAATGTGCTGCTGGTACAGGTGAGTATTTTGCCTTATGGGTACAATTTGCTGCTAGCAAAAGAATGTCACAATCAGAAAACAAGTTGTTTGCACACCCATATATATCAAAAGCACAACAGATTATCTTTAAATTAGGAAAACTAGAGGTTTGCACACCCAAATATATAAAAAGCACAACAGATTTTTTTTTTTTTTAAATCACAAACGTGATTGTGATTGTCAGAAGCAGTGTCAGCCTACCTCTACTTATTTCTACAAGTAAACTGCCCTTTTTCCTGAAGAATTATAAGTAAAGTATCTGTATGTTGAATTTCTGCTTTGGGAGGCAAACTGGCTAATGTTACAGTCTCTAGATAGAAGAAATGCTGTGTGTAGAAAATGCCAAGATCAGCATGACAATAAATAATTTTACAAGCCTTGATTAAGGCCAGATATGCCATTCTCCTGCTTTAATGAATACATTACCAAAGCGTGTATAATTGACATATGCCAGGTGTGCAGGTGGTTTATCTACTGTCATCTGTTGCTAGTGAAAAAAGCAACAGATGAATTTTCCAATTTCATTTTGTTATGCAATGATACTGGAGTAAAACCACTTGATTCAGACTTGAAAAATATCATATTGCAGAACTGCTCATATGACCAATTTGGTTAGACTAAAGTAGAGGTAGGCTGACACTGCTTCTGACAATGACAATCACGTTTTTGATTTAAAAAAAAAAAAAAAAAACTGTTGTGCTTTTGATATATATGGGTGTGCAAACAACTTGTTTTCTGATTGCTAGGACTTGTTATTCCTTAACTGCAGTACAGCACAGGCTAAAGCGTCAATACCCGAAGATCCTCTGTTTGTTCAGGGGGCTAGTATATTTTGAAATATCTTGAAATCTGTTCCTTAAAGGAGAACTAAACCCTAAAAAGGAATATGGCTAAAACTGCCATTTTTTTACACCAGCCTAAAGTTTCAGCTTCTCAATAGCTTCTCAATATGGTCCAGGACTTCAAACTTGCCACAGGGGGGTCACCATCTTGGAAAGTATCTGTGACACTCAGACGCTCAGTGGGCTCTTAGCAGCTGTTGAGAAGCTTAGGGGTCTTCAGTAATTATCAAGCAGAACATGAGGTTGGTCTGCAATATAAGGTCATGCTACAGAGCTTATTATTAAATTATGATGCTAATTGCATTGGTGTCTGTGCTGCTATGTAGCAACAACAGGAATTATTTACTAATAAGCCTTATTTTGTGACATTTAAATTAGATATATTCAGTACCCTGTGTGTCAGTGCCTCAGCTCAGTAATTGAGAGCAGCACAGCTAAAGGATTGTGGTTGCCTTGGGCTGGTACAGAAGCAGAAAACATAACGTACAACATTTTAGTCTACTTTTTTAGTTTAACTTTCCTTGTCCTTTAATGGTAGAAACATACAGTGCCATTTGGGGGAGATTAGTCGCCTGGCGACAAATTGCCTCTTCCTCAGGATGACTAATCTCCCAAAACTGCCTCCTCTAGAATCTAAATCGCTGGTGGGAAAGAACTTGTGAGGTAATTTCGGGCGACTTCAGAAAATGAAGCACTCAGAGTGCCATCCTGCTGGCAATTTACAATCCAGCCAGCAGGGAGGCAGTTTGGGGATATTAGTCTCCAGAGGAAGAGGTGATTTGTCGTCAGGCAACTAATCTCCCCCAAATAGCACCGTGTGTCTCTACCCTAAGGCTGGGGACAGACAGGGAGATTCGGGGAGATTGTCGCCTGCCTAACAGACTAGAAAAGTCAGATAAAGCAAGAGGGAGGGGTATTTAATGGTAGACTTACATCTCACATTTCTTCATCTTATTCAAGAATTAAGAGGTTTGACAAGGGTCTTTGATGCTGGGACAAGTCCTTGGTCCATTCCATTGTATCTCTGTTTAGAGCTGTATGCATTTCTTCCACCCAAATAGCTTCTTGCATTGAAACTGTCAATAGATAAAAAGTATACCTATTAATTAGTAATAGATTGTTGAATAATGTTAAAAATGGGACTCAGCACCGGGGTACCTGCCATACATTTTCTGGGGGTGTCCCAAACTTACGCTGTTTTACAATAACAGTTGACTTGGATCCCTGCTAAGAGTTGTACAAACAAAGCTATTCCAATTGAGCAATGCCAAGATCCTAATACTTCAAGTTCAGAAATCAAAGAAGACTATTTCCCTTAAAAATATAAAGTACAGGAGAATAAACATTTCCAGGAAATCAATGGTGTATAGTTCATCTTTAAATGAACACTTTGACGTCCATTTGTTATACCTAAAGTTTTTTTCTGGTCAAGGTTTTTAGGCGGAAAACTCATTTTTTTTTGTGGATTTATGTACCCCAAAGCTGCTAAAAATCCGAATCTGAAAATATGCCATCTCAAACCTGTCAAGGTCCTGTAGAAGTCAATGGGAGATACCCATTTTACATTTTAAAGATATTATGATCTGCAATTGGTTTTGTCCGATAAGTAAAAAAAAATCAGGGTTTTCGAGCTACAACCAAAAATATTCGAGCAATGCTGGCATCAGAACCAAAATAAATTAGCAATTCATATTTTAGATCAATTTTGTCAAGGCTTTTCAATACTCGACTGTTTCCAGCTGATTATTTGATAAATGAGTTAATATCATAGAAGGGAGTTTGTTTTCAGAAAAAAACGAGGGCCCCTTAATATTGTTTAAACCAGTATTCTAAGATAATTTACAATTAGTCAGAATGGAAGATCAATAGCAGCAGACCTGAAAAGAAAGATAAAGAAATAAGGATTTTAATAAAATTTAGCTTGCACACTTGATCTCATCTTATTATTGTGCTCATCACCCATTTTGTTTGGCCCATAGAATGCATTTCAGAATATTTAAAAGGCATTTCTTTTGATGAGTGCAAGCTAATTTTGACAGAACTTGGCTGGGCTTAAAAAAAAATATTTCAAATGGCCAATTAGTCCTAAAGTTATATTGAGATGCAACAGACAGCCTGTCACAATTGTCCCAGCAAAGTAAGTATATTGTAGCATTGATAGAGTATCCCCTGGGAAAATCCCTAAAAACTTAAAGAAAAGTCTATATTCCAGGGTGATGTTAAAAATTCCCACCATGCTTTACGGTAAAAAAGGCTTAGGAAAGTTTCTAATCCCTTTGCAACATAAACCATATGAGTTTAATTTCATGAAAATGTTAAGAACAAAGATATATTCTGAGCAGAGAGACAGGACATTTTGATATTATATTGAGGGAATCATAATGTGAGTTGTCCTTTACAGATGCATGAAAAGCTACACTGTGTTGTTTAAGGAACATTTCCAGGTTGATCGAAAAAGCCCATAATATGGTTGCTTCCGTTGTGTCTTCTGGCATCTGTCTGAATCCTGCTGGCTGTGTGAAATGTACATTCCAGAATACATTCCTTGATTCAGCATTTGTGGATATCCACATGCGTGTTTTATTGTGACACTTCCCATTGTATTCCTGGAAATAATTATAGACCATAATAAATAACATTCTAAAGGGAAAAAGACCCTTATTATTACATTGCATGAAGGGTTTCACATGTCTGTTTGTCTTCTGTGAATGTGCTATTCTCTGTGAATACACATTTCTTGCCCTGTTATGAGGTTAGTTTTCAGCCTCTTTTGGCCGTTCACAAATCACTTTTTTGATTTTGTGGGTTTTGACTTGCAAATACAGTCCAATCTTGTACTGTGCTTAAAGTTAAAGATGAACCGTTCCCTGGTTTTACATTTTCCCAGATTTCACACAAATTTTTCTAGTCCCATGAAAAAAATTCAAATGGGGAGTGTACTAGGAACAGTCTGCAAAAAGATTAAAAAATTAGATCAGTTCAATGTCGTACTGGCCTGGGTGAAAACCAGGTAGGCCTTATTGGCCCCACTGGCACAGGTGCACAGGCAAGGAAATTGTGTGGTGCGTGCAGTGGTGGAGTTCTAGGGGCCTGAATGCCTTTAGCACTGATCTACTGTGCACAAGTGGAAACTGTAATCATTGGGGGCAGGGTGGTTTGCCAGAGGAAAGGATTGGGTGATGTCCAGAGTGGCAAACCCTTCACTAGCTAAACTAGTTGCTTTACAATTCTACTAAAGGAATACTTACCACTTAACCACATGCATGGCCTTCAAAAGTGAACGTCAACAAATTCTGTGATTCTGTGACCACGCACTTTAAGTAGAAGTTAGGCAGATTCACCAATATTTTCTTATAACTGTACCCATTTCATGGACTGTGGTGGGCTTCTGACCAGTTGGACCTTCAAGGCTGGATTTTTAAGTGGGTCTAGACAACCACTACTGTAGAGGATCCAGTCAAAAATAAATGTTTTCCTCCCAAAATCTCTGGTCCCTTCTCATTTTTTTTTGGTCTAAGTTTTTTGGGGGAAATTCTATCTGAGTCTGCAGCTTGTGAGAAATCACATAAAAACTGGTATAATGAAGTAGCTTTTAAGAGAGAGACAAATTCTGGAACCTGTAAAGTATTACCTATGTTTAATGTTTCATTCTTCAGGTCTCATAAGATCTGTAGCCAATAGCTATTGTCCTGGAAGGCATGTTCTTCCTCAACCTCCTTTCAACACCATCACAAATCAGATTCGGCAAATGTATTAACTCTTAGTTATGCTGATATTTATGCATCTGCAAGGCTTAAAACATGAACCTCAGGTTCAGAAGATTTAGCAACTTAAAGGGAAACAATTGTGAAAATGAAAATTTTATATATTTCATCATACTGAAATAAGAAACTTTCTAAATACAGTCAATTAAAAATCCTGCATTTTGCTGTAATAATATCTTTAAAATCACATGCTCTCTGCATCTGTTTCTCTTCATTCTTACTTCTTGCAGGAGTTGGGTGTCAGATATTCATTGACAGTTAGATCCAATATATCGTATAGTGAGGGGCTTCCTTTGCTAGCAGATGTATTAGAATGTATTCAACTGATTCCACTACAAACAAAATCTTACAAAATAACTGACTTTTGCACAAATTCTGCATGAAGAGAGACAGGATTTCTTGTGATTTTAACAGAGTGAGCTCTAATACATCTTATAGGCAGAAGGAGCCCCCTATAAATATTGTAATATTGTAAATATTATAAATAAATTGGATCTAACTGTCAATGAATATCTCACACCCAACTCCTGCATGAAGAGAAACAGATGCTGAGAAAGGGATATTGAAGACAAACTTGATTATTTCAAATTAAAGAATTAACAATTGATTATATTAAGAAAACTTCTTATTTCAGTATGCTGAAGCTTATATTACATTTTCATTTTCTCAATAGTTCCCCTTTAATTCTTAGTCATGCTAATATCGATACTAAAGATCCATCTGGGAGTTTTCATACTCCTTTATAGAATCATCAGGACTTATCAAAACATTATAAAGGCATAATCAAATAAAAAAAACTTTATATACATTTAGGGGCAAGTTTACTAAATTCACATCTATTCACATGAATGATTTAAATTTTCGATCGAATTTTCAAAGAGATTCGAATTTTGAATATGCAAATTAAGTAAATTCAACCAGAGAATTCAGTAAATTCGATTGAATCGAATGATTTGAATAATTCGAATAAAAATCTATTTGAATACTAGACTATCGAATTACTTCCCCTTTAAATTTTGATTCGACTGCCTAGTTCGCCAGTTTCAATCTGCCGAAGTGTCTTTGCCAAATTTTGATCGAATTATAAAAATTCAATCGAATGGTTAAAATCGTTCGATTTGAACAATTTGATTGTTCGATCGAATTTTTATAATTTGATCGTTGGACCAATCGAATTGAGGTAAAATCCTTCAAATTCGAAGGATTTTCATTCCCTAACTATTCCCATAGTCGAATTTTGAATTTTTTTCAATTCGAAATTCGACCAATAGTAAATCTGCCCCTAGATAGGGTGAACTACATGGCCCTACTGTATCTATCGCTGTATGTGCATTGAGACAATCTTTTGAGGTAGAGCCTATTTCTAAAGCACACAATGAGAATTCATTTTCTGTTTCATGTTATGAATAGGAATGGAGACGAATGAAGGTTTCATGAGCTCCAGCAATAATTATCAACATTTAAGTGTGCAAGGAGAAACAAGTGCCAAATGAAGAAATTGGCTGAAGCAGAGTAGTGTTAAAATAATAGATCTGTCATGTTTTTAAAAAGAATACTATTATTACCAATTATTTTCTTTTGAAAATAGTCATCAATCCAAAAATGCTGGCTTCCTGTCTGTGCAAAGATGTTTTCCAGAAGCTGCTTTATCAGAAGTGAAATACTGCCCCAGACTATAAATATTTTCTTGTTGGGCGTTTTTCTAAATTTTTTTCCATCCATGGCCTAATTGAGAACAAAAACAGTGTTGTCTGAAGTCACTTCAAGAGAGGGAAATTTAGTGATGAACAAACGTCCTTAATATCTGCTGAATGAAGCATTCTTAGACAAGAATTAGCAGGATTAAATTTAAGGGGAAATGTTTGAATAATTAATCTAGGGGGAATAAAATGGTGAAGTGGCTGCAAAAGTGGAAGAAAAGAAAATTCATACTTAATTGAAAAAAATGTTAAAGAGTGTTTTTAAACCTCCATAATACAGTTCTGCTGCTCCCCCTAGTTCCTAAAAACTTAATGCAAGACCAATTAGAATGCAGCTTACCAGTACTATGTCAGTCATGTAACAGATATGATTGTATTATTTTGGTTTCTTAGTGTAATGAAATATCATGAGGACATAGGACATACCGCTATTTAATTCTGTTGCAGAAACAAAGAACACAGAACCTTTTAATAGGGCTGGTATTACATTGCATTGGGACACTAAGGGGCACATTTACAAAATTCACATGAATGGATCGAAGTTCGATCGAATTACGATTGTGCGATTTTTTCGGAGACTCGAATATGCAAATTTGGCCACTTCGATCATCGAATACGCAAAATTCGAATGATCGAATAGATCAAATGATCTATATCCAAATATTAGATCATTCGACCATTCGATGATCGAAGGACTTTAACTTTAAAATTTTATTCGACTGCCTACTTCGCCAGATTGAACCTACCGAATTGCAATAGAAGCCTATGGGAATCCCCCCATAGGCTTCTTTTTCAAACACCTGCTCGAATACCATTCGTACGATCGAACGCCTCGATAGTTCGAATCGTACCTATTTTGCGAATGCTTGAAGGAAAAAGTACAATTTCATCAAGAAATCGAATATCGAGGAAAAAATAGCCTAAAACTATTCGATAAGCATTCGATAGTCGAATGCTTATCGAATTTCAAACAGATTCGAGGAATTTTTGGGTGAATAATAGTAAATTTGCCCCTAAACATAAAATTTGCCTTGTAGCATTATATGCAAGCACAGGTTACAACATCTATTTGGAGCAGTTGCTGCCTTGTTTGGTCATGTCTAGCCACTTTTTTGCTGGTCAGGATAGGCCCTCCCTTGCTTACTATACAATTATAGGCTTTATGACAACACAGACGGCCTATGTATGAACATTTGCAAATTAGAGAGGTTTTTTAAAACTTTGAATAAACTTAACTCACCAAATTTGAATGTGTATTTATTTTTGAAAAACCTGCATCTTGTAAAGCATGACAAAAAATCCAAAATTCAAAAATAGCTTGAATTGCTAATTTGTGCATTTTAGAGTAAAACACTAAGGGGCATGTTTACTAACATTGGCGATAAATATCTGGAGAGATTTCTGGAGATGTTGCCCATGGCAACCAATCAGCAATTAGATTTAAACAGCTAACTATAACTAATAAAACAAAAGCAAAGGTCTGATTGGTTGCTGTGGGCAACATCTCCAGAAATCTCTCCAGATATTTATCTCCAATGTTAGTAAACATGCCAATAATTGTGTTAAAAACTCAAATGCTAATAAATCAACCCCTTGGGGTTTTAGGGTAAGGTCAAAACGACACAAAAGGCACCGCTCCAATACTAATATCAGCAACCAGAAAAGAGAATGACACTCTGGAATGAAAGACAGGTTTACTACAAGCTCCAGCGGATCACAATTGCCTTACGCGTTTCGGGGATGAATCACTTAAAGGAACCTATGATTAAGGGATTCATTCCCAAAACGCATAAGGCGATTGTTATCTGCAGGAGCTTGTTATAAACCTGCCTTTCATTCTGGAGTGCCATCCTCTTTTCTGATTGATAGTTTTAGGGTAAGGTCACATGGGCAGATTCAGAGAGATTTAGTCGCCTGGCGACTAATAGCATCTTCAGGGCGACAATCTCCCCAAACTGCCTTCCCCCTGCTATAATGAGAAAATGCCAGCGCAATGGCATACGCGGTGCTTCGATTTCCAAAGTCACCTGAAGTTTCCTCGTGAGGCAACTTCAGGCGACTTCAGAAATCGAAGCAATGCAAGTGCATCGCCGCAGGCAATTTTTCTTTTTAGCAGGCGGAAGGCAGTTCTGGGAGATTGTTGCACCGCAGAATAGGCGATTAGTCGCCAGGCAACTAAATCTCCCCAAATCTACCCGTGTGACCCTTTCCTTAATTAAAGGAAAACTATACCCCAAAAATGAATTTTTGAGCAACAGATAGTTTATATCAAATCAAGTGACATATTAAAGAATCTTACCTACCTGCTATATATATATATAAGTAAATATTGCCCTTTTACATCTCTTGCCTTGAGCCACCATTTAGTTATGGTCTGTGTGTTGCCTCAGAGATCACATGACCAGAAATATTTCAACTCTAACTGTAAAGGGAAGAAGGGTTGAAGCAAAAGACAGAACTCTGTCTGTTAATTGGCTGATGTGACCTAACTTTATAGTTTGTTTGGTATGTTTGTGTGCACCGTTGGATCCTAGGATCCCAGGAGGCTGTCCTTATTTTTTAAAATGGCAATTTTCTATTTATGATTACCCAATGGCACATTCTACTAAAAAAGTATATTATTATGAAAATGGTTTATTTACATGAAGCAGGGTTTTACATATGAGTTGTTTTAGGCAATATCTGTTTATAGAGACCTACATTGTTCTGGGGGTATAGTTTTCCTTTAAGGTATAATCTGCAAGCAGTGCCAGTAAAAATATTTTTATGCCATAAACCTTATCTTTTAATGCATTTATTGGTTGTCAGGCTTGTAGGTCCTTAACTGGATCCTAATACACAAAACAGTGGAGAAGATTGTGATTGGTGAGAACTGGTGTGTGTGTTTGTTTTTATGTGAAGTGGTGCATATAGTAGAATCTAGTTCGGCAAAAACCTGAATCCGAAAAATCCAGCATCTCAGACCTGTCAAGGTCATGTATAAGTCAATGGGAGATGTCCCTATCTAGTTAGAGTTGTTTGCGTTGTGTTTAGCTCGATAATCCGATATTTTGGGGGTTCTTGGCCAAAAACCCAAGGACAAAGTCTGAAAGAACTGACAGTTCAGTTTTTTTCTCCATTTTATTGGGATTTTTCCTGATCCAATTAATTTTTTAATTGAATTATGAGATAAATTTGGATTTTAGAATAACCCCCTTAATGTGGAGGCAAAGTTAAGTCCATGAATGAAAATCTTGACAGTGTCTTTTTTTCCCTGTCTATCTCTGCAGATGGGTTTCTTCCGCAGAAGGTACAAAGAGATCATTGAAGCAGAGAAGAATCGGAAAGAAAATGAGGAAAGTTGGAACTGGGTACAGAAAAACCAGTGATCTGCAAAACGACAGCCCAGTCTCTGACACACACTTGCTAGCTGATTGGCTCTGCTCATGTATCTTCCATATGTGGAAGAAAAGAATCTTCTCCAGATTTTCTGGAGGCTCGTTGATGCTCTTTATCCTCTATTATAGGCTAGCTAGCAATGAAGAATGTGTCCTAAGGCAGTCACTCCATTTGTGTGAAGTGACTGGAGGAAACTATTGGTTTCTTGAAGCTATAAACTTTGGAAACGGAGCTGCAGTGAATAAGAATATTTATGACTCCAACATAAAGTATGTGGTATATTTTCAGGGGAAAAGTTGTTACCTAAAGAAAAGTATTTTTATAAATATACATCTTTTATACTGTCTTTATATTTGATGGATTATTGCTATGAATAGCTGTACAGTTCTCTAAAGCACTGATACCAGGCTACAGTTTTATGTACAAACAGATCTATTGGAGTGGTCTTGAACTGAAATGTGTGTGTGTTACTCTTTATGGAAATCTATATAAAATACACATACATGTGTATCTCATAATGTGTAAATAAATATATATATAAGGCTGTACCATATTAATCATGTGAAGGGGGGCGGCAATAATGTTGCTGAATTGCTTATAGAAGAGAAAATGATTTTGGTCAACAGTCCATGCATCCATATTCACTGCAGCAGTGTAATGTAATAAAAGTCATTTATAAACACTGGGCATATTTGCACCTGGGCAGTAACTCATGGCCACCAATCAGGCGATTGCTTCAGTGCTCAACCTAGAGCTGGTTGAAAAAAAAGCTAATCACTGATTGGTGGCCATGGGTTACTGTACAGGTGCAAATCTGCCCAGTGTTTTTAAATGAGCCCCACAAGGTTTAGGAAATAGCAATTATCCAGCATTTACTAGTTGTCTATTTGAAGCCATTATATTGGTTTCTAATCATTACTTGACCTGGTGTAAAATGTGTGACTTAAATTAAATTACTCCCAAAAGAGTTTGGGGGGAGGGGGATTTAATTAAAGTTGCAAAGCGAAAAACAATTTGCACCAATAAGAATAAAAATCCACCTCTTGCAATGTAATACTGTTATTCTACTGCGAATTGTAATAGCACACTCTTAATAAGTGCGTGAAGGTGTCGTAATCTTTTGGCGCAAACATTATGAGTTTTTCAGTAAGATCTGGCAAACTAGGTGGTCGAATAAAATTTTAAAGGGGAAGTACTTCGACCATCGAATAGTCGAATAAGATTTTATTCAAATTATTTGAATATTCGATGGTTGAATTTGCCTAATTTGCTTATTCGAAGATTCAAATTCGAATTTTTTAAAAATTCAATTGAATTTCGAATTCTTCATGCGAATTTAGTAAATCTGCCCCTAAATGTACATTAATTTTTTTCTGTCAGTATCACATTTTTCTGTTACCGACTTTTATTACAATCCCCCATATCTGTGTTGTTGATGCAGACACTGAGCTGCACATTAAAGGGTCTGTTTGCTAAACGTTGATAAAGCACAATGTCATTTAATGAGCCCACTACTCATGTTTTCTCTTATAATCTTGTTGAATCACTGCTGCTCTCGGGTCTCAGATAAGAAGTGATACAATGAAATAAGAATTGAAAAAACTGTTGTATATTTCAATATATATATATATATATAGCTAGCATTATTATTCGTTATTTTATATCATACATAAACAAAGTAGCTCTTTGCCTACTTCAGCTAATAATCGACTTGGACATATTCATATATATCTATATATATATATATATATCTATATATATATATATATATATATATATATATATATATATATATATATATATATATATATATATATATATATATATATACTCTTGTGAATAATTAGACTTGCACGTGCAGTGGTGCTTTGGTGCTTTACAGCAAATTAGGGTTTCCTTGTCCTTTACTGAAGGATATATTTGATATTAACTTTTTTGGTGCTCAGTGCAGGTCAATCAAAATGCAGCTTTGTAATAATGAATTTAAAATAAAATCAAAATAACCCATGAGTTAGTTCTTATCAGCCTTCAGTGAACAGACCCGTTAAAGGGGTTGTTCACCTTTGAGTTAGCTTTTAGTATAATGTAGAGAGTGATATTCTGAAACAATTTGCAATTGGTTTTCATTTTTATTGTTTGTGATTTTTGAGTTATTTAGCTTTTTATTCAGCAGCTCTCTAGTTTGCAGTGTCAGCAATTTGGTTTCTAGGGTACAAATTACCCTAGCAACCCTGCATTGATTTGAATAAGAGACTGGAATATGAATAGGAAATGGATTGCATATAATGAAGTAATAAAAAGTAGCAAAGTAGCAATAACAATACATTTGTAGCCTTACAGAGCATTTGTTTTTAGATGGTGTCAGTGACCCCCATTTGAAAGCTGCAAAGAAACAGAAGAAAGTTAAGTTAACTTGAAAGTGAACCACCCCTTTAAGTATTTCTAGCATGCTACAAGCGCGATCCTTATCTCACTGCTCTATAATGAACTCCTCTTTTCAAGAAACAAATGCGAGAGGTTATCATTGCTAAAAGAACAAAAAAGCATCATGCATTTTATTGAAATATCTGCATCTATTGTTGTATTATTGCCTCGATATGTTTGTGTGTTTGTGTGAATGCAGCATTTCATATTGTGTATATGATTGCGCCATGAAAATGGAAGAATGACCACAAATGTAAAATTCTTCCATTGATTAGATATGGATTTGTCTTCTTACAGTATTTTGTAAATATAAAATAAAGTACAGACAGTATTCACAAGCAGTATTAGATATTGGTTTAAGGAAAGATATGTTTGCTTGTATGGGTATGGAATCCATTATCCGGAAACCTATTATCCAGAATTACGGCAAGGTTGTTTCCCCACAGATTCCATTTTATCTAAATAGTCGAAATTTGTAAAAAAAAAAAATTTTTCCCTGTAATAATAAAATAGTAACTTGTACTTGATCCATACGAAGATATAATTAATCCTTATTGGAGGCAAAACCGGCCTATTGAATATATAGTCTAATCTAGTAGGGATACTGTCATGGGAAAACTTGTTTTTTTCAAAACACATCAGTTAATAGTGCTGCTCCAGTAGACTTCTGCACTGAAATCCATTTCTCAAAAGAGAAAACAGATTTTTTTATATTCAGTTTTAAAATCTGACATGGGGCTAGACATATTGTCAGTTTCCCAGCTGCCCCTGGTCATGCGACTTGAGCCAGCACTTTAGAAGGGAACTGCTTTCTGGCAGGCTGTTGTTTTTCCTTCTCAATGTAGCTGAAGGAGTCACAGTGGGACATGGGTTTTTATTATTGAATGCTGCTCTTAGATCTACCAGGCAGCTGTTATCTTGTGTTAGGGAGCTGTTATCTGGTTACCTTCCCATAGTTCTGTTGTTAGGCTGCTAGGGGGAAGGGGGTGATATCACTCCAACTTGCAGTACAGCAGTAAAGAGTGATTGAAGTTTATCAGAGCACAAGTCACATGACTGGGAAATTGCTGGAGCAGCACTATTTACTGATGCATGAGATGCACTCTCCCATGAGAGTATCCCTTTAAGATGTGAATATTCAAATTATGGAAAGATCTGTTATCCAGAAAACCCCAGGTCCCAAGCATTCTAGACAATAGGTTCCATACCTGTACATCTCTTCTTCTTCTTTACAAAGCCTGCTGGCTAGAATAAGTGAAGCCTTTTCTGTTCTATAGAATTATAAATGGAGGTGTGAACAGCAAACGGCAGTGTTATGTTATTTAGTGTTACCGATGTAAGTATTTTCCTGTAGTGTGAAACTAGTCAAACCTCATCTGTAAACTTGGATTCATTGCTAAGGTTTAAAATGATAAATATATATATATTACACTTAAATGAAAATGTATTACTACAGTATTCTCTTAAAGATACAGTATGACAAGAATTTTTTTTTTTTTAATGAAGAATTGGTGCAATTTTTGCTGTTTTTTAAAGCTATTAAAGGGGAAATATACAGTACCCGCCATTTCATTAATGCAATTACTAGGGCTGAAGCTGAACATACTTTTTTTCCCGTTGTATGTATGTTTCGTTTTTTTTTTTTTTTT
>CM044441.1:60456213-60491670 GCA_024363595.1 Xenopus borealis | reverse complement strand
TTTTTTTTTTTTTTTTTGCTATGTGTTGCACTAAACAGGGCAAGTCACAGAGTATAATCAAAACAAATAAGCATTCAACTGAAAAGTCTTATCAATGAGTTACTCCTTACCTAAAATCCTAATGAAGGCTTCAGCTAGGGGTAAGGGAAGGTTTATTTTAGTTTCATATTTTGAACTATTTAGTCAATAAATAACAAACATTACTTTTTCCCTATTGTATAAATTAAAGGAGAACTAAAGCCTAACTAAAGAAGTAGCTAGAAATGTTATAGATTGTGTTTTGTGCTTCTGTACCAGCCCAAGGCAACCACAACCCTTTAGCAGTAAAGATCTGTGTCTCCAAAGATGCCCCAGTAGCTCCCCATTTTTTTCTGTGCTGCTCTCAATTACTGAGCTGAGGCACTGACACACAGGGTACTGAATATATCTAATTTAAATGTCCCAAAATAAGGCTTATTAGTAAATAATTCCTGTTGTTAGTACATGGCAGCTCAGAAACCAGCACAATTAGCATCAGAGTGCAATAATCAGCCTTGCAACATCTGCTTATGAGAGGCAATCCTCAGTTTCTTCTTGATTTCAATGACCCCTAAGCTTAGCTTCCCAACAGCTGCTTAAGGGCTAGAGCAGACGGGGAGATTCGGGGGCATTTTGTCCCCTGGCGACTTGTAGCCGTGACTTGTAGCCCCCGAACCTCCCCGAATAGACAGGTCCTGGGGCGCACCGGCATTACTTGAAAACGCCTGCGTCTATTCACACGCAGCGGTGCGATTTGTGGAATCGCTCCAAATTGACTCGCGAGTCAATTTGGAGCGATTCCACAAATCTCGCCGCTGCGTGTGAATAGGCGCAGGCGTTTTCAAGTAACGCCGGTGCGCCCCAGGACCTGTCTATTCGGGGAGGTTCGGGGGCTACAAGTCGCGGCTACAAGTCGCCAGGCGACAAAATGCCCCCGAATCTCCCCGTCTGCTCTAGCCCTAAAGAACACGGGTACTCCTGTGACAACTGGATAATTTTTACGATATAGTGAACTTTTAGGCTGTTTCAAGAAGTTGTAAAATAAAATGTGGTATTTCTAGCCATTTTTAGGGTTTAGTTCTCCTTTGAGAAACATATATTTTCTTACAACCATATTCACGGAACCAAATTTGAAAAGAGAGTATACTGCCACTTAAAAAAAATTATCAAACACACGCAAACAAAATCACTATGAAGAAATAATCATAACTTTAATCACTAACTTTATTGGGTTATTAGGATCAGAGAAAGTGTTCAATATCATTTATAATGTACAGCAGCCATCATTATTCTTTCCTAACTGGCTCGGGATGATGATGTAGGTGAGTAATATTAATAGGGATGCACCGAATCCACTATTTTGGATTCTTCCAAACCCCTGAATCCTTCCCGAAAGATTCGGCCGAATACAGAACTGGAACCAGAATTTGCATTTTTTTTTTTGTGCCAAAAAGTCATGTGATTCCCCCCCCTGGCCCTAATTTGCATCTGCAAATTAGGATTTGGTTCAGCCAGGTAGAAAATTTGTTTGAATCCTGCTGAAATCTGCTGCATCCCTAAATATTAAGCAGCTAGACATTGGGTTAGAAATGCCAATGTCCTTTCACATGAGAGGGATGATTCTCCTGACAAAGGGAAATCATAATATCAGAAGGACCATATCACCATCCTCAGGTCACAGACTATTTGTAGACTGAATGAGGCAAGGAGCAGGTTTATGTGCAATAAAATAAACGTCTCATTGACTGAAAATACAGCATGGAAAACATACCCTTTTGGATTGGAAGAGCATGCAAATGCAAAAACTCCATTTATTTATTAATGCCCTGGACACAAGTGTTGGAGCACTAGGGGAATGCAAAATCCAGACCCTTAGTGCTCATACAATTAACACATATGTGGAGCTAATCTTGGCAAAGCCTATTTCCTTGATTCATCTGCCCTTCGTGAATACAGTGCTGCAATGCTGTATTCATGGGAAAAATTGGGTCCTAACTCTTCATTTTAGAGCACAAATGCTTGTATCCATAGTGCAACATGTAAGGGGCAGGTCCAAAAGTGTATAAATATGGTTTGTGACTGTTTATGTTCATTTGCACCCTGTCCTGTGCTGCATCAATAAGGCCCACTTTTTTTTTTTTTATAAAATGTTTGAGCCGGAGCCAAGACTTTTGTATGCAAAGCCTTGTTCTCATTTCACTGTTCGACAAATCATCAAGGTCTTTCATATGTTTGTAATCTTCCCAATGTATGAGGCAAGGTCATGGGATGATTTCAAGATGGCAAGTTTGCACATAGTTTTGAATTGTGTTTTTTTTTTTAATTCTCTTCTGTTAAACTTGAAACACTTTTGCAATCGAAGTAGTGTTTTTCTGCTGCCTATGATGTTGATTCGGGTCATAAAATATTCTAATGTTTGATTCTGTTGAGCTTGGCCTCAGTTCTGTAAAACAATATAGAGAATAACACATTATACATACATTTATTTCCATACTAGCAACATGACACATATTTAACTATAACACATACTAACTTATGATGTTGTGGAGGGAATCAGTAGAACTCAAAATTATTTATCTGACTACCATACACTATTTCTAAAGGTGGGCATACACTACAAAATCCGCTTATTTAGCAAGGTCGAGAGAAGTAGATCCTTCCCAATATGTCCACCTAGCATAGATGATTTTGGACTTTAACCGGATCATTGGCTCTAGGGCCAAACAATCAGATTACAAGTGCGGGGATATGAGCGCTTGGAGTGAGGACCACATAACTAGTTGATACAGGAAAATCAAACCCACCTGCTCGATTTTTGGCCAGATGGGGGGCTAGCTGAGGTCAATACACAGGCAGATAAACCAATGAATCAGTCTAAAGGGCCACAATCAGCAGATTAAGGGCAAGGCCAGACGTGGCGTTATTACTTTGCATTTTTTAAAAATCTCCGTCATGTGTAAATACACCACTGAAACCACACATGATCGTCAATGTGCATTTTTCAGCATGTAGGTTTCCCAACGTGCACTTCTCATTGCTCTACTTCCCCATAATTCAGCTGGATAGAAATAGAAAAGCTATTTACACGTAAAATGGAGCAGACATGATTGCCAATACGCTACGTAATTACATCCCCGGCCTAATACGCTGTAAAAACGTATGTGTCATTTATCTGAAAATTTGGATACCATATTTAAAATACGTTGTGTATTTACCCAATGTGTGGTTACTAATTTCCCATAGAAATTGTTTTATTTATGAAATCACTTAACATTAAATAATCAATGTTTCATAAACAGTTCACAAATCATACAACAAAACAAAAATAACCCAAAGTCTCATAAATCCACCCGTACACCCTACAGCCCGCAGAGTCCATCCCTCTGTCCATTGGCAACTTTCCATCAAACACACCAAATTATAGGCCTGTTTGCAAAGTCTTGGTTTGTCCATATGGCCTTCCTTCCCCCAGCACCAACTCAAATGAACATCCCAGAAAAGTCTTTCCTGGACCAACACCCAACAAAAACAAAACTTTACATTTTCATATTCAGATCTCACTTGATTCTCGAAGGCTACAGAAAGCTGTGCCTCCAGCCTCCCATAGGGGTATATTTATCAAAGAGTGAAGTTAAGAGTGAAGTTCCACCACTAGAGTGAAATTCCGTAGCTCTCAATTCATTTCTATGGGATTTTTGAAGGCGTATTTATCACAGGGTGAAACTTCACTTCACCCATTGATAAATACGCCTTTCAAAAGCCCATAGAAATGAATTGAGAGCTGCGGAACTTCACTCTTTGATAAATTTACCCCATCTATTAATGTGGTCGTTTCTTGACGTATTGGGGTTTCTGCTTAGAAAACGCCAATACTGGCGTCCCATTGTAGATTTCGGCTTGCAAGTGCCCTGTGAGAGTTGCCATAGTGTGTTTTCCATTAGTTTCATTGGTAGTGCAGTTTATGCGTATTTATGCCCGATGGAGCTTTGTTAAAAACGCAACGTAAAATATAAATAATAACGACAAACTGGGAAATGCCTAACTTATAATAAAGATGTTGCATGGACTCTGGGACTGATACTTTCACATTAAGACAAAATCTCATTCATTAAGGGATCACTGAATGGAGACATTTTCGGAATCAAATATATATGTGCAGCCACCTTCCATGTTGTTTATTTGCAGTATCAGTATTATACTGTATTGTATTACTTTTCCTTCCATTTAACTTTGGTGTAGCAGAGCAGTTGTGGAGGGAATATGATATACTTCTTGTGTCTGGTATCAATGGAATCTTTTGTACACAGTTTTGGCACTGTTCAATGTCCTGTTAGATGTGGACCCTAACATGGTGGCTTTGTATTTCAAATTGGTTGTAATAATTGCCAATATAGTTACAATAAAATCAGGTGCAAGGTTTGCTCCACTTCTGCTTAAAGAGACATGCAACACATGGGTGCAGTGCAACATGAGATTAGCCTGTTGTAGTTTGTGTTAAGAACTTGATAGCCAACATTTAAGGTGTCTGCCGAAAATGTGGATATTGCTGTGTTGTATTGCATCTGTGTTCTTATTCTGTTTTCGGAGTGCTAATCCCTCCCAGCACTGAGCACCAGTTTATCTGTTGAAAGGCCGACAGGGTGAACCTGTGGGAAATAGAGTTGTGCCAGTTCTAGTAACTCATGCTTTACACAGGGATCTGCAACCTTGGCTCTCCAGCTGTTAAGGAACTACAAGTCCCACAATGCAATGGAGTCTGTCATGATTCATAAAAGCAAATGCATTGTGGGACTTGTAGTTCCTTAACAGCTGGCGAGCCAAGGTTGCAGATCCCTGCTTACTGCATTAGCAAGTACCTTTCACAAGTTTGGTGGATAAGTAGACCTTTAACAAAAACAGACCCTTTTTTTAACAGAAAAACTCCATACTGAAATAGGTTATTACTGCCTTATTTATATGGAAATGTGTTATTTTGAATTTGAGCCATAATTGCTTTATGTACAGTATGCTTTACTTTTATACGGAGGAATAAAATCCAAACAAAACATTTCATACTATGGGAGTTTCCTTCAAGAAGAAAGATCAGGCAAAATGTGTTGTATTGTTATGTGAAGGAGTTCTGTGAGCTGCCTTTCTCTTTAAAAAAAAAAAAAAAAGTAACTGAAACCAAATCTCCCTAATGAAAATCTAAACAAAACAAAAAACAGGCACTGTGGCATCTCATTATTGTGGGATTTGGTGGTAGGATGTAGGCTCAGTTAAGTGCGAACAGTGACATCTTGTGGAAGGATGGGAACCATGAACATACTGTGTGAATACATTTCTGAGGTCACTACGAATATCCTCATTTTAAAACAGCAAGTACATCATTTATTAGAATACTAGTTTCAATGAGACAGACAAATGACATCAGAGCACTGATGACATCACTAAGCAGTTTATAATCTACAGGATATTTATGGCTCTCTGGGTAATATATAGTGAATAAAGTACCACCTCTCCACAAAAAAAGTACATTCATTAATATACATATAAAATGCAGTACTATGTTATATATATATATTAATGAATGTACTTTTTTTGTGAAGCCGGTACTGCCTATGACGTCATGTTTGGCGCCAATTTTGAAGGGAATTTAAGTTTACACTTGTACACATGCAACTTGTCCTTGAGAAAGGCCCCAACGTGGGCCGAAACGTTGGCTATGCATTATTTAATAAATCACATCTGATTTCACCAAAAAATTTTTTGAGTGCAGGTCCCTTTTGAAAAATATAGATGAATGAGTTTTGACCAACGCACCAACAACCAGAGGGATAAGTCCGGAAGGAGTGCGTTCGCTTAATTTGTATATGTATATATATATATTACATACTTTTCAGGGATCACACTCACAGTACTTGAAAGTATCCATATCTGACTTCAACGTGCGCTGCACGCACCCAGGCACCATTGTTGTGAGTATTTTTCACTATCTTCTAGCTGATGGTAACTAAGCTGCCTGGTTCCATATTGGTAGCAAAACAATCATATTGGGTTTATTTAATGTTTAATGGTTTTGGTAGATTTAAACATATGCTGAAACTGGTGGTGGCAAAAATTAAAAAGGTCCTGTAGTATTTTTTGTTGATTCCATTCACATTTCAAGTCTCTGTTGCAGTTTATAAACCATCTGTAAAAGGAGGAATCTGCAGATAATCTGAAAATCATAAAGCTGGATGCTAGAATAATATTTTTTTTTAAATTGTAGTTAAGAGCATTTACTTCACTTATGTTAATCTTGTGTTCCTCAGTGACTTTTAATTATACGGGGTACAAAGAATATATTGCACAGAGCTTGACTATTTTGATAATGTGTAAATATCACTCTAATATAGATATGTGCAATGTTGCTTTCACTTATATATATATATATATATATATATATAGTAATAATCACAAATAATTCTGTCTTCCATAGCTGCACACTAGAGTAGGGCACCCAAACTGTTTTCATATCGAATTTTGTCATTTCAGTGTTTCCCTATTATGTGATTTTATTTGATTAATATATTCATTGTCTCAGGAGTGTGAAGTCTAGTGTCCTTAGGCTTGCTTGGTTACTCGATGTTGGGGGGACTGGATCACATTAAATACTATTATCTGTATTAGAAGCTTTTTAGTCACTTGTTATCGGATTCACGTGCAAAGCTTACAAAGATGCATTTTTTGGGGATGGGATAATAAAGTATTAAATAAAAAGAATTTGTGTTGATGTAGTGTTTTGTTTTGTTTGTTTTTAATCATTCATTTGCATGCAGAGAGGCAACCTCATTAAATATGATGGATTCTGAATAGGCACTAATGAGTCACTAAAGTAAGTAAGCAGATTCTGGACAAATCAGGGCAAAAAATGCAATGTTGGAACTATGACCGATTGGGAACCCCCTGCAAAAAAAAAATTTTCATGGGACCCGGCACACACTTAGAGGCAGATTCACATGTATTCACATGAATGATTCAAGTTTTCAAAAAGATTTGAATTTCGAATATGCAAATTAGCTAAATTCGACCAGCGAATTCAGTAAATTATATATTCGAATACTCGACTTGCCTTTAAATTTTTTAAATTCGACTGCCTAGTTTGCCAGTTTCAATCTACCGAAGTGGCTTTGGCGAATTTTGATCGAATTATAAAAATTCCATTGAATGGTTAAAATCTTTCGAATCGATCGATATTTTATAATACGATCGTTCGACCAATAGAATTGCTGTAAAATTCAAAGGATTTGGTCGAATTTCGAATTTTTTTCAATTCAAAATTCGACCAGTAGTAAATCTGCCCCCTTAGTGGCCACAGGGTTTGCTGTATGGTAGATACTCCATAATTAAAAGGTTAGATTGAGCTGGAATTTAGGCAGTAAATTTGCAGTGGCCCTGGCCAGGCAGGTGAAATACTGGGTAGGTGGCAAAGTAGACATATCTTTCTGGGATATGCTGCCAACCAAACCCTTGTTTGTTTAAAGGCGATGTAAAGGCAAAAAAATAAAATCTTATTTTTACTTTCTTTAATGAAAAATAAATCTATCTCCAATATACTTTATCTTAAAAATGTGTAGTTTTTATAAGAAACCTGACTGTATGCAGTGAAATTCCCCCTTCGTTTTACTTGCTTCGACAGCGGAGGATAGGAAATTTCAGATGGTCCCTAACTGCTCTGCAGAGGAACGATCAAACTAAAATTTTCAGGAGGAAAACGCTAAAATTTTCAATATTTATTATGTCTCGAAGCTGCTAAAAGCCCAAATCTGAAAATACTACAGCTAAAACCTGTTGAATTCATGTAAAAGTCAATGGCAGAAGTCCCATTCACCATTTGAAGATGTTTCTGCCTTCATGATTTTCAGTGTTTTACTTTTAGGATTATATAGGAGTTTTCTTTATAGTTGCCCCGTTTCATGCGACAATAAAATGTGTATGAAATAAATTTGTCGCATCAGGAGAGAGAATTTCTACAGAAAGAACATAATTGTGCTGCTACTCCTCCTCAACTGATATGAAGGGAGTCTTCCAGTGGAGTAATCAGAATGGCAGCTGTATGGATTCTGGAAGCATCTGTTTCTACACGTCCTGAGTTATTTACATAGTAAGTCAGTACTGAATAATAATTACACTTCCAATCAAGTGCGACTGTTCCAAAGTCCAAAAGATGGAAGGCAGTGGGATCAATTACCTATGGTTGTTGCAGAACTAAAACTATATTTTATAACAGGATTGGCCTTTAAATAATAAAACCTCAATGGTGTTTGTAAAAACTCCCTTACCCTGCTCTCAAAGAATGTTCTTTGGTCAGCTGGATCTTACTTTGCTTATAAGGCCAATCTTTTTCTTTTACCTAAATGTCACTACACGGTTTATTTTCCTCAGGATAATGAAATTCATTTTAACATATCCATGTATTTATTTATGTAACATAATAGGCAGGATTTGTTAGCGAATGCATGACACTCTCTTGATGCACACTAGATCAACATCAAGCATGCTCTAGGGAAGGTGACCACCCCAAATCATTCTTCTAATACAAACATAGAAACTGACAAAATTAGACACGGTCTTGCATCAGTGCAAACTGTCAGTTTGTGACGGTTGGTGTGAGTCTGCGTCAGTTGCTTAAAGTACAGTAGGTGACAGTTTGTGTCCGTGTCACTCAGCAGGAACCAGCAGGTGTCGGTGATGATGCCATTTTCCGTTTCTTACAGTTTGTGTCAATGTTTTCCCAGCCAGAAACTGAACTAGGCGGGGGCGGGCCCAGGTGCAGGGCGTGCAGCGAGACTATACATGTGACCAGACAGTTGTAATTGGATCAAATGGCGCTGAAGGCTAGATCCAAAAGAACCAAATTTACTATTTTTCACATAAATTCCTACGAATCCATTCGATAGTTTCAGGCTTTAATTTCCTCGATATTCGATTTCTCGGTGAAATCGCATGATCGTATACCGATCGTTTGATTTCATGAAAAACTTGTTCTTGCCTTCCAGCCTCCGAAAAATTCGATTGATTGAGGCGTTCAATCGGACAAATGGTATTCGAGCAAGTCTTTGCAAAAGAAGCCTTTGGGGGGGTTCCCATAGGCTTCTATTGGTATTTGGTAGGTTCAATATGGCGAAGTAGGCATTCAAAGGATTTTAATTCGAATGATCGAATATTCAATAATTTTGCATATTCGATCCTCCGAAAAAAATCGAACGATCGGCATTCAATCGAACTTTGATCGCTTCACGCAAATTTTGTAAATCTGCCCCTTAATGTTTAATACATGTTTCAAAGCTAGCTATGTGTCAGAGCTAGAGGTCAGTCTGTTTTGTATCAAAACAAATAAAACCATACAGGTTACCTTCATTAAGTTTCTCAATTCATTCAGCTTGCCACACGTATACACAGAGTAAACGGTCCTTTTCATTAGATAAAATTTTATTGTCCTCTTCTCTTCCCAGAACAAACATTGCAACCGTCACAAACCCGTATTATGGTACATTGAACTATTTACAATATACAGTCGTTTATTCATCTCTGGAAAATATTAATACAAAAGCTAGATGCAGGTAAAGAGAACAGAATGCGATCTTTCACAATAGATAAAAGCATTAAGAACTCTCTAATGACAAACAAAAAAAATAAAAAAACATAAGGGGCTTAAGCTATGCCATACAAATTATGTTAAGTGTTTACTGGAAATGCCCTCCAACACCAATATTGCACAATCGTTCAAATAATAGGCATCTACTGCAAAAAAAAAAAAATGCAATTAAATAATATTTAAACTTATAGGAGAGAGTGGTGTACCCAACCAATAAAAAGTAGTTTCCCTACTCTATCATTATAAAACATCTAAAGATAAAAACAAAATTGTGCAGCCACTACTTTATTTTTTTGTATTACCTTATGAAAATGTTTTTATTGTCATAAATAAATATCAGTTTGTCAACTGCAACCAAGGCAGACTAACTTGGTCATGCAATCACATTGGCTGAACCCTCCAATCAAAATGTATCGTGTAAAGCTGCTTATATTTGGTTCTTTGGGGGTAATTAAAGGAGAACTAATGCCTAACTAAAGAAGTAGGCTATAAATGTTGTACATTATGTTTTATGATTTTGTACCAGCCCAAGGGAACCACAGTCCTTTAGCAGTAAAGATCTGTCTCTCCAAAGATGAAACAGTAACTCCCCATCTTCTTTTCTGCCAATTCACATGCTCTGTGCTGCTGTCACTTACTGAGTTTAGGGACCCACTCACAATATACAGTACACATAGAATAGAAATGTCACAATAGAAGACTGATTAGTAATTAATACAGATAATTACTACATGGCAGCACATACACCAGCGCAATTAGCATCAGAATTTAATAATCAGTCCGGTAGCATCAGCTTCTATTACAGGCCAACCTCATTTTCTTCTTGAAAATCTGTGACAACCCCTACGCTTAGCTTCTTAACAGCTGCTCAGAGCCCACTGAGCATGTGAGTGTCACAGACACTTTCCAAGATGGTGACCCCTGTGACAAGTTTGAAGTCATTGCTGCTACTGACAAGCTGAAACATTAGGCTGGTGCAATAAGTTCAGTATATAAAACATGGCATTTTTAGCCATATTAATTTTTTATGGTTAAGTTCTCCTTTAAGACAGGCCATTCTACTACCATCTAAATAACAATCATTCAATTCCACACCTTCCAATTACAGGTATGGCACCTGTTATCCACAATGCTTGGGACCTGGGGTTTTCTGGGTAAGGGATGTTTTCATAATTTGGATCACTATAAATGAAGTCTACTAGAAAGTCATTTAAACATGAATCAAACCCAATAGGCGGGTTTTGCTTCCAATAAGGATTAATTATATTAAGTACAAGATACAGTTTTATTATTACAGAGAAAAAAGGAAATCATTTTAAAATTTGGAATTATGCAATTAAAAATGTCCATGGGAGATGGCCTTCCCTTACTTTGAATAGTCTGGATGATAGGTTTCCAGAGAATGGATCCCATACCTGTATGCATATGGCTAACACAAATGGCAGGCCAGTGTATGGTAACCTTATATAATGTGGTATCTGTCAAATAGTTGAAATAATGTTAAAGGGAAGTATCACAGAATTAGTTAAAAATGAAAGCATTCAGTGCTATGGAAGTAGAGATGTGAATACATCACACACACTGGAGTAAAGTATCAATTGACTGAATATGTATGTAGTGTTGAGATGAAAAATGGAACAAGATTAACACTTTGCATATAAGGAAGTGCTGCGTTTGAACCATCATAAAATCATTCATTTTGTAAAAATACAAGATTATACAAGGCACACTGAAGTGAATATACAGTATTATTGATTTAGTGTTACTATAAAGTACCTGTTTGCTGAATTCTTTATTGTGGGGCCGGCCCACATACTGCCATGCAGCTCTATTAAACAGAACATTATGAAGACGAGCTGTAGCATGCAGGTTAAATGGGTGGCATGACGATTGTCACCAAGAAGCTTTCCATATGTGCACACCAGCGCACACACGTTTGCTCTTATCAGTCCTGAGCCAGAGAAAGTAGAGTAAGTGGAGAGACGGGAAAGGGAAGAACTGAATAAAAAGGGGAAGATTAAGAGCATCTTGGTGGAAAGAGGCAATGGGGGGGAATTCACAAAAGTTTCGGTAAAATAAATAACCCAGAAGTGGCGGTCGACAAATTTGTAAAATGTCTTACAAACGGCAAATTCACAAAGGCAGATGTTATCATCTCTGAATGTCTCGTAAGTCCGACAATTTTCTAAAATGTTGTATATCTTTTCATCGTACAGACGACATTTTACACGACTTTTTAAAGACATTTTAAAGACATTTTACAAGACATTTTAAAAGACAATTTGACCGACATTTTCATTTTGGAGAGCCTAATGTGTCGGAAAAATTGTCTGCAAAAAAAAATTAGTTTACGAGTAATTCATAAAAATGTCGGGGAAAGTGGTGCAGAAAAAACCACGCCCACTTTTCACTACACTTTTTCAAAAGTGTCGTATATGTCGGAAAATTGGCGGGCAAATGCTCTGAATTTGTTGTCTGTTGCTACGACATTTGAAAGACATTTTAAAGACATTTTTGTGAATTCCCCCCAATGAGTTGAAGGAAAGGAAAAACAAAACGAAGCAAAGACATTCGCTGGTCACTGCAGCAGCAATGAAACAAAGTAAGTTGTTCACCTTTCATTTAACTTTTAGAATGACGTAGAGAGTGATATCCTGAGACAATATGCAATTGGTTTACATTTTTTAACATTTGTGCTATTATTCAAATATGTATTTAGCGATTTATTCAACAGCTTTCCAGTTTGCATTTTCAGCAAGCAGGTTACCAAGATCAAAATTACCCTAGCAACCATGCATTGATATGAATTAGAGACTGGAATATGAATAGGACAGGGCTTAAACAGAAAGAGGAGTAATTAAAAGTAGCAATAACAATCAGGGGCGATCCTGGCCCCTCCGCCATCTGAGACAGCTTGCAGTTGCTGCCCCCCCTCCTGTGCACTGAACTTTTTGTGCTGGAGGGGGTTCCACGAGGGCGGCAGAGAGGGCCAGGACACCATAAGTGCATTATTGTGCTCTGTGCTAGAAAAGCTGAATTTCCAGTTTGAAGACCAGAAAATCAGCTATTACTACCAGGAGTGGCATTTTTGCCACCCCTGGTACCTAGTGGGGCGCTGCTGCCTGAGGCGAGTTTCTCAATTCGCCTCATTTGTGGAGCACCCCTGATAACAGTACAGTTGTAGCCTTACAGAGCATTTGTTTTTAGATGAGGTCGGTGACGCCCATCTGAAAGCTGCAGAGCCAAAGGAAGGCAGCAAATAATTCCTGTACTATAAAAAAGAAAAAAATGAAGGCCAGTTGAAAAGTTGCTTTGAATGAGCATTCTATAACATACTATAAGTTAACTTAAAGGCGAACCACCCCTTTAACATTGGAGACAAATCCTACTGGAAATGTTGGCCATAGTAACCAATCGGATCTTTGCTTTTGTTTTCTAACTTGTAGGAAGCAGTATTAGGTGATCATGGGTGTTCATCCATGTCTGACACAAGCCTAAAACTTATAAAGGTGGAAAGATGAAAGGAAACACTAATATTATATAGGAGCAGTTATCAGCAGATTCCAATTTAAACCTTGTTTAGTATTAATTTACAGAAAAATAATAATTTTTAGAAAGAGGCATTATTAAATGGTTTCAATAAAAAAAAAACAAAAAAAAAAAACCTCTGAAAAGGACCATATGACCCATGTACCCTGCCCATTAAATCCTTTATTTAGCTTTTTTAAGTCTTTAATATTGCTTTATATTTAACTGGTACACATCTGTGCCCCCCTAGATCCCTATTTCAGAAATACATTCTGTAAGGTTACTTTAATATTTCTGCCATATCATTTTTCTCTTTAATGCATGCTAACCTATCAGGAAAGAATTTAAGACATTTGGAATAATTTTTTTGTGGATTAAACTGGGGAATTGGGAAGGATTTACAAAATTTCCATCAATTTTGCCATTGTCCAAAATTTGCACTGAATCCTGGCTTTGGTTCGGGATTCGGCAGGCCGAACCAAAGCTGAATTTGCATATGCAAATTAGGGGCTGGGAGAGAAATTGCATGACTATAACAAAACAAGCAATTAAAAAGTTTTCCCCTTCCCAAACCTAATTTGCATATATAAATTAAGATTTGGATTCAGTTCAGTATTTGGCTGAATCTTTCTCGAAGGGTTCAGGGGTTTGGCTGGAAAAAATAGTGGATTTGGTGCATCCCTACTTGTTAACAAATAGGCACATCAATTCAAGTTCATACCTGTATCAATTTGTCATAACCCATGGAGTGTTTGACTGCTTTGGGCAGTTAAATGTCATTCTGTTCTATAGGGTGGCAGCTGTGGGAAAGATTCCCATATATGGGGCAGATATAAAGCAATTTTAAAGGTTAAAAAAAAAAAAAAAAAAACAGAATGTATAATAATGAAGGAATACAATTTAACTCAGTGGTTCTCAACCTTCCTAATGCTGTGACCCTTTAATACAGTTCCTCATTTTGTGGTGACCCCCCACCCAACCATAAAATATTAAAATATTTTCGTTGCCAGCCCAGAGCGGATGGTTATGAAAGTAGAGGAGACAGGGGGCCTGCAAAGTGCGGCAAAATATTTTGGCCACACCCCCAATTACCATGTTAATTTTACAAATATGACTGCCTGCTTTAAATGGGCAGGGAGAGCTGTATGGCAGTCCCTACTAAGGTGATATAGAAAGTTGTAGTGCAACTGGCTTCCCTACACAGGTTACTGAACCAAAACCCGGAGAGCTACAACCTTGGCCCAGGGCTAGTGGGGAGAGATGAACCTGCCCCTGGAACCCCTTAAGTGACCCCTGTGAAACGGTTGTTGGACCCCCAGGTTGAGAACCACTGATTTAACTCCTTCTTTCAGAGTTATTCATAAATTGGCACATTTGCTTATTATGATCCTTGAACCTTAACACTGCCATAAGCAAAGACACAAAATGTGACCTTATGCCAAGCTGGGTATGGTATGTTCATGGCAAATGCCGACAATCGTTACAGTAGGTTTAACAGAGCTAGCTAATCTGACATATTTTAGCTTCCACTTTATTACTCAAATTATTTAATTTAAATATAATACAATGGGGAAAAAATTCAGACAACCTTTTAGTGGCAAAGTGATTACATTAACATTTCAGTTTTTGACTAGGATTTAATTTTGTCCATTTCAGAAACAAACAGTCTTCATGAGGAAGATCGAAGCCAAGACTGTAAAAGAAAAAAAAAGAATCCGATTAGTGGTTAATGCAGAACAAGCAGCTTACAAACAGGAAGATTTTGCTGAATGAGAACTCTTACAGTGCCAACATGGATCAGTCAGAATTAAACTATTTTAAGATGCAATTCCCAGAAGGAATATAAAAGCATCTATTTAATTCCACTAGACATGATAAAAGGGATTCTGATCTGAAAAGCCAAACTGGATCACAACTGACCCAATACCAACAGAACAAGATCTTCAGTACAGAATAAGAATGGCTACCGGCATCACAATAAACCTGTTTTCTTTGATATAAACACCAACAGAATCAACATGAAATATATATAAATATATAGTACATAAAAAAATGACTTATTTTTATCAGTGGTTAAAGGCAATGTTTAGGAGGCATCCTCATATTTTACAACAGGGGGGACTTTATTAGAATACACAAGTTTCAGTCATGTGACATCACTGAGCACAGTTTATATAGTGAATAACTATATAAATATAGATATTATAAGTTACCGAGGAGTTTCTTTATACAGGTCATGGAACGCCGAGGTAACTTCTAATATCCTCATATTTTGCAACTGGGGGTACTTTATTTATTATAATACACAAGTTTTAGTGAGTCATGTGACAGAAATGACATCAGAACTCACCGTTTATAAAGATATAATTTACAAGATATTCACGGATTTTGTGTATTATAAGGTTATATTTTAAAGCATATTCAGGGATCTTGTGTATTATATATACACAAAAATATAAAATAGATACAGGATAAAGGGAGATGCCTTATAATATTTATTATTTTTTTATTTTTTTTAAACAAAACCATTTTTTTCATGTATGTTATGTAAAATGCCCAAATGTTTTCAGCTCTCGCATTGAGTCTTACTATGCAGTCGTTTAGACTATGGTTTGTCAGTCACCTTCACAGGCAAAGAATGAAAAATTTGAAAACACACTTCCACATCTGTATTTTAGAATTCTTCTTAAGTCTTTACATTCAATTTAGAATCAATACATTTGCACTGAATAATATACAAGAATTCCTTAGAGTTCTCCAATAATTACATTTCTTCCAGGGTTTTCAGCAGCAAAAAAGTTGTCTTTAAGGAAACTCAAGAAATATTGTCAGCAGGGTCAAAGATAAGAAATGTATGTAGAAAATTATAAAAGTTTACAAAGTGTAATGATGTGCAGGGCAACACTTCCAATCCTTACCCATCCAATCCAAACGAAATCATTAGTATTTTAATACCCATGCCTGACTTACCGATCAACCGTCTTCACTAAAGGGGCAGAGAATATAAATAGCAGCTGTCATAATGACATTGTGGACAGGCAAGGTCAAGGGTAGAGTTTGGTCCATCCATGACCCACAAATGATGCGTGATTGCTGAAACCTGTCCGACTTGAAGGTTTCAGGCTGGACCACACATCACTAAAAATGATAAAAATGTTTGCAAGGTGAAGAACCATCTTATTTATTAGAAAAGTAACTGCTCACAGCTGTTATGGAATATGGTATTAAATGCTTTTCTCAAAGGAACACAGCCCTTTCCAAAGAGGAGCAGGATAAAGACAACGAAAAGGTTCCATAAATACATTGTACAGAATATATAAACGCTGTGAATTCATGCAGTACATACATGTATACCCACATCAGATAATGAGCTTGGTGCATACACCATACATAAATTACTGTAATTACAAACCCCCAAATTAAAATTTAAGAGGATATATGGATAAACAATAGAAACTATAGGTAAACTTGATCAGTCCCAGGAAATGTCTTATAGCCTTTAAGAGAGGTTTCCCTTGCTTTTTGTTGGATTAAATGGACAGTTGACCTGCTGGGAGCTGTAATGTCACACCTCTTAATTGTTTTCAGATGCACTGAATCTTTTATATTTTCCAAGCTACTGCACTTGCTTACTAGCATATGCCTCTATATTAATATATCTCAATAGCTTTCAGACATGTTGGGTTCAAAGCTACCCTAGCTCAAATATTTGTTTGTCCTTTTTTCACAAAACTATGCTATAATTCTATAGAAAAAGCTTTCTTTTAACACTCACCCTGCTGTTTGAGAACAACAAGTAAGATTTTTACCAAAAACTTTGCAGTTTGCTAGATCATCTGAAAATTTAGCTATGTTTCGTGTATCCCTAATAATTCACATGGTCTGGTAAACTCACGAGACCAAATGTAATCCCATTATCAGTCCTGATGATGAAACTGAAGCGGGTTGAGCCCTACCTGTTTATTCAAAAACTGTGCATTCATTCCCTTTCTACTCCCCTAAGGTTTTCTCTTCATTCAGTTCATTTTCCTCCTTCCATCATAAATAATTTCAGCCAAATCTATCTTATAAATTATTTGTAAATATTTCAATCTAAAACCATTTGTAATTTCACTAAAACAAGTTCTAATTGTTCGTTTTGAGTAACACTTTGAATCAAATTAGGAATTGTCTAGAAAAACAGGGATCAAATACAGGTAGTTACAAGAATAAGTTTGTGAACCCATTGCTCTCACTTGATTGCGATTCTTGTCAATGCTGAACACATGGTTTACATAAATTAATTTCTGTAGCGGACGTGTGTGTGTGTGTGTGTGGGTGGGATGCCCAATGTAAGAAAATACAAATTTAATTCACTTTACAGTATACATTAATTTGAAAATGTTTAACTGAAAGCTATGTCTAACCATATATTTTATGCTCTGTTTTGACTAAAACAATGCAGTAGACGGCAGCTGGATAACAGACCAGGAGACCCAAGATCTGCTACGTGGTGTCGGAAGCAAGAGTTTAGAAAAAGTATGTTTGTCTTACTGTAATCAATGGACACCTTCAGCAATCTTTTCCAGTTTCATGCATGTCTACAATTTATCAGCAGCAGCAGCAGCAGCACACAAACACTGGATGCTAACAAAGGACCAAAGGTCCTCTGATAATTCTTCTGATCAGTTCATAGCTCTTTCTTGAGAAATGCAGTTCTCTGCCAGTAGCCAATTTAGTGTGCCATAATAACAAAGTAGGTGCCTTATAGGACAGGGCACCTTTAGCTACACCTTCTACCTTGACTGGAACAACATGCTCAAACTAGATTTTGGAGATAATTATTAGCCTAATGGCAAACATATTTTTCCATCCTTGCCAGTTCATGTTTAACCCTTTTATTCCTGGGGACTTGCCTTGGTGTTGCTATGCAACATGTTACCAACACACAGAAAATTCCAGAGATGCAGAATCCACAGTGCTGGTACTTTTTAGGTCAGTCACATTGATACTTCATATCATGCAGCAAGTAACAGTATTAAGCAATGCACCCACTATTGACAAGAAGAACAATTATGTGCTATTTATTAGGGAGAATGTGTTTGCCCTCTTTTGTGACTCAGATGTGACTATGAAATCCCCAAAGGGTTCACAAACCTACTCCTGCAAACATACACCCACACCAATTATCCATTATTATGACAGCACAATCTTAAAAAGAATAGCTGAAAAGTAACAATCAATACTAAAAGATTTTTGATCGGAGTAAGGAAATGAAAAGCCCATGCAGAGAGATATTAGTATTTATAGTTAAATAAAATAAAACACAGGAGTCTTCACTCACCCACATGCTAACTACGCCCATACTGTTTCAGAACATACCACTGTGAGGCTGAGTAAACAACAAAGTAAGAGATACATGAGCTTAGTGTATTAATACATCCAGAAAATTAGTATTGTAGGAAAAATATTAGACAATGAGGGAAGAATTCATGTTGCTGAAGTCAGTAGGGCAGAAACAGTAAAGCTCTATTTAGCACTATGACATGTGACAAATATAAAAGGGTTAATGAATATTCCTATCATCTACTGTTAAATATTGAGATATTTACAAATGAATATAAATGTATATACACATACGCACACACAACTGCTGTACAGTCTTGTAATATTAGCAATAAAGTTCACTGATGAAGAATCATTTGATCCAAAACATGTCATGCAGGAAATAAACAACACTGAATTCATGTGGTTCTCCAGAGTGAACTTTATTGCTTATTTGTGAAATTGAGCGGTTGTGATGGGACATTACTATGTGGAGGAGACTGTGAGAGGATATCACCATAAGGTGTAAATGATCTAGTCTTGTAATGTTCCTTCCCAACATCAGTTTTAACCATCTGCTTTATATCTTTAATTGGGACATTATTCCTTGACTTTGACATCATGTTGCACATAAATCCCCACCTTGCAACTCCTCTGAAATGCTCAGCTGCAAGTGGCTAAATCAAGACAGCATTGCCAAACTTCACTGCTAGATCATCTGTCCATAATACTTGCTTAACCAAGATAAACCCGATGGCCTAAATAATCACTGGAAACATTATGGTTGGCTGGCAGTGGACTGGTGGGCCCGGGACCCACTGGGGCTGCTGTCCCAAGACCCCCTCCGGCCCTTGCTGTGACTCAGCGCATGTGTGCATACATACACGTGCCCTTTTTCGGGCAGTCGGGACAGGAAAAAAGCCACCGGATCCGGGAACCAGTCCAAACCTGCTCACCCCCTCAGGCCCACTGGCGTTATGGCAGTGATGCTCAAATCACACCCCAGGGTGTTTACATGTGTGTTCATTCTGACTCTGCTTCCACACACGCAAAGGAAAGCAGCATGTCAAGTGTAGTGCAGCAACAACAAAAAACCTCATGTGCAGACCTCTCAGTTTCTCATCTCTCCTCCAGCACCCGCACAGGACTCCCACTGTAAGTAGAATAATGATGCTAATAATGACAACAAAGTACAGTCTCTCACCAATTGCTATTGCTCTGGGGCTGGTCTTGGAGCATGAGGCAAAACTAAGGAGAAGTTTCTTCCCCCAGGTAAGACATGAGACCAGCAGGACCATTCTTGGCATTGTTGTCAACGTGTTCAAAATTTAATAAAAGGAGGAAGTGTGCAAGCTGGGGGTTTGGGGGAGGATCGGAAGCAACTTTACCCAGTGGCGTAACTACCAGGGGTGCGATTACACCCAGGCCAGCCCCCCCCCCCGGGTCCTGCAGTAGTCGCGATAACAGTCATCTCTGGAAGGGTGGGCCTGGGTGCCCATCCTGTACCAGTGCCTGCCGGCGACTAGTTACGCCACTGAGGATATTCACTGTATATGCATTCTAGATATTATATAGTATAAGATAAAAGGCAGTGTCAACCAAGACACTGCAGAATCAGTCTCACACACTGCCGTCATATTTAGAAGACACTCTCCACTGCCTTCTGCCCAGTGTTCAGAATGATGGTATCAAATGGTCAGTGCTTTTTCTCAGCCGGAGTAATATGCGACACTAGCCATAACGCCCCATACATGGACAGATACAAGCTGCTGACAGCGTATTGAACAGTATATGGGGCCCTCCAAACTGCTTCCCTGATCGATATCTGCCCGAAAGTCGGTCAGATGTTGTTCTGGCAGAGTTTAAAAATCCATCAGCTCGAGGACCTCATTGTTTGTTGATATGGTCTTCTATCAAATTCTTCTCGTTGTGACATGATTATTGGGCCCTAGGACCTACAATTGGATGAGCCGGATATTGCCCACCTCAAAGTGGGAGCAGATTTCACTATGTAGGCCAGCTTTAAGCAATTCAGTTTTTTGCGGTACAGAGGCAACGCAGTGCCCTGTTTGTTTTTCCCCTAAAGTTAATGGGAGGCAGTATGTGCAGTTTTTCCTGTGTCCCTATTTATTAAAATACAGGACAGGTTTTCTACCAGCATGTGCTATTAGGCCAATGTAGAGCACTGGTAGCAGCATAAGAACATATAGGTGTTATCTATTTAGGCAGCTGAATCCCCTAGTTATCTTGTTACCGGTCTATGTTGATAGGTTGTAGTATGTTAAAGTTCACAGTTAAAAATCCTCATTTGTGCTTGTGGAGGTCTATTAACTGATTTGTTTTGCGGGGGAAAAACACATGTTTCCCTGGTGATTAGGGATGCACTGAATCCAGGATTCGGCCTTTTTCAGCAGGATTCGCCAAATCCTTCTTCACGGCCGACCTGAATCCGAACCCTAATTTGCATATGCAAATTAGGGGTGTGAAGGGTAATCCCATGACTTTTTGTTACAAAACAAGGAAGTAAAAAATGTTTTCCCATTCCCATTCAGATTGGTATTCGGCCAAATGATTTGGGGGTTTGGCCGAATCCAAAATAGTGGATTTGGTGCATCCCTACTGGTGTTCGAATACTTTAGTATGCTTACATATTTATTTAGATCTCGTCTCTCAGAGGATGAAACGCTGATCGCAAATTTGATCGCAAATTTGTCCTCTGTGAAGATTTACAATATTCAGATTCTTTGGCAGCACAGAGCATGTGTATTGAATTAACAGAAAAAAAAGATGGGAAGCTAATGGGGCATTTTTGGAGACACAGATCTTTACTGCTAAAGGCCTGTGGTTCCCTTGGGCTAGTACAGAAGCACGAAACTTAGGGGCATATTTACAAAATTCACATAAATTCACATGAGGTATTTGAATATTCGATGGAATTTTCAGAAATTTTCAAATTATAATTTTGAATATGCAAATTAGGCAAATTCGACCAAATTTGACCATCGAATATTCGAATTCGAAGGATATTCTAATTTAATTTTATTCGAATATTCGATGGTCAAATACTTCCCCTTTAAATTCGATCACCTACTTCGCCAGATTAAACCTACCGAAATGGGGATCATTCCCTAAAAAAATTAAAATTTGAAATTTTTTTTATTTCCCACTTTTCCCTGGTCGAATTTCGAATTTTTTTTTTTATTCGAAATTCGACCAATATTGCTAACCTACTTTTTTATTTAAGCTTTAGTCCTCTTTTAAATTTTGTTAAAGCCTTGGAGCCTGTGTGCATCATGCCTTTCAATACCACTGGGAGCATATTCTTGAATACCACCTCAATGCCATCTTGCTGCCAACATATGGGAACCCTCCTTTAACCTTTACTTCTCATTCAAGGTGGACTACCCACTACGGATTCCTACTATTAAATAACACCATGGTAATCGTCTGGACTTAGTATCTTGAGAATTACATGTTACTGTTTCTTCTATTATTTTAATTGAAAAATGGAAGATAAAAAAAAGGGTTTTCAGTGGTACAGCTGCCTGAACATCCTTGCGTCTAGTGGAATGCAGTCTGCTATTCTATTTCCAGTGTAAGGCTTGGAATATTGTGCAGGTTTTTGAACATCAAAAGACAAAAAAACAAATAAATGCAGTCCTATGGATTACTTGCCTTGTTTTTATGTAAGGTGCAAGTATCCCTTTAACATTACATTTCATGTCTTTTACAGTTCAAGAAATTTTGAACTGTATGAATGTGTCCAAACACTAATACATGTTTAATAAATGTTTTAACAAATAAGATTTCAAAACATTTTTTTCCTGCAAACAACTCATGCCGTTTAGCAACTGGACATTGCAAATCACTAACTTGCTCTGAAATTAGCTTGTTCAATCAGGTAAAAGCATTCACAGCCCTTCTTCCTCTGATAAATGCTGGAGATGCGGTGGGGAAAAGGGATCATTCAAACATATTTGGTTTTCATGCCCAAAAATAACAAAGTATTGGCAACAGATATGCAAAATGATCCACAGCATCACTGGGTATAAATACAGTTGTGATGACTATGCCCTGCTATTATTCCACTTTGACAGCAAAATGAACAGATTAAACCCCGATACTCTATCACAACACTTACTGAGGGCAGCAATAGCCCTGATCCCAAAGAAGTGGAAATCCCCAGAACCCCCTACCCCAACAGAATGGTCAAATGTGGTTGAAGAGACCAGGAAACTAGAAGAAATAACTGGTCTGCTACATGCCTCTATGAATGAGTATAGGATTTGGCTGCCATGGCTAGAATATCAGAAACTAATGTGAGAAAAAGTTTATTGTATTAGAAACCGTCCCAGAACCTTTCAGAAGCTAACCCCATGTTAAGTACTAAGTGATAAGAATATACTGTATGTATTTGAGAAATGACTTGCTATCTCCCGGATGTTAAAGTACTGATGTGACAATGTTTTCTTTTTGCACCCTGCCTTCCCTTCCCCTACCTCTTCCTTTCTGTACCCCACCCTCCTCCCCCTTTTTGAAAACCAATAAAGATAGATTTAAAAAAAAAAAAAAAAAAAGCATTCACAGAATGAGTTTGCAGCAGGAGAAAAACCAACAGCATCAGAAATGACTGAAACCCCTCAAAAATGCCTGCACTGGGTGCTGTATAGAAAATTGAGTGAAGCCCCACTGTATCTATGTAAAAAAGAAATGGACATAAATGGCCGGCAAACATACCTTACCTGTTAAAGGTAATATATATTATGTGCGATACTTGATAGTATAATTGACCTCTCTTCAGAATGGTACTGAATTAGTAACTACTATCACTGCTATACACAGAATGTATCAAATACAAGTCACTGCCCTATACAGTTTTCAGTTAAAATTTAGTGCAAGAAATTAATTGACAAGATACTGGTCACAAGGAGCCAAAATAGCAGTCTCCATAGGAAACAAAAGCCTGACATTCCTAGGTCACGCAAACTGCTCAGTATAGGATTCCGGTCATTATTGATATTGTAAGTTCAACCGGAGATGGTTCTTGAATCAAAACACCTTCAGCAAATTGCAGCAGTAGTTTCTTCATTAGTCAATACTACGGATTTTCATTCTATGCCAAGTGTTTGATATAACTAGTTTAACTGTTATTTACAACGATTTCCCAATTTTTTCAAGTGATTTGGTAAGTGAATAAAAAGCTCTAGGTTAGAAAAGGAAGAAGGATTTATCACATGTAATTATATAACTCACAGGATAGTCTGCTTTGCCTGCAAAATGGAATGAAAACAGTGACTAAAGGTTTTTCTGTTCTACTTGTGAATCTTACCAGTGGTCGGGTTTCTTCTCGTTGCAAAATTTGGTGAGCTTGGTCTGTTGGGAACCTCAGCACTGTTGTTATTACCTTTGCCATGGTCTGTGAGGGAAACAATTCTAATTGAATATCAACCTGAAGTTAGCATTCATTGCTCAAAAGCTTATCTTTTCACAATAAATCCATGGGAAACATAGGAATCCTTGTTAGCAAAAAAACAAACGGTTTGCCTGTAATTCTTGTTTTTATACCACACCAAAATCTATTATAGAAACATGAAAATGCAAAAAGTTCTCGGCACTGCTTTAGCTTAATGTGAACGCATCAAATCCTCTTCTGGATTACCTCTATCCCGACATCAATCGTTAATATCATATAATAAGAGGAGAGCACTCCAAAAGTAGCAATATGCTGTGGTTGTTTTTATTAAGGACTACTACCCAACATGTTTCGGGTCTTACATACCCTTTCTCAAGAGTGAAAGGGTATGCAAGACCCAAAACATGTTGTGTAGTAATCTTTTATAAACACAATGACTAATATAAAAACATACAGAGGTATAAATTAGTCGCAAACAATTTGAACAACAAGCAGGTCCTTGGGTAAGGGGTACGGGGGAGTATGGAACTAGGTGCTGTGGGGGAGAGGAAGAGAATGTACAGTATGTAGGAGAAAGCATCAAACAGAGGAGTGTATGGGAGAAAGAAAGGAGTGTATGGGAGAAAAGAGTGTATGGGAAAAAGTGCTGAGTGAGGAGAGTGTGTATTGGGTTGAAAAATCAATATTGAAGAAAGACTGCCCTGTGCACCCCCTGGCCTCCAATTTAACCTTGATACTATAGATATTTGGGAGACAGCACTTTTCAGTGTTCCAAAATGGCCAGTGATTTACCTGCACACAAGGTTATTGCTATGGGGACTAGTACACTGACTTTACTATGCCAAAAAAACTTACTCTTTGATTTAACCTTGGTGTTTTGGTTATTTTGGAGACGGCACTCGCCAGTGTTGCATAATCAGAAGCCAATTTCCAGCACACAAAGTTATTGCAATGGGGGCTTTATTGCAATGGGGGCTAGCCCATTGACTTTATAATACCAGAAGAACACACAAGGGGGTGCCCCTTCATTAAAGCAGGGAGACTGAATAGAGACAGAGGGGCAAATTCATCTAATATCAAAAGCATCTAACACTAGCGCTTATTTGCCAGCGCAAAGTCATTTTGCAACTTTGCCTATTTACCAACAGTGTCCCTGGGGAAAATTCACTAGCAAAGTAGAATAGAGCAACTTCGCACCCTTACGCCAGGCGAAGTTGCGCACTGATGAAGGGACGCAACTACGATAATTCATTAAGATGACCTTTTACTGAACATTACCTCTTACTTTACTTCGCCAGGTCAGACCTGGTGAAGTTCAATACAATAGATAGCAGTTTGAAAAAAAAAACTCGAAATTTTTTCTAAGTCCCAAAAAAACGCTGGTGTCTTACTTTTTTTAGGGTGATAGTCTGAAAAACAGCGTAATTTTTTTTACCCTCATTCCCCCCTACATTTCCTTAACTCAACTATACAGGGGGCACATGTTAAGGGTTAAGCGGACAACTTTATTTCTTTTATTAAATATATTTATTATTATTTATTCCTGGGTTGTGTAGTGTAATGTAGGGGCTGTAACATATACTTCTATTATACTTATACTATATTACACTTGTATTATTTAACTTCGTGCCATATGCAAATTAGGCATCGCTAGCGTAAATGCACTTTGCCTGACGAAGTAACGGTAGCGCAACTTTGCTACCATTCGCCTCCCTGAGCGCAACTTCGCATTTTAGTGAATTAGCGGTGGGCTGGCGAAAATTTGCCTGGCGAAGTGCGGCAAAGCCATCGTTAGCGCATTTTCGCCGCTTAGCGAATTTGCCCCAAAGGGTGCCAGGTAGGTAAAGAGTGTTTGTGAGATGGAGCAGTGTATGGACAAGGACTATGAAGGGAGAGAATATATTTGGGAGAAAGTGCAGGATAGGGGGCATCGTACAAAGAAGACAGTAGGTAGGAAAGGGTGAGAATATATGGGGTGCAAGACAGGGAAACAACATTTGAGGGAGACAATGCAGGGCAGGGAAACCAATTACAGTGGAGAAGCTACAGGGGTTAGGGTGTACAATCGAAGTGGCCCGAGATTTCCTGTGCTGTGAACTGTTGGCCAAAGCTTAGGTAATGGGTACTAGCGAGGAGCAAATCTGTCAGTGGGGTTTTTTTTTTTTTTTTTAAATACTTTTTCAGCACACAAATTGTGCCTTTTTTTTTGTTATTCATTGTAAGTAGAACAAAAATATACCTACCTTTGTTTCACGCCCCATCATATACTCAAACATCACCTTTCTTAAGTACTCAAATTCTGTGGGTTCCCCAAAGACAGAAACACCTGTATGTTGATTATTAACTTCTAAGGGAGAGGAAGAAAGAAGAATATGCAGAAGCACTATTTTACCATAGTAATGAAAAAAAAAAACATTGTTATTATCACTAACCACTGACCATTGATATTACGATAGGAATAATGCACTCGAGTCTGCAAAGCAAATTTTCTGCACCATAAATTATAGGCAAATTAAATGAATATACTTTATTATAGACATTAGTTGGGTTGCTAGTATCTCAGAAATTCCTGTATAGATGCCTTAAACTTTGTTATAAGAAAATAACTAAATAAAATTCCTACCTTTATACGGTGTGCCAATTGGAGTGTAAAATACACCACGTGTGAAGTTTGTCACTTGATCTTCTAGGATGTGAACCTACAGAAATACAGATTTAAAAAAAAATCACTAGCCTTTTAATTTTTCTCACTAGGGTTAAAATGGTTTTCCTCCCTATTTTGTTTAGCCAGCTATAACATTTTCATTTTGTTGACATTTGTTATTAGTGACAACTTGCCTTGTGTGAAACCACTCAAAAATGCTTTTTTGCCAATAAAACATTTCCCATAGGTATCCATTTTGAGAATGTTCTAAACTAATTCTGCCAAAAGTTCATCAGACAACCATTATGTTTGTTGAACTGACACCTTCGGTATGGTGTGTAAGATCCACAATGATTCGCTAGATTTTCCCTATCCATAATGGCATGATAGACTACACTTATAACTAATGTAACAAATTGCATACTTGCCTTCTCCTTAAGTTCCTGCTCCTTTAGTTTGTACTCATTGAGTTGGGAAGTTTTCTGTGCCAGTTGTGCCTAAAAATACAGGGTCTGTCAATTTCAATTGTAAACAAAAAATGTAAACATGCCTAAAGTTTTTTCCTTTGTATCTTTAATTCTTCAGAAAGTTCTTGGGAAAATGTGTACATAACATTTCACTTATGTGTCATGGGTCATTTTTCCCCTTGTTCCATTTTTTTTTGGAGTCTAGTGAACTGATGTATGATGTCTTTGTGCTTTTTACCACTTGTCAATGCAGGAGTTATTTTATAGAAGCCTCCCCTATGGGTCTATCCTCCATTTGAGAATGGCAACATTTGTATATTGCTTACCTGAAAAACCTCAGGTGATGCTTTCTCCTAGTTTTAAAAAAAAGGGGGAGAAAATAAAAAAAAACATATTTGCAGTAATAGGGAAAAAGGGACGGTTATCAAGAATTCTAAGAATAATTTAAACATGAAATTAACTGAATAGGATTGCTTTGCCACCCACATGGATCCATTACCCTTAATTACCATCAAGAATGGACTGTTTTATTAATACAAATAAAAAGGAAATCATTTTTAAAAATTAATTATTTGATTAAAATGGAGTCTACGGGACATGGCCGTCTCGTAATTTGGAGCTTTCCGGATAACAGGTTTCCAGATTCCACTAAGTCTCCCATGTTAAGAAATACAACTTAATTAGCATAGGTAAGTTATCCCATTATTCAGAAAGATGGAAATAACAGGAATGCCATCTCTCAGCGTTCATTTCTAGCAAATAATTAATATATTTAAAAAGTATTTCCTTTTTCCCTGTTTCTAACTGAGCTGCATGAATCCATATTGGTGGCTGCTGGATTTATATAATAATTAAATTATTTTTAGCAGACTTACAGTCCTAAAGGTATGGTGATCAAAAATACAGAAATATCCCCAGGTCCCAAATATTTCAGATAATAGATCCCATACCGGCACAGTTACAAAGCAGAAATTATCATTTCTTTAGCATTGAAGAGCTGTAATCTTTAAACTTTAATTAAAGTTTTAAAAATAGAATTTCCTTTAAAAACAAAACAAAAAAAAAAAGTAGAGGGCAATTCTGGCCTTATCAGCAAAGCTATAACAGGGGAGTCTGCAAATGGGTGTAGTTGCTACACTGCTTCCCAGAGAGTCCATGTAGCCCTTCTGTCCCCTTTAAGATAAGATCAGGAGTTAAATAATCTCTCTGTCAATATTGAAAGATTTGTTCATTGGACATATACCATTGCTGTTTGGGTCCCCTATTCTTTTATTTGCCTTATTTAGGCAAGTTACTTTGTGCATACCTTAATCTTCAATTCCCTTCTCTATTCAGATATCAGTGTAGCCAGAGAAGCAAGCAGATATACTCCAATGTCAATCATAACACAAAAGGTGCTCAATTTATCTGCCTTTGAAGTGGAATCCCTACCTTTAGTGTGATCACACATCTGGCTAACTTTCATTTTGTAAACATTTTTATTTAAACGAACAGTAACACCAAAAAATGAAAGTGTTTTAAAGTAATGAAAATATCATGTAGTGGTGCCCTGCGCTGATCTGTTTGCTTCATAAACACTACTATAGTTCATATAAACAAGCTGCTGAGTAGCAATGGCGGAAATTGAAAAAAGGCTATATGGCACAGGATAAGTAAAGGATAACAGATAACATTATGTTCTACAGAGCTTATGTGCTATCTGCTGTGTAACTTGAGCCTTTTCTCCTTTGACTAGTTGCCCCCATGGCTACACAACCGCTTATTTATATAAACAATAGTAGTGCTTCTGAAGCAAACACTGCAGTTTTACCAGTGCAGGGCAACAGTACATTATATTTTTATTACTTTAAAACAATTTCATTTTTTGATGCTACTGCTCCTTTAATTACTTGTGTTTTGTGCATTAGATGTTCACGTCCATATCAACAACTAATGGACATAACACAAATAATAAAAAAAAAGTTTACAAAGACATTTAGTCAGATATGTGATCACATTGCAGGTAGAGATTCCACTTCAAAGGCAGCTAAGTTGAGCTCTTTTGTGGTGTGTTCCTTATATTCAAAGCAACTTTCATTAACGTTAAATTGAATTTTTCATACTTAAAGTTTATTTTGATATTTTTTGCTGTGGATAAAATTTCAGTTATTTTACCCAGATTCCCATTTCCCTATCATTAAGTTCTCACCTCCGCATTTTGTTCTTCTTCAATTTGCATTTCTTTCAGTGCTAATTCTTCCTGCAATTTTTCAAGTTGTTCTTGCAACTCAGTAACTTTTGCTGTCATTTCCTCTTCTCTGGCCTACAGCATGATTAAGGAATTTACTATGTTAATATTTAGAGAAAGAAATGTACAGTATACTGTACCTACAACAAATATTGCTGCAACACAAGACTCAGACAAAACAAGTAGTAGCAGTCCACAAGCACTGTTCTTGGCAATTTTTTTTTTCTTTTAATAGAAGTGCTCTGAAGAAAATACACCCACTTGCATCTGCCTGAAGTTAATATAGGCAAATCACATACTGCCCCAATAACAATGGAATTGGGGGAAATGGTCAGCTCTGAACGGAGCTCAGTTGCTTCACCAGACATAATGGAGCAAGCATCCAAAGTAAGGCATTTTAACAAAAGTTGCATTATGGAGAGGTTGGACCACATAAATAATCTCTGGGAACAAATTTAGTAGTAGATCTTCCAACATAATACAAAAGAATACATGTTCATCGCTGTCAAAGACTGCTGCAATAGCATTTCTTCCCATGGATTAGCAAAAAACTAGATATGGAATTTGTAAATTAAGATCAATATATGGAAGTTTTAGATACAAAATAAAAAATATGCACTATGATACTATAAATAGTAATGTAAATATTATACTCTGCTAGCAGAAGAGCTGGTCCAGAGCTATAAAGCTGGAAGTCCTTGAAGTGGAAGTTGAATATGGCCAAACAAAACACTTCCAACATCAATTTATTTTGATTATAACTTTTTTTTTGTATAACTTACTTCTAAAAGTTCTTCATATCGCTTTACTGTTCTCTTCAGGTCATCTTCTTTCTCAGCAATCTTTTTATGAAGATGGACAGCTTCTATCTGTTGTGATCGCATTAATTCAGCCTCCACCTCCTGAGCTTTAGCTAAAAATAAAACACATTAAACAAGTAATGTCCACATAAGCAATGACTAGATTGCCAAAAGACAAATGGCAGAGTATCCTAAAAGACATGTAAACCCAAAGTTAAAAAAAAAAAATTACTACAGGTACTGCAAGTCTTCTCTGGCAACCTGTTATCCAGAAAGCTCCAAATTACAGGAAGGCCATCCTTTAAAAAAAAGGAGATTTTGTGTAATCACCGTTAAATCTCTTTCTCTTCAGTCTCTTGGGGGACACAGGGACAATGGGGTATAGCTGGGATCACTAGGAGGCAGGACACAACCTTAAAAAAAAACTGACTCCTCCTCCACTGGCTATACCCCCAGCAGACGGAACTTAGGTCAGTTTGTACCAAAGTCATCAGAATAACAAGTAACTTAACCAAACTTTAGAACTGTAACATTAACAGTATCATGTCTGACGGAGTGAAGGCCTCAATCCAGGGCGGGAAGCCCTGTGTCCCCCAAGAGACTGAAGAGAAAGAGATTTAACGGTGAGTACACAAAATCTCCTTTTCTCCAAGTCATCTTGGGGGACACAGGGACAATGGGGACGTACCAAAGCTGTCCCCTAAGGCACGGGTGGGAAGAGGCCTATGGTGAGGTAACCACCGCGGCCTGAAACACCTTTCTGCCAAAGCGGGTGTCAGCGGCCGTAAAGGTATCAAAGTGGTAGAATTTGGAAAAGGAGTGGACCGAGGTCCACGTTGCCGCTTTGCACAGTTGTTCCGCTGAGGCTTGATTTCGGAACGCCCAGGATGTACTTACCCCTCTGGTGGAGTGAGCCGTAACCCTACTTGGAGGTTCCTGGCCTTGTGCTGTGTAAGCTCGTAGTATAGCTTGCTTGATCCAACGGGAGATGGCCTGTTTTGTGGCCGTGGTTCCTTGTTGTACCCGAAGGGATAACTAGCAGAGAATCCGACTTGCGGATGTCTTTGACTCTCACCGGATCCAGAGTGTGGAGAGCCTTTTCGTTTTGGTTAGCTGGTGCAGGACAAAAAGATGACAACTATTTCTTGGTTCAGATGAAATTCCTTAACAACCTTGGGCAAAAAGGAAGGAATTGTGCAAAGGACCACTCGATCACAGTGGAAGGTGAGGAAGGGTGGTTAGCAGGATAGAGCACTGAGTTCTGAGACACGTCTCGCTGAGGAGAGGAAAACAGTCTTCCAGGTAAGCCACTGTAGAGATAGATCCCAGGGGCTCAAAAGCTGGTCGTAGAAGTGTCTTGAGTACTAAGGTAAGATCCCAGGCGGGAGCTGGTGGTCTTATCGGAGGTGCGATGTGTGCCACCCCTAGGATGAAGGTCCTGACATCTGGGATCAGTGCTAGTCTTCTTTGGAAAAGGACTGACAGGGCGGAAATCTGAGATTTGGGGGAGCTGAGCAACATGCCCTTGGAAAGCCCTTCCTGAAGGAATTCCAGGATATTGGGAACTGAGAAGGACTTGAAACTGGTTTCATGCCTAGTGCACCATTGTTGGTAGGTGGACCAAACCCTGTGGTATACTCTTGCGGAGACTGGTTTTCTGGCTGCGCACATTGTGCGTGCCACAGCCCTGGAGAAACCCTTTTGGGTCAGGATCTCTGTCTCAAGAGCCACGCCGTCAAATTTAGGCTTAGGGCGGATAGGTGCCTGAGAGAGAAGGTCTGGAAGTGGAGGCAGAGTCCATGGTTCTGCTAGGGAGAGATTGAGTAGGTCTGTGAACCAGGCCCTTCGAGGCCACCTTGGTGCAATCAGAATGAGAGTGGTCTGTTCTCGTTGCAGCTTCCCGATAGTTCTGGGAATGAGAGCTAGAGGTGGGAAGGCATAGGCCAGACTGAATTTCCAAGCGGTGGTCAGAGCGTCCATAGTCAGAGCCAGTGGGTCTCTGTATCTGGCTAGGAATGCTGGAACCTTTCTGTTGTGCCTGGGCGCCATCAGGCCGACCTCCGGAATTCCCCACATCTGTTATTTCTTGGAAGACCTTGTCTTTTAGCGACCACTCGCCCGGGTCTAAGGACTGTCGGCTTAGGAAGTCTGCCTCCCAGTTTTGTAGGCCTGGGATGTAGATGGCGGACAGTTGGACTTGGTGGGTCTCTGTCCAACTGAAGATTAGTTTGATCTCGTTCAGGGCTGCTTTGCTTCTTGTTCCCCCCTGGTGGTTGATGTAAGCTACCGCTGTGGAGTTGTCTGATTGCACTTTTACAGCCTGTCCCTTCAGATCCTGTTGCCAATGGATCAGGGCTAGTCGTATTGCTCGAATTTCGAGCAGATTGATTTGCAAAAGTTTTTCGGTTGGACTCCACTTCCCTTGTGCTATTCTGTTCTCTAGAACTGCTCCCCATCCGAATAGACTTGCGTCTGTGGTGAGGATGCGCCAAAGGGGTTCCCCTGAAAGAGGTGATTCGGATCGAACCACCAGCGAAGGGACAGCCTCGTTTGAAGAGAGAGCGGGATCTCCTGTAGTAGGCCTCTCAGATTCCATACATTGAGAATGTTCAGCTGGAGGTCTCTTAGAAGGAACTGGGCGAATGGAACTGCCTCTATGGTAGAGACCATGACTCCCAACACCTTCATGCAGGATCTTGCAGTTTGTCGCGGCTTCTGAAGCGAGTTTCGTACTAGCGTTCGGAGGTGAGTCGCTTTCTCTGGTGGAAGCGATATCCTCCTTGTCTGTGTGTAGAACCTCATGCCCAAGAAGTTCATAGACTGACTGGTTGTTAGGGATGACTTGTCTAAGTTCAGGACCCACCCCATTTCCCCGAGTTTGTTCATGGAGATTTGGAGTGCTTGTTGAGCCTCCTGAGGAGACAGAGCCTTGATTAGGAGGTCGTCTAGATAAGGGGTGATGGATATTCCTTGTTTTTGAATCTCTGCTGTAACAGCCACCATGATCTTGGTAAATACCCGGGGGGCCGATGTGAGGCCGAAGGGTAGGCTTGTGAACTGAAAGTGGCGATTTTGGAATGCAAAGCGCAAGTATGTCTGCTGCGGAGGGAAAATGGGGATGTGCAGGTAGGCGTCCTTTATGTCGAGCGACATGAGGAATTGCCCTGAAGCCATTGCTGCGATCACAGATCTTAGAGACTCCATCTTGAATTTTCATGTGCGTATGAATTTGTTTAGCTCTTTGAGATCTAGGATAGGGCGCACAGACCCGTCCTTCTTTGGCACCACGAATAAATTGGAATAATATCCCTGAAAAGAGTTCGGTTGTAGGCACCGGGGTAATAACTTCTGCCTGGAGCAGGTTTGAGATAACCTGGATGAAGGCCTTTTGCTTTGTGGAATCCTGAGGAAGTCGAGACATGAAAAATCTGTGTGGTGGCATTGAGGCGAACTCTAAGTAGTAGCCTCGAGCAACAACATTGTGAATCCAAGCGTCTTGAATACTTGCAGTCCATGCATCGGCAAAGTGCAACAATCTCCCTCCAATGGAGGTCGGATTGTACCTGGCGTCATGCCGTGGAAGACTTGTCAGTGGTCTTTGAGAAGGGCTTCCAATTCTGCCAGGAAGATCTTTGTTTGCTGCCAAAGCGCCCTCTGCCTGTGAAAGTCTGGCTTGGAGGGGTTGAACTCGTGGTTTTGGACTGAGGGCCACGAAAAAACTTTCTTTTTTGAAAGGAGGAGCGTGTTTTGGTTTGCGGTAGTAAGGTACTTTTGCCACCAGTGGCTTGACTGATGATCTTGTCAAGGTCGGGTCCAAAGAGAAGTTTACCCTTGAAGGGGATGGAGGTCAGCAATTTCTTGGAGGAAAGGTTGGCCGACCATAGTTTCATCCGGAGGGAGCGGCGGGCAGCTACTGTGAGTGCCGAAGCTCTGCTGATGGCCTGTGTTGCATCCAGAGACGCTTCGGATGTAGTTCGCTTCCTTGATTTGGGAAGCCCATTCGGAAAGTTCATGGCGAGGAGCTCCCTCAGCAATAGCAGTAAGGAGAGAGTCGGACCAGGATTGCATTGCACGGCTCACCCAAGCTGTGGCCCATATGGGCCTGAGTGAGGAGCCCGAGGCCGTAAAAGTGGAACATAATGGTCCATCTAACTTCTTGTCCATAGAGTCTTTGAACGAAGAAGCTGTGCTTTTGGATAGCCTAGATACAGGTGCGTCCACCGAGGGAGGGGATGACCATTTATCTATGTGGTCCGTTGGAAATGGATAGAGCTTCGAGAAACGGCGGTTGGGCTGGAAACGTTTCTATGGATTGTCCCATTCCTGTTGTATGATGTGATCTAGCTGGGAATGAGAAGGGAATACAGAAGCTGTTTTACTGTGCCTCTTGAAGAGCGACTTAGATGGCACGGCTGAAGCCTGCGGCTCTTGTAAGTGCAGTGTTTCTAGCACAGAGGCAATCAATGAGTCTACTTCGGAGGAATGGCGAAGTGATTCTTCTTCTTCATTCTCCAATACAGAGGATAGCTCTCCCTCAGAGAGGGGTTGGTCATCCCTAGACTCCAGAAGAGGTGAAAGTGAGCGTCTGGAGTCACTATCATCATCAGATGGAGAAGGTGATCTGCGCTTAGAGGGTTTGGGGTTAGGATTGTCCAAACGGGCTAGCAGCTTGTCTAAGGACTGTGCTAACTTGGGAATTCCTTGGGAATTCCTATGCCCATTCAGGCATAGCCTGCCTTCTATGAGGGGGAAGACTCCCTGCTGGAGACTGGATGACGTCCTGAGGGGCCTGGTTCACCACAGGAGGAGACTCTGGGGGCTCCGGGTCTGGCCTGAGTGGCTCACACTTGCTGCATAAGGGACTATTGTGCCCTTTAGGCTGACGTTTGCGGCATTTGGCCAAGTATTTTATAGCAGTGGAAGGTGCTACTCTGGGAAAAAGTCTGTCACTGGGCCCCTCAGACATGGTACCAATTTTGTGTGCTAATATGGGGAGGCAAATGCCCTCAGTGAAAAGCTCTGCTACTAACCTATATGGCCAGGAAGGAGAGAGTGAGACTCTGGAAGTGCCCTGCAGATTTTCTCAGCCCTAGGTGTGAGGGGAGATTCTGCTTGATGTGGCTCTGTCTGCCCTGTGTCCCTGGCGTTTCAGCACTGTGCAGTGGTGGAAGCGCAGTCAAAATGGCCGCCGTTAGTCTCGCGAGACTTGAGAGCGCGCCAAAAGGGGACGTGACGTCACGCGCGAATATTCGTGTACCCACGAAGGGTCATGTGAATCTTTGTGGAGCGCGTGGATGACAATTCGTTGGCTGGCGGCGAATCTGGACCATGAGGCAGACAGAGAAGTGCTATACTGACCACATAGGGTCTAGTATGTAATTTTTAGGGCGCCATTGGGGACAAGGCATACCTTGTTACATCTCCCCCCCCCCCCCCC
>CM044441.1:60435809-60455949 GCA_024363595.1 Xenopus borealis | reverse complement strand
CCACGTTGTAGGGTGCTACAGAGTCTTTTACACAGTGGTAAAGAGACAAACACAACCCCAGATTGCCAGCAAAAGCTGAACAGAGAATTGCTAGAAATCCTATCCTCCTGAGGACACAACTCAAACTGACCTAAGCTCCGGCTGCTGGTGGTATAGCCAGTGGAGGAGGAGTCAGTTTCTTTTTAAGGTTGTGTCCTGCCTCCTAGTGATACCAGCTATACCCCATTGTCCCTGTGTCCTCCAAGATGACTTGGAGAAAAAAAGATGTACCTTGTACTTGATGGTTACTAAGCAGCATGAATATATATATCTGTGGCAAAACAATCTTATTGGGTTTATTTAATGTTTAAATTATTTTTAACAGACTTGTAATATGGGGATCCAAATAACAGTGCCTTAATAGGAAAACCCCAAGAATTCCAGATAAAATGTTCGATACCTCTAGCATAATTGATTCAAATTGCAAGGCATATTTATTATGTGGTGTAAAAAAAACAGCATGATAATTCTCCATATATCACCAGGCTTCTCTGTATAAAAAACAGCATGGGGTAAAAAATTACACACACAACGTGATACATTCACCATTTATTTTACATGGCTTTTTTTTGGTGAATTCTCTTTTACACACCATCATAAACATGCCCCATAATATACTCCTCACATTCAGTACTATTTTGGCTCTTATTCTTTATCAGTGCAATAATTATGGGTTTTTTGAGCCAATGAAATTGGGATTTTGAGATTTTTGGGTATCTGAAAGTTTCTCTGAAAACTCACAAATAGAAATGTTTGTCAGGCTTAATTAAAAAGTGAAATTCAATAAGGCTCACTAACGCAGCTGCCTTTGTAACTGTTCTTACTGCAAATTTAACATCTTTTCCCATTATTTTGTCCATACTAGGATGTAATTCAAACAGACCAAGATACTTGACATGAAAACATAAATGGCCCGAGCATGAAGAAACGGCATGTAAATCCCGCCATTTTTTCGTATTACTGGTGATATAAATATAATACCAAATAAAAATATATATATTTCACACCTTCTACATCTCCAAATCCAGCTGCTGATATGCCACAGACTACAATGGAAATGTAATACAAAAAGTCAATAGAGAAGTGTGTTTGCCCTCAAATTAAACTTTTCTGGATATGTGATCAAATGTTCTTTATATGAAATATCACCAATTTGTTTACCAATAGTCTCCTGGACAGCTGTTTCAACCTCACGCTCCTTTTTAGCCATTTGGGTGTTAAATTCTCTCATCAATTGCTTTAATTTTGAATTCTGCTTAAGTTCCATGTCCTCCTGTTCATATCTGGATAAATTAAAACAATGGTGAGAAGTCCACGTTCAGAGAATTATATTTGCAGTGGGAAAAAAAGCACATTTCAGGAGCAACTCCAGAGTTTGATATAATCATAGAATATACAATTAGCTCTACAAACTAGAGATAAACAAGCTGTTCCAACATTATGAGAAGCATTGCTAAATATGGCGTAATTTTACAAGGCAAAAGCACACCAAAATGATCAATTAAAAAGCAAGTTATCACAACTTACTTGATTCTTTGTTCAGCTTCCTCAGTTATCTCCTTTTTAAGCAAATCTAATTCTTGACTGTGTTCCTTACGTAAAGAGCGCATATCTTTCTGTAGCTTAGTTATTTCATTTCTGAATTTTAACTTCTCACTCTCTACTTCCTCCAATTTTATTTTCAATGCACTTTCTTGAGAATGAGTCTCCTCAAAACGCACTTGGAGTTCATTTAAGGATTTGAATTTTCCATCTATTTCCTCTTTAAATGTCTTTATCTCTGCATCCTTGACACTGATCTCATCCTGCAGGGCTTTTAAAGCTTTTTCATGTGTAGAAACTAGCTGATTATTTGTCAGCATCTGTGCCTCCAGTTCCTTTAAAAGCTCTTGCTCCTTCTCACCCTCGGTCAACTCTTTTTCAGAAACGTTTTGCTGCACATCTTTGAGAATACCTTCCAGTTCTATAATTCTTAGTTCCTTTGATTTTACCTCACTCCTGATATTAGTTAAATCTGTCTCTGTATTCTTCTGCTGCTCCAGTAGCAACACATATTTTTTCTCTTGATTTTTAACTTCTTGCTGCAATCCTTCCTGCACTTCCTGGCCTTCTTTCTGCATATTATTTTTTAAGATATGTAGCTGGTTTTCCAAATCTTTCCTTGACTGCTCTCTCTCTTCTATCTGAGACATAAGTTGTTTCTTAAGAGAAGCTATTTTCTGTTCAGCCCTTTTCCTCAGCTCTGAAAGTTTATTTGCACTTTCTGTAGTTAGTCTTTCTTCCAAAGTTTTTAATTCGTCATCTTTCATCTGAAAACACTCTGCTTTTTCCAGTTGCCATTTTGTTTGCTTTGCTTCCAGTTCTTCCTTTAAAGCATCAATTTCTTTTTCAAGGGTTAATGCTTTATGTTGAACTTCTTTGGTGTTAATTTCAGATGCACACTGAACATTCTGTAGTTGCTCAACAAGGACTTTCTTTTCCTCACTCTGCTGTTGAGTTTGCATTTCAATTTGATCCATTAAACTCTTGTTTTCAGACATCAGTTTTAAACACTGCTCTTCCAATTCCAAAATTCTAGATTTCTGGCCTTCTAACTGAGTCATTACGTCAAATTCTTTGTTCTCTCTCATGAGTTCTGTTTCTTTGATATTGCTACGATGACATTCAAATTCCTCTGTTATTGTCCTAAGTTTCTCATCTTTTTCAAAAATGTGCTTATTAACGGTTTTGACTTTCTCTTTCAGCTCTTTAATAGTGTTATGGTTCTGCACAAATTTGAGTTCTGCTTTTTTCTTCCATTCATCAAATTTATTTTGAAGTTTAGCAGACTCATCTGTGTATGCCGAGTTTTCTTTATTCAGAATCTCAATCTTTGTCATCAGATCTTGAATATGATTCTGTAGCGCCTGCTCACTCTGTTTCTGCTGTGTGGTGAGAAAAGCAATGGCATTTTCTTTTTCTGTTGAATCAACACAATTCTCATGTTTCCCTTTAAATTCATTGATTAAGGAAGAAAGAGAAGACACCTCAGATTCTCTCTCTTTTACCACTTCTGTCAAGGACGTCACCATATTTGTTTTCTCTGAAAGTTCTTTTTTCAGTTGAGTAATGAAAGACTCTTTCTCATCTGCAACCTTCTGTTGGCTTCCTCCTTCTTTTTTCAACATCTCATTTTGAAAATGAAGAGCCTCAATCTCATCCTTTAGAGTTGAAGTTGTGTTTTCTTTTTCCTGCAGATGTTGAGTAACCTGATTAAGAGATTGGTTTACTGAATGAAGCTCTATTGAAAACTGTTCAAGTTGCTTTTCTTGCTCAAACATTTTACTACGTTGTTTTAAAGTGACCTCTTTCAGTTTATGCATGTAGCTTTCAATGTTTGTTATTTTAACTATCCATTTATCTATTCGATTTCTGTGGTTTTCGGTGAGTCCATTTGCAAGCGATTCAAATAAATCTTCAGCATTTTTGCAGCAAGAGATCAACTGGTTTTCTTGTTTACACAGAAGATGTTTAAAGTCATTTTCTTTTTCAAAAAGTGTATCCTGCAGTTCCTTAGCGAAGTCTGTTCTCACATTATTGTGCATGGTCTCTAAGTCATGATACTTTTCTTCAGCAATTCTCATTTTGCTAACCAGTTCATCAATCTTGCTTTTATCTTCTTCTGCTAATATTTTCAGATTGTCCAGATGCTGTTGAAGCATTAGCTTCTCTGTTGTTAGTTGAGCACAATCCTTCTCTATCCTTTGAAGTTGTGTCTTGAGCTCATTTTCACTTTGTGTCAAATGTAAAACTTGAGCCGATGACTGACGTAGCTGTTCTTGCAAGTCATTAAATGAGACATCTATTTGAGTCTTCAGTTCCTTGAGGTCTGAAATCTGTTTTTCTGCATCTTCTTTTTCTTTGCTCTTCATATTTAACGCTACCTCTGCTTCTGTTATAACTTGATCTTTCTCCTGAAGTTCTTCCTCATGCTTCTCTCGGAGTTCTTCAGCAAGCTGGCTTAATTTATTTTCCCAAGATTCTGTTGTTTCCTGTAGCTCTCTCTGATGCTGGTCTGTTATATTCTGAATCTGGGCTTTATGATTAAGTTCAAGCTGAGCCATTGCATGGTTAATTCCAGTTGAACTTGCTTGGGCCATTTCATGCACCTTTTCATTAAATTCCTTTTCTTTGCTCATCAACTCGTTTTGCTTCTTATCAATCTCTTTCTTTAATTTGCTTTCCATCTCTGAATATTTCTTTTTAGATGATTCTTGCAACTCTTTTAATTTTTTCCTTAATTTTTCCATTTTAACATCTTGATTTTTGTGTTTTACTTTATAATCTTCTTGCAAAGCTAGTATAGTCTTCTCTTTTTCAGACACAGTATTGTTAAGGTCTAAAATAATTTGATTGTGGTCTTCTTTTAGTTTTCTTACTTCATGTTCATTCTCTGAAGCTATTCTGTTCATTTCTTCTATTTGTATCTTTAAATCTTTCACCTGGGTTTCATACTCCAGCGTAATGCTTTGTACTTGGGCCTTACTTGAATCCAGTTCTATCTGTACACTCTTTAATTGTGTATCTGCTGTTTCCATCAGCTCTTTAAGACGATTGCGTTCTTCTGTCATGCCTTTTAGATTTTCTTGCATTTCCATCAGTTGCAGCTCATAAGCCTTTTCTTTCTCATGTACATTCACCTCATGAGAATGCCTGGATGCTTCCAATTGAGTATATGTTTCTTTAAGGTCTGCTTCAGCCTTTTCAGTAGCTTCTTTCATATTTTGCTTTTCTTTTGTTAATTCTTCCAACTCACATGCTTTATTATCTATTAGTAGTTTTAGGTTGTTAATATTTTCCTTCAAATCTTTTTCAATACCCTCGGTGAGTATTTCCTTTTCTCTTTCAATGGAACTGATTTCTTCACTGTGTTTTTTTCTTTCTTCCTTTATCTGGGTATCATGCTCTTGTTTTATTTTGCAAATATCATTTTCTGTTTCTGAAAGTTTCTGCTCAATCTCTTGCCGTGCCTTTATAGCCTCAGCCAGTTCAACTGAGAGGGCTTCCAGTTCAGTTTGTTTTAAATCTAGTTTTTCTAATGTTTTTTCATTCATTTGCTCAATATGCTCCTGGAAATTACGCTCTCTCTCTTTTAGTTGTGCATCATATTCTTCCTCATACTTCTGTTTAAGTTCAATAATCTTAGCATCACTCTCCTCCTTAAGTCTTGCAAGCTTTTCTGACCATATTCGGTCTTGTTCCTGTACAAGGACATCAAGATCTTGCTTTTGTTTTTCTTTGATGACAGTTACTTCTGCATTGTGATTATTTCGCTCAGTCTCAATCAGGCTTGCAAAATCTTGGGACTTACTCTCCTCCGCAACAGAACTCTCAAGTTCAAGAATCCTCTGTCAACAATAAAAGAGCCAAATTAGTACCAAATAACATTTGCGTTGAAAATGAAAAAAAATTTAAATCTTATTAATTTGCAAAGACCACTTGAATTTTAATATAGAAGTAGAACTTAGGAAGTGCACATTAGATAAAAACTATGAAGGCGTAGTAAGTTAATACAAATTGTGTATATACAAAAATATGTATATACACAATTTGTATTAACTTACTGCACTATATAGTTTTTATCTGATGTATGATTACTTCCAGTTCTACTACTTTTAGATAAGATTTGGGACTCTTGCACAGAGGAGACTATTCAGGAAGCTGCCATTCACCAATTGGATACTGGATATTTGATTGTGAAGATGTTTTAGCTCTGAACATTTGTTCTTCAAAATGAAAACTGATGCAGGTGCCAACCGTGGCAAATGGAATGTAAGCTGTGGAGTGCACATATTGTGGTCACACATTTGAACAATGCAGAGTGATGGTTGCACACCTGTAGAATATGCACTAATATTATTACTTGTGAATGAAGTCTGATAGAAGCGAAGGGGATAACAAGAGTAAATGATTAACACATGTTGTGCATTCAGTTGGTGTACAACCATTAATTTGAGTCTTAAAAGTGCTCAAGAACAGTTATATACTATATGTTGCTGCCTAATCAGAGTGCCAAAGGTAATTGTACCTGTGCTTCTGACTGAAAAATTCTGGATTCAGACTCAGAGACTGATATGTGGAATGGTGCCACAGTGATGCTGCCACTCCAGATGGGGTTGATGTTCATGTGTTTGCGTAATTGGCTAAAGGGTTGCTATTAAAACCATGCACCCTATAGTAGGTGCTAGACCTACGGTCTGCAATTAATATAGCTACAGGTTTTATAGCAAGATTCTAGGTTAAATGAATATTATAGGTGGCATGATTTTTAAACTTAGTTAAGAAGGCGTGGGGGAGAATGTCAATTTATTAGATAGCCCTCTATGCTCAAGACTAGTCGATTCAGGTGAACTCTCTCAACTACAGTACATCATAATATTTTGTAGAAAATAGTATTTTAGGACTTTTTTTTTTTTTAATTGGTCTTCATTATTTAGCTTTTTTTAAATTTAATATTCTATTCGAAACCTCTATACCCAATTTGTCCTAACAACCAGACAATTTTTTAGAAGTCATAACGGAAGACTGATGTGCAATACACCTTTTATAAACCACTCTAATTTGTATGAGACAAGAAAACTCATTAGAATATTATCAATAACAAAACACAATATTTACCGTTCTGCAATATTCAACTTCTTCTTGCATTTTTTTAAGCTGTTCTGCTGTGCTGGACTCAAGGGCCTTTTTCTGTTGCTCAAGCTCTTCTAGGGCCATTAAACTCTTTTCTTTATCTTGCTGTAAATTTAAAATCTCCTCATTCTTCTTCTGATTTTTTGATGTAGAAAAAAAATAATTTTTTTAATCTACTGTTATATGTTTCAAAAATAAAATAGATAAACTGTATGTCAGTGCCCAGATAAAAAGTGCAGTACCAGGTACAGTCCTCCAAGTTTTAAGCATATCTATATAGGCTATAAGATAGAACTACTTTAATATAATTTGAACAAAGAATATCTTGGTATAACTAAGCATAGATCCAATATGTTGAATTATGTGTTGTATGGTACAGTATTGTTGGAGGTATTTTACAGTTATTGAATATTCTTAATTACACCAGGAATAAGGACATCAAATCTAATCTTTCTGCCCTGGGCTCGTGCCCCTCTTCTACAATTGTGCTCATTAGTTTACATACCCTGGCAGAATTTACGATTTCTTTACCATTTTCAGAGAATATGAATGATAACACAAAAACCTTTCTTTCACGCATGGTTAGTAGATGGCGGAAGCCATTTATTGTCAAACGACACAAATTACCCAAATGATCCTGATCAAAAGTTTACATACCCCAGTTCTTAATACCGTGTAGTGCCCCCTTTAACATCAATGACAGCTTGAAGTCTTTTGTGGTAGTTGTGGATGAGGCTCTTTATCTTCTTAGATGGTAAAGCTGCCAATTCTTCCTGGCAAAACGCCTCCAGTTTGAGGTCTCCCCAGAGATGCTCAATGATATTGAGGTCAGGAGATTGAGATGGCCACTCCAGAACCTGCACTTTATTTTGCTGTAGCCAATGACAGGTCGACTTGGCCTTGTGTTTTGGAATGTCAAGTACATCCCATGCGCAGCTTCCGGCCTGATGATTGCAAATTTTCCTCCAGTATTTTCTGTATTTCATGTGAAGTTATTTGTGGGTTTTTCCTAGATCCCAAAATTTTTTCTGGCAGTTGCAGCTAAAATTTTAATTGGTCTACCTGACCGTGGTTTGGTTTCAACATAACCCCTAATTTCCCACTTCTTTATTAGAGTTTGAACACTGCTGATTGGCATTCTAAACTCATTTGATATTTTCTTATATCACTTCCTGCAGATCCTTTGACAAAACTTTTGCTTTCTCCATGACTTAGAATCCAAAAAACATCAGCGCAGCACTGGATGAAAGATGCAAGGATCTGTCATGAGCCCAGAAAGTCTTTTATACACATCAACTAACTACAAGCAAGCAAATCACTGGTGAAGAGGTTACCTTTAATAGCCATTCTAACCCTTTTGTGTCAAGTTGTGTGCATGTTATCAGGCCAAATTACCAGGGTATGTAAACTTTTGATCAGGGTAATTTGGGTAATGTGTGTAGTGATTATGATTTAAAAGGAGCAAACACAGTTTGACAATAAATGGCTTCAGCCAACCACTAATCATACGTGAAACAAACGTTTTTGTGTCATCATTCATATTCTCTGAAAATGGTTAAGAAATTATAAATTCTGCCAGGGTATGTAAACTTATGAGCACAACTGTACATACAACACTCCAACCCAGAAAACTTGGATGGGAGCATTACCATGTTTAGCCCATTTTAAGGAAATTCTTCCACTGCTTTGAGGTTGTTAGATTCCTTGTGAACTAAAACTTGCTTAAATTGTTTAATGTGCATGTCTCCGGAAAGAGTGAGAAACAATGTTCTCTTATCAAGTACCACAGGACTGTGCATTTTTGTAGAAGTGCATTAGCATAGCACAAAACAGAGCATTTTGGATTTTCAATTTTAACAAAACAGCCAATAACAATCGTACTAGAGGAGCTTGTGTGTGTCAGTGTTTGAAAATATACAGCATGCCATTATTGGAATTAAGTGTTCAACTTACAAGGACAGCATTAAGCTGATCCTGGAAGTCGTGTTCCTTCAGGCGCATCCACTCATTAAACTCCTGCTCTTTATTCAACAAGGCCTCGGCATGAACTTTCTCAATATCATTGATACGGCTATCACAGGATTTCTAGATTTAAAGGGATGAAATAAAATCTAGTAAAGAAAATATAGTGTTATAGGTATCCATTCTATAACAGTTTTGTATGATAATATCGGTGTGTATGACCACATTAACACATCAGGTGCCATGTCAAAAGAAGTAAGCCTCACTACTCTATTATACAGTAAGTTGAAGAAACTATGTATAAATATACAGGATATTGTTGGTTTAATTGCTATATATATGTTTAAAACAAATCTGTAAGAATTGTAGGTGGTCTTACTACACAAGTACTACCATATAATTTTGTGAAATATAGCCCAACTAACCATAGGCTAGAGTAGCAAAATAGATTACTAACTCACCCCATAAATACAAAATGTTAAAGGACCAGTAACATCAAAAAATGTAATTGTTTAAAAGTAATAAAATATAATGCAGTGTTGCCCTGCATTGGTAAAACTGCAATGTTTGCATCAGAAGCCCTATTATTGTTTATAAAAATAAGCTGCTGTGTAGCAATGGGGGGGAACTAGTCAAAGGAGAAAAGGCTCAAGTTACACAGCAGATAAGCTCTGTAGAACATAATGTTATCTGTTATCCATTACTTATCCTGTACCATATAGCAGTTTTTCAATTTCCGCCATTGCTACTTAGCAGCTCGTTTATATGAACTATAGTAGTTTTTCTGAAGCAAAACATCAGTTTTAACAGTGCAGGGCAACACTACATGATATTTTCTTTACTTTAAAACTTTCATTTTTTGGTGTTACTGTTCCTTTAATAGAAGCTTCATGTTTAAAAGGTTACATTTTAAAACGGAAGATCTAGAAAATAAATACATTTCTTAGTTTGATTAAAAAAAAACAGAGAAAACAAACAAAAAAAAACAGTTATCTCCAGTCACCTTCATAATGTCCACCACCTCTTGTTTCACGCGACTTAATTCTCTCTGAAGATTCACACGCTCTTCCTCACTGGCTTTTTCGATAGCTTTAATTTGCTCTTCCATCTGCAGCTTTTCCAAAACATCCTCTGTTTTCTGTGATGCACCAACTGTTTTTTCTGCATCTTCAAATGCTAAATAATCCAAAAAAAAAGAGACTTATTTCACAGACTAGTAGAAGTGACACAAAACCCTGGTGGAATGCCAAACTGCCAAAGTTTTTTTGTTGAACGAAAACAGGTTAGATTGATGGAGCTCACAAAATAAAGAAACAAAACTGGAAAAGCCCCAATACAGCCAAGTCTATGCCTTAAAGAGATCCAAAATCAGAAAATAACATTTTTTATTATCTATCATAACATTGCCTTTGAATGCTATTTATAATTTTGCCATAAAAGTAGTTGCCTGGTGCTTTTACATTACTTTCCTTATCCCCATGTTCCTTTATGAGGGTGATGCCCTATTTGTGCAGCAGTCGTCCATTAGCATTACAAACTCTGACAAGTTAAGAAGGGACAGTCAGGTTGATCTATCAGTGAAAAACGATCAACATGACTTAACTTAGGTAACTTTTAATGTACATGAATACTTTGAAAAGAATTTTTTTAGTGTCAGTATCACTTTAAATCACAAGTCTATAAAGAAATGGGTCAGGCCTTGGTTTTAATAAAATGAATAATGTCAAGTTTTAAGGGACATCCAATTCCTGGTCTGGAGTGCATGACGCTGTTTTGTGATTCAAGTGATTGTTCTCCCATAAGCTACGAGTTTGGGGCTTTGTGCACCTGGACCACCCTTCATCCATGGTAAACTGAACCCTTTAAACTTGTTACACTTTGTTCCACCTAGTATCACAACACAACTAGGCGCTGGGTTTAATATCGGATACAAGCTTGATATTATTGCTTTTACTTACCAAAGGTTGTGCATACTTCATCTTAATACAAGATATTTTGCAAAAGTCCCTTGGTGCGTTTTTTTTGCTTTATGATCAATACATACTCATTTTACGTGCACAGGGGCAGCTACAGGGTAGTTTTATGGTAATTGGTGCTGTCCAGTATACACTATATAGATATAAAAACTATAGTAGAATTTCTGGAGAAAACACATTTTTACCAGTGTAGGCCAACACTACATATTTACATTTTAATTACTTTAAATCATTTTAATTTTTTGCTGTTAATGTTCCTTTAAAGAGCTGGAGAGAGTGCAGAGACATGCTTAACTGGTTAGAGGAATGGAATAATTAAACTGATGAAAGATTGGGGTTGTTTTCTTTGTAGAAAAGGGGTTTGTTAGGGGCCGTAATGACTCTTTACAAGAACACAAGACGATATTATAGACTAGCTGGTCCTTGATCAATTGGGTTAACCAAGCAATAGGTTTAATTGTGCTAATTAAGTCATTCAGCCTTTGCCATCAATCATGTCCAATAGGTATCTGAAGGAGCAGGACAACTCACACACACACCTCAGAATGGGCAGGTTCCCTGACTAAGGCCATTCTGCCTACACTTAATCCACGTGGAAAGATAATAAAAGGATTGTTCTCCTGTTAATGAAGTTTCCCATAAATACAAAGCTTGTCCCATATTAAATCTGTTTGTGAGTTTATAAATCTTCATAAGTTTTAAACTGATCCCAGGTATGAGAGGCGTAATCTACTTTTAAACATTTTCTCACCAGCTTTCTCTAACTTCTCTCTCTGTTGCTGCAGTTCTTCACACTGTGAATTTAGTTTCTTGACCCTCAACCGCAGCTGAGAAATCTCTTCCTCCTTCAGTTCTAATGTCTCATGCATCTGTCGTTTGGTTTCTGCAATCATCATACCCTTAAAAGAAGACAAAGACAAAAATATGGGTTTACTTTATATTTGAATAGTTTTAACAGACAACATATTGAGATCCAAATTCCAGAATATTTTTAGAAAATTTGAATATTATTAGAAAATTCCCAGGTCCCAATCATTCTACATAATTATTATAAATTTCCTTCACCTGGGCTGCAGGCTTGCATGCAGCATCTGTAGTTATGCCCAAGCTTGACAGGTAGGCAAACACACCATTCATGCCTATTGGAATCGCCTGACCTGTGAGCGATTATAGCTTGATGGTAACCATGGTAAAGGTATTTCAAACATGATGGCTCCAAAGAAAATTAAAGCATACATTTGTAAAGGGTGCTATAGCTTTAGAAATAATTATTGAAAGCTTGGAAAACAACATTTCAAGATGTATGTGAAATAACTTATGCTTTGCAAAAGGTGGCAAGGTAACTGCACAACATCTTTTAAAAGCAGTTTTCTAATTTACATCATCTCAGGTCATCAAAATTCCAGTTTGTCTAAATATACTGTAAATGAGAAGCAAATATTTACCTTATCTTGTTCCAGTTGTTCAACTGAATTCTTAGCATCTCTTAGCTGGGTAATCAGTTTGGTCTTCTCACTAGTGTGAAGCTCCTACAATACCAAAACAGATAGCCACAGTTAAGCCTTTAATTGTTCATGAGAGGTAAAAAACACAGAAACAAAACTGTGTATTTATAGATAATATTTAAAGAGTAATAAAGCAAAGTACTTATTGTTAGAATGACATATTATAGACAGACAAATTGATAGATAGGACTTAGGAAAATACTTTTAAGCATAACTATAAACCGCATGCAAAGATAATGTTACAGCAGATGTAAAAAAAAAAAGTTTTCATTTCTGTTGTCAGTATTTTTTTAAGTAGGAATAATGTAAAAAGGCTGACAGCAATTCTAATAAAGTATATTTTAAATGTTAACAATAACTGGTAGATGAAGCATACTGCTTGTTTATAAATCTAAAAACTCTATGCATACTTTCATTTTCTCCAGTTCCTGGAGCCTTTCGTGTAGCTGGTTTTGAAGAGCTTCATTTTCACTACTGAGGTGAACACACTGTTCCCTGTGTGACCTGATTGATTTCTTACACCTTTGCAAAAGGTTCTCTTGGCGTTTTACTCTAACCTGGAGAGCATTTAAAGTGCTTGTAGCATTCACATCTGCATCTGGATTACAACAAAAAGATTCAGAATTAGTTCACATTTCACACCAGAGGATATATACAAAATAAATAAAAAGAAACAAAACAGGAATTATGACATTTATAGAGTGATAAGAGAGAAACTCGCTTTAGTAGAATATAAAGCAAAAAGAAAAACCTTTTGATTAAATGTATACAAATTAAATTTTTTGACAAGTATATTATTAGCAGGGTGGATATCAGCCATGAGTATCTCCAGCTAAATAAGACCAAGAAAGCTTACCAGTCCAGTTTGAGTACCTGCAGAATATGCTCAAAGCAGACAGGTTTCAGGGCGAAAAGTTCTTGATTCCCGCCACTTCCAGGTTCTGCAGGTAGGGGCAGGCAGCGAAGACATATAAAGAGTCTAGCAAGTCATTAAGTCTAGTTCAGGCATGGGGCTGCCCAAACAGACCTGTGCAGAACTCTATGCTCACCCCAAATCAGAACGAGGAAGAGAAGCAACATTTGTACCTATACAAACCTGCCCCTCTATGACGATGTAGATGTGAGAAAAGGACAGAGAAAAATAAAGTTCTACTGCTAAAATTACTGTGGAGGAAGTGTATAAAAGAAAAAAAGTTGCCTATGAACTTCAGGAAAACTATGAGATTCCTCGAGCAGAGACAGCAGCTATTCATGTGAACAGTAATAAGTTGGGACGTTTAAAGGAGCCCCCTACCAAAAACCTGTTACAGTGGGTTTAAAGTTATTTGTACAAGTGAACACAATTTAAAACAGTACTTTTTATCCCTGTTTAAAACAATGAAGCAATTTGTCAGTTCAAATTTGTCAGTTCAAGTCTTTCGCTCTACTATGTAATATTAGCAGTTGAAAAAACAGCAGTTCCAGTGTTCTAACTATTTTGGGGGTTGGATTATGTGATGGAGTAGGAAAGAAATGTATTGTCAGATACGTACAAGTACTCATTCGTCTGTTGATGCAATCATTAGCTTACAAACAGGCTTATGGATGGGAACTACAAGTGTACCTGAATTGACAATTGATTCACTGCTAAGGGAAGTATTGTAAGTGGTAATATTGTAATATATATTATGGTTATCAAGGTTTATTCTAAGTTCATATATTTATTTTTTTTAGGTAAAATAATGGTTAGCACTGCTGTCTTGCATCAATTGGGTCTTCGGTTTTTATTTCAGCCAGGGCACTATGAGCAAGGAATTTTTTGTTTCTTTTCAAATTTCAAAAACAGGCAGGCATATTTTATAGTTCTACAAGCCTTATGACAAGTCAGCTCGTCTTCAATGCTAACAATAACATTCAAAATGTTTTGCTATTGGTTTACTAACCAGGGGCAGAACTGTTATCTGCATCTACCTCTTGAAGGGATCTCTCAGCATCAGGCTCTGGTGACGCTGCGCATTCTGGTACTTCATTACTGCCTTGTCCATTTTGAAGTCGCTTTTTAAGCAAACTAACCTAATCAAAGTGAAAAAGCAATATTTAGCAACATTAACAAATAAAAAGTGATCATTAATAAAACACAGTTGTCAAAATAAAAAGTGGTCTTTTTACACTATTTGTATGCAGTCAGAAAGTACTATCATTTTAAATTCAACATAAGAAATAAAGGCTAGGTGGAATCCGATCAATGAATAGATTTCAGCCCTTAAAAATATCTTCATTTCTGTTACACACTAAGCAAAAGACTTTAAGCATTGAACTCCTTTGAACATACCATGACTTCTCTGTATTCCAACTATAGTTGGACCATAGCGAAACTACAAGAATTGAATTAAAAGACTTTGCTCAGCTGTAGGACAGTAGACAAAAAGGCATATAAATGTGAAGAGACAGTTCAGGGCATAATGGCCATCCCCAAACAGAAACCATTGTGTCTAGCATCATCCAAAAATCTTGTGAATGGGTGGCCTAATACCCATGCTAGTTACAGGATTCACAGTTATAGATGGTGAGGAGGGAGGGAGATTGTAAAGTTCTGAATGGAAAGTGAAAATAACCGACTGTCCCACTTCTATGCTAATCCATTTTTAAATACCTTTGTAACAGGTATGGAGAAGACAAAAAGAAAATTAATTTTTAATCATGTCCCCTTTAACTGGAAGCCAAAATTGAATTCTGTTTTGCATTTCTGTTTACCTGTGTCTGTAGTACACTAATATGTTGGTCTTTCTCTTCCAGAGATGCATCAAACTCTTCCTGTAGGTGCTTCTTGGCCTGCTGATCCATCTGAAGCTCCTGGCATAGAAAATAGACAAACCAAATGTATATGTTTAGGGACATACAGTGGAACCATCATTTTAAATTGTTGTTTTGTGGCCCCACCTATATATTATGCATATTACATTTTTCTGGATTTTACAAAAAAATTTTTCTGGTCTCTGAAAAACATACAAGGGGGTTCCACTGTATTTATTAGGCAGTCTGAAATGCCATTATATTACACCCTCTGACATCTGCCATCATGTTTGACAAAGGGTAGTGCCACCAAAACATTGCACTACATGCAATAAACTTCACAGGGGCGATCCACAATTGTATTTTTTATGCCACATTTCTTTTGAATGGGTTAAACCTTCAAGTCAATGGGAGTGAAGGTGGAATAGAATTGTTGGTGGTGTTCAAAGCTTAAAGGGTTACTGTCATTTCAAAATGCATCAGTTAATAGTGCTGCTCCAGCAGAATTTTGCACTGAAATCCATTTCTCAAAAGAGCAAACAGTTTTTTTTTAGATTTCATATTGCAATCTGACATGGGGCTAGACATACTGTCAATCTCCCAGCTGCCCCAAGTCATGTGACTTGTACTCTGATAAACTTCAATCACTCTTTACTGCAAGTTGGCGTGATATCACCCCTCCCCCCCACAAGATAACAGCTGCCTGGTAGGTCTAAAAACAACACTCAATAGTAAAAACCCATGTCCCTCTGTTACTCCTTCAATTACATTGAGAAGGAAAAACAACAGCCTGTCAAGAAAGCAGTTCCATCCTGAAGTACAGGCACAAGTCACAAGACCAGGGGCAGCTGGCAAAATGTCAAGCCCAATGTCAGATTTCAAAACTGAATATAAAAAAAATCTGTTTGCGCTTTTGAGAAATGGATTTCAGTGCAAAGGTCTGCTGGAGTAGCACTATTAACTGATAAATTTTGAAAAAAAACATGTTTTCCCATGACAGTATCTCTTTAGGAAGCAGCTCTAAAAAAAATTTAAATGTAGAAGGAACAGGTTCAATTATTTCATGAAATAAAACAATGAACAGCTAACCCCTACATGATCTAATTATCTGCCGTTCAATGGACCAAACACAGAGTAGCTTCAGTTTTGCCATTTAGCTCAAGAAAAAAGCAGGCAAAAAGTATGTTCAGCATAAGCCGATCCATTGTTACTTATGTTAAACAAGGGCATATATGGTCTCATTTATGTAAGGGCAAAGCTCGGTTGGGGGACTTAAAGTGCAATGAAAGTATATGAAACAGATTAACTACAGCTGTCTACTCAGTCGGTTGGCTTTAAGAGAATACTGAAAACAAAGAAACTATGGCTTCTTCTTGTGAATAACCCAAAATCCAGCTGCGTCTGGCAGCACGGATTAGACTTGCAGTCAAGATACTTGAGCAAGTGAAATATATGTCAGGGTGGCACATTTTATAAAAAAAAGCTACTTATTGATTAGCTGCGCCTGATTTTTGAGTGGAATAAACCAAATTGGAAAGGCTTTCGTTGTCCTTTAAGCACTCAGAGATGTGACCATATGCAGTTTTAAAATGCAACACCCCAGGTTCATTATGTGAGCTGTACTATTGAAGGAATGAGTACAAGTAAGCAAACAATCAAGCTACTAAAATATTATATTTAGGTATTATTAAATATTAATAACTACCAACACTGAAAATACAACTTTTAAATGTAGTAAATGTTCTTCCCTGCAGGCTGATAAAGCACCTGACTGCTCACCTAGACTTCATGTTTTCCTGCACCCAGACCCACTGCATCAGCCCAGATTTAGACACACAAAGCAGAGTGCCGAAAACCGCTTGTGTGCCTGTGCCTGCACCAAGACAGACACAGTGGCTTAGAGTGCAAACACATAAATGGGGCAATGTTAGCAGAGAGCTGGATTCTCGGCCTACTTTTATCAATAGGCCAAGATTCAGCACCATGTGTCAATGTCAATACAAAATTAGCCCCCTTTCAGAATAGTATTCTTATTTACATATAGTATTTTTTTTTCTTACATAATCTTAAATTGATTATTAAATGGAAGACCGTTTAATAGTAACAGGCATTCCAAGGAGCAGAATCATAAATGTTATGGATCATTCAGATATCTTGCTATGTCTAAGAATCAGGAAATAGATTTCTGTATGCAAAGCCATATAAAGCGGCAGTTAACCCAATAGTTTTAAACATAAAAAAAAAAAAATGTTTTTAGATTTCTTAAGCTAACAAGGAACTGAAAATGACTATGATTTTTGCTAGTCATTTTCATGGATGTATAATGCACATGCCATACTTTGCAAAACAAAAGGGTAAAAATATAAGATCACATCAGCATGAGGCACAACACAAACAACTCAATTTTGTGACAAACATACATTATGCAGCTCTTATCGAACTGAATAGTGCTATGAAATTATTAATGAGCAGCAGTTGCTGAATCAGAAAGAAATCAGGAATTGGATTACCCTAGCAACTTGTCTAGATAACTAAAAAGCATTCTTAGGGCTCTTACACACGAGCGTTTTTACCTGCGCTCCCCTGCGTTCCGTTTTTCTGCGTTCAGCCGCAGGGGAGCGCAGGTATAGACGCACTAAATTATTTTCAATGGGGCTGTACTCACATGAACGCATGTAGGCGCCAAACGCAGGAAAAATGCAGCATGTTGCGTCTGAATCTGCGTTCGGCGCTTACACGCGTCTAGTGGGTACAACGCCATTGAAACTAATGAGGTGCGTCTAGACCTGCGTTCCCCTGCGGCTGAACGCAGCCTAACGCAACGCAGGGGAGCGCAGGTCCAAAACGCCCGTGTGTAAGGGCCCTTAGGGGGGTGGAAGTTAAAATCATACCTCTCGCAGCTCTCCAATTCTCTTTAGTGCTTTGTCTTGACTCTGACTCAAGATAGACTGAAATAATACAAACAAATTTATTTAGTGAGTAGAACATTTCACTGAGAATTTCAAGAAAAATTACATCGCCTTCACAGGTTGCTTTAAATGAAAAAGAAAGCTACCAAGGCAGTTCATATCCAACAGATTTATTATTATAAACATGTATTTATATAGCGCCAACATGTTTCCTAGTGCACAATAGTGCAAGCTAGAGTCCTGCAGTGGGTCGGGTACCCACGGGTTACCCGCAAAATCCTGCGGTACCCTGCGGGTTGCATTTAGAAGTTCCGGAGGCGGGTATAGAAGCATGTAGGTGGTTCTGCGGGTTGAGGGTCGGGTATCTTCGCCATAGCAAGTTTTACTCCTTTTTTCTGAGCATGTCTACTACCGATGATGTCACTTCCGGTTTACAATGACAGGATTTCCTATTTTACTCCTTTTTTTCTGATCAGGCTACTTCCGATGATGTCACTTCCGGTTTACAATTACAGCACTTCCTGATTCTTGATGGTCAGCGGGTCCAGTTTGCAGATCGCGGGTCCAGACGGGTAAGAATGCAGGTATTGGGTCTGGGTTGCTGATTGCAGGTTGCGGGTACGGGTCCCAAAAAACGGACCCGCACAAGACTCTAGTGCAAGCTAGAATGCTATATTTAGTCTGTATAATGCTTAAACTTACCGGAGTTAATAGGTCTAGAAGTTCTCTTGTTTAGGACAGCAGCTGTCATATTAGCTTCCTGCCCGAGTCTCTCCCTTTTCCCCTCATAACTCTGGTCTCAGAGGAGCCCACAGGGAAGAGGGACCAGGAAAAGGGAGAGGAACAAACTGAGCATGCTCAAGCCAGTGCCCTGGAGCTTTAAGCTGAAAGAAGGAAGTCTGATACAGAAGCCCACGTGTAAACAATTTAAGGAAAGAAATGTGGGGTTTCTTTTGACGGCGGGTTTACTGGGGCATTTATATAGACCTTTCTGATAAAGCTTACTTAGTTTTAACCTTTCCTTCTCCTTTAAATCTTAAGACTTGTCATATCATAGAAACAAAACATAAGCACCTAAGCATATAATCATACAAACTGCCAAAACAACGGATTTACTGACCTGTAGCTTTTCTTTGTCTCTCTGCAGTGTTCTGTATGCCGTTACAAGCTGCAAGAAATGTAAATAATAATTGCTCAGTATCAGAAAGTACAAAATTTATTGGAAACGTGGCATGATCTTACAATATGCAATGATCACAAAAAAGGCAAAAAAAATGAATTTTTGGTTAGGTAAAATACAATAATAATATTGACACATACTACCTGAGCTATAGAATAATGTATCAATATGTGTACCTTGCTAGATTGAAAATATATGTATTGCAAATAAAACCAAGCAATAACCTGGATTATATTTAAAATAATATTTAATCTATTTTATGTCACAAGGTATTTCAATAACACTCAAACCCTGTGGTGTTTTACAACATTAGACAAAATATTACAAATAAATTTATATTTTCAATACCGATAAATTTTATTTATATTTTGTTCCTTTAAAGTTGATTTCTCCAGCTCCACCTAACTTTCTCTTTCTGTTTATAGAGTTACTCAAGGCTCTGTCTTAGGGGGTCTGCTGTTCTGAATCTATACTACTTCTGTAGGAAAATGTATTCTGTCTTTTGGACTTCAATACCACTTTTATCATGATGATGCCAAAATCTGTCTATGCCTGACCTTCTGTCCTTTCCCAGGTCCACACAGCCAAACACATACAGTTCACTGTAAAGGGAACTATCCCTGTACGTATAAATATTTTTACTTACATAGTGCTAATTGTATATGCAATGTTGCATATATTCACAGAACTAATGGAGAGAAATAGCAGCAACATAAAGAGCTGGGATCATTGTTAGAAATATGGCAGTACAAGTATAGCATCCATGATCCGGAAAGCCATTATTCAGAAAACTCTGAATTAGAGAAAAGTTGGCTTCCACAGACTCCATTTTATCCAAATAATAATTTTTTTAAACAATTTCCTTTACCCTATAATAATAAAACAGCACCTTGTACTTGATCCAAACTAAGATGTAATTAATCCTTGTTGGAAACAAACCTATTGGGATTATTTAATGTTCACATGATTTTCTAGTAGACTTAAGGTATGAAGATCCAATTTATGGAAAGATCTGTTAACTGGAAACCCCCAAGTCCCAAGCATTCTAGATAATATTAAATATGTATTATTTAAAAAAGCATTATGGTACTATTTATTTGGAATTGGAAGAACTTCAGTGTATAT
>CM044441.1:60399170-60433724 GCA_024363595.1 Xenopus borealis | reverse complement strand
ATTTTTGTTGCCAGCCCAGAGCGGATGGTTAGGAAAGTACAGGAGACAGCGTGGCTGCATAAAGGTTTGTTTTCCGTGTGCAAAAAAACATTTTGCCACACCCATTTTGTGGCCACACCCCAATTACCATGTTAATTTTAGACATTTTAAATGGGCAGGGAGAGCTGTATGGCAGTCCATACTAAGGGGATACAGAAAGTTGTAGTGCAACTGGCTTCCCTACACAGGTTACTGAACTACAACTCCCAGGACCAACAGATAGCTACAACCTTGCCCCAGGGCTAGTGGGGAGAGAGATAAACCTGCTCCTGGAACCCCTTAAGCGACCCCTGTGAAAGGGTCGTTTGACCCCCAAAGGGGTCCCGACCACCAGGTTGAGAACCACTGGTCTAGGGGCCTAAGCCAGAATTAGGGTGAGAACACGTGGTTACTCTCCTAAAACACCTTAAGGTCTCATTTGAATTTTAAATTAGGGTAATTTTTGGGGAAACGTCTCACCTCCTAGATATTATTAAAACTATAGCGGATAACTTATTCTTTCGTGAGCTAAAGAGGGTGCTAGCCATACAAGTTAGACCTCAAAATGGACTAACATTGAAAACTCCACACAACCACTGGTCTAGAAAAAGGAATAAGGCCAATATCGCATGTGCCTTTTCCATTGGCTCAGTGATGACATCAATACTGCCCTGCCTTATGCCACACTTCAATGGCACCCACCTGACACCTGGGGTGGAGTGTGAACCCAGATTGCACAATGGCATGAGGCACAGACGATATAGCAGGTTCCTCCACAGGTAGAGAAAACACATCATCTATTGGGCAAGCCATGGTTGATTTACCTCCATACAGTTCTGCTCATAAGTTTACATACCCTGGCAGAATGTATGATTTCTTAACCATTTTTCAGAGAATAAGAATGATAACACAAAACCTCACGGTTAGTAGTTGGCTGAAGCCATTTATTGTCAAACAACTATGTTTACTCTTTAAATCATAATCATTACACAAACTACCCAAATGACCCTGATCAAAAGTTTGGTGAATCCAAAACCAAATAAAACTAAAATTTCAGCCACAACTGCCAGAAAAAATGTTTGAGATGCAAGGAAACCCCCACAAATAACTTCAGGTGAAATACAGAACTCGAAAAATTTGGTGTGGACCTTTCTAGATGCACAATAAGGAGGCACTTGAAGAAAGATGTGCTTCATGGTCGAGTTGCCAGAAGAAAGCCCCTTACTACACAAATGCCACAAAGTATCCCACTAACAATATGCCAAACAGTACAGAGACAAGCCTCAAACCTTCTGGAACAAAGTCATTTGGAGTGATGAGACTAAAATTAAACGTTTTGGCCACAACAATAAACACTACATTTGTAGAGGAGTAAACAAGGCCTATGATGAAAGTTACACCATTCCTACTGTGAAACATGGTGGTGGATCACTGATGTTTTGGGGATGTGTGAGCTACAAAGGCACAGGAAATTTGGTAGGAATGGATGTCAAAATGAATGTAGTAAGTTATCAAAAAATACTGGAGGAAAATTTGTACTCATCATCCAAGAAGCTGTGCACGGGACTTACTTGACAACACACAAGGCAAAGTCCTGACCTCAATATCATTGAGCCACTCTGGGGAGACCTCAAACTTGCAGTTCATGCAAGACACCCAAAGCGTTTCAGGAACAAGTCACTCAATCATAGGTTTGCAGCAGATTGAAAAAATATGTCCTTTTATATGTTATTAGACAGCGGACGCTACTCGGGTCTCATTTATTAGGTATATTTAAAACCAATTAAAATGCTTATTATATTTATATCAGCTATTTATATTAAAAGAATGCAAAATGGTATTATTATTGTTCAGTTTCTTTGATGGAATAAATTATACACAGCCTAAAAAAAAAAAAAAATACTCCCCTCTCACAACCATGTTCACAATTAAAGCTGGCCATAGACAAAACAATTACGGTCTTTCTCGGAAAAGATCTTTCCAAGAAAGATTGTTTGTTTCAACAATAGAAATAGAAACAATAGAATTCTACCTGTATCCGACGATTCAGCTCTAACAATGGGCGATGTTAAGGGTGCCTTCAAAGGTATCTGAATAGAATTTTCCGTCCAGCCGAATCAACCAGCCGACCGATATCTAAATCTTCTAACGATATTGGTCGGCTCATTTCACACCATACACGCATCGAATATCGTACGATATTATCTGTGCGTCTATGGCCACCTTAAATTCTAAGAAAACACAGCTAGTGATCTATGAAAGTAAAGTTCCTACTGATGCGTTGTTTCTGGAATGAGGATATGAGGGAAAGTTATAACTATACGAAGGGGCAGATTCATCCACATTTTTTTTTGTTTCCCTGAATCAAACTTTTTGCAATAAAAATTGTATATTCTTACTTACAAAAAATGTGTTGGTTATTCAGCACTAAGAGCAATACAAACCTTTGCCATCTAAAAGCTGGCAGGGTCATATGGAAGTCTGCTGTCTTAAATTGTAAAATTACTTACTTTGAGGTTTTAGGAATTCTTTTTGCTTTTAACTGAATGAAAATTCTTACAACAATAAGAATTGAGTTTTCAGTCTTATTCATATTTGTTCTGTGTTTTTATCTGCTCACAGTTTGTTGCCAATTCGACCATCGAATTATAAAAATTAGATCGAATCGAATGATTAGAATAGATCAAATAAAAATCTATTCGATGGTCGAATTACTTGCCTCGACTGCCTAGTTCACCAGATTAAACCCATAGGGTTTTTTCAGCTTTTCTAGATCGAATCGATTTTTTCGATCAAATTTTTTTTTATTTGATTGTTCGATAAATCGATTTTCGTTAAAACCCTTCGAATTTGATATTTGTATTTGAAGGGTTAAAAATCGGTAAAAATTAGAGGGTTTTTTAACCCTCGAATTCGACCCTTAGTAAATCTGCCCCTAAAACTATAAAATTTGATAAATACTTTTCCACGACACACAAATCCAATTACAGATTAAAATAATAATAACATACAAGTGTGTAAATTAAAGGGGACCTGTTACCTAGACATAAAAAAACTGTCCTTTTCCTATTAAACACAAAAGGCCCTCCCCCCCCTTTTTTTTTTTTTGTAAATGAAAAGATCCATACCTGTTGGAGGAATTGTTCACCTTCCAACATGGTTTTCAGTTAAGTTGGTTTTAAATAGTTCACCAGAAACTACTTTCAATTCAGTCTTCATTTTTCGAATATTGAAGTGTAAAGTTTCATTTTTCACCTTCTTATGCTTTCTAAAGCAGCTCTGGATGGGGATATCACTCACTTTACTGTTCTAAATTGATATAATTCGTTGATACATTTCTTCTTTGGCTTTGCCGATTATGAATACTTGTTTCATGAAAGACAGCGGTTAGAATTGAGAATATCCCACAGATGCTGCTGAGAAATGTATTAACTAATGTAGCAAATTGTAACAGTATAGAATCTACACCTGGCTTACTGAGCTGCCACACTGAAACACCAGTGATAGGAACATTAAACTTGAATTTTAGAAAAACAGTAAAAAATAAAAAGCAATCCGTTATTTCTGGTGTACAATCTGAAAACACTGGGTTAGGTGTTGGCTCGAACACCTAACCCTTTCTTGAGAAAGAAGAAAATGGTTTCTCGTGGTGTTATGTGATTTTTCTTTAAAAAAATAAATTCCACCTATGTTGTTATCCATTCTTAAGATGTTTTCAAAATACAGTACTTGCTGTAAAATCTTTATTTCTAGGGCTATCTATATAAATAGGTAGCAGTAGTGATCTGGCTTTGCTCCTCAAGAATAAAGGTCAACATCTAACCCAGTGCCACCCAGTAGTACAGAGGTCAATGGATTGTGTAGCAACCACACCCTTACACTGAGCATATCAGTAAGCTAGTTACTATACAGGCAAATGTGTTACTGTAGTTTAGAAATCTCACCTGAGAAGATGTGGGGTCATTTCCATTAATATTGTCCGACAATGATCCATTCTAGATAAAAAAAAAAAAATATTCTAATATATTACTTCACAAAAGCAAAAATATTCTGTAAACTGGGGCTGGACGAATTGAACGAATTCATCTATTTTTCCCAAAACAATTTGTAACGAAAAAACACTGCAACAAATTTTGGATTATTGGATAAAAACCCCAACTATATTGGATTATCCAATGCAGATCACAACTTCAGGGACATCTGCCTTTGACTTCTACACAACCTTGACAGGTTTGAAATGGAGCATTTTCAAATTTGTTTTTTTAGCAGCTTTGGGGGTATATTAAATACCTAAAAATTTTCAGGTTTTTTGTTTTCCCCCAAAAAACCTCGACCAGAAAAAAAACGAGTTTTAATAAATGGGCCCCTAAATGTGTAGCTTTAGGAAGCGTTTGTTTAGAAATTAGAAGAACAAGGCAGATAATTAAACTATAAATATAATATAAGCTAACTTAAAGGTAAACCATCCCTTTAATATGCTACTTTTGGATGCTACTATGGGTTTTTTAGATTTTCTGAGTTTATCGTTATTCTGGACTACAAAAACAATTGTCCTTCAACATAAACATTCATTTAATTTAAAGGGGCATCTGAAAATGAAGAATATGAGCTCCTTTAGATACTTTCAAAGAAAATCCTATGTCAGTGGAATGACTTCTGAATGGAGCAGTTATCACAAAGTAAATCCAGTTGCACCCTGCTTTGCAAATGACCAAGATATATTTTAGGAAACATTCACAATCGAGAAAATACCAGATCATAAGGATTTTGAAAAGATCCCATACCTATACTGAAATTCACAAAGACAAGATTAATACAGATAAATACTGTAGTTCTGGGAAAATTATAAACATCTCAATAGGTATACAATAATAGAATATAATATGTATAACACCACCACTCCGGGAAGCTTACTTTTATTGTTAAAGCACAAACAATGTTAATATGAATGTATTAAATGTATTAATATTAAATTGCCACAGCATCATGCAATAGAGTCCTGTATCAAAAAAAGAAAAAAAAGCAGAGACAAAAAAATGCATCAATTAATAATAAGAATTTTGCACGTTATTAATTTTACATACTGCACAAAGCTTGTACAATGAAGCTTGCCCATGTATTTGACTGCTTTGTATCAGGATGTTTGAGGTACATTATTCTATTCTGAGCTCTGAAGACAGTTTTTCATTTTTATTCATCACCACAGCCATGATTAAAGGGCTACAGTGTTGGAAGAGTAATACAAATAAACGGGCTGCAGTTTTAACAAGTAGATTAAAAAAATGGAGATGACCAAACTGTATATGTGCATTAAATAATACATAAGCAAGAATAATATTTCTTATTGATATGAAGGTTGTAATTTATACATAGAACTAGAACAGTGAGAAAGAAAGATGTTCCTTTCTATCAATATTTACTCATTTCATTGCCCTTAAGGCAATAGGGAATTAGGAATAAAAACAAAGGCACACCTTAAACTTGAATTTAGAACACGTTTTACTGTGATTACTAGTGATGGGCGAATCTCACCCGTTTCGCTTCGCCAAAAAATTAGCGAATTTCCAGTGAACGAGTCGCATGTCGCGTCAAAAACGACGTGCAACTTTTTTTTGCCGAATTTTCGCTGTCGTTTTTTCTGTCGTTTCGCGACATCACTAGTGATTACATTTAATGCAAGCCAATGCAAAGTTTTAAAGGAAAAGTAGCTTTTTAAAAAAGAACAAATTATTATGGCATCTTTACAGACTTGCCCAGGTCTAACCAAGGAGACCAGCACCCAACCTGGAACTTTACATGGCTTTTCAATCATACTTTTACTGGCAGAGACATTAAAAAAAATCATAAGTACAGGCTGTTGCCAAAACTGAGGGGCTGATAAAAGGCAGGAATACACCCCCCCCCCCCTTTTCCCACTATATTAGATTTATATGCACATTGGCCTTTTAGACTGCGGCCACACACCACTCTGATTACCTGCTTATTCCCTATGAGGGAATTGAAATGTATCAGTAGATAGAACCACATACAGAACCAACCCAAAGAATTTTTATGCCCACAGGTTACACTATGCGAGACACTTTTTCAGTACATAAAAAGGATAATGGTCTAAAATATGGGAAAATGTTTATCTATATTACATGGGTCTATAAAACTTGAGTATTAAAACTAAAAATGTACTTCCTATTTTAAGCATGGTATTACAACACAACAAAGTTCTACTGGCAACCTAATGTCTTTTTATGGTCAAATTACTTTTAATCCCCCTTTTTATACATAAAATAGGAAGTACAGGTTTGGGATCAGTTATCTGGAAACCCATTATCCAGAATTGCTCCGAATTACGGAATGGCCATCTACATTAGACTCCATTTTATCCAAATAATCCAAACTTTTTCTTTGTAATAATAAAACAGTATTTTGTACTTTTTCTAAACGAAGATGCAAGGAATCCTTATTAGAAGGAAAACCAGCATATTGGATTTATTTATTTCACTCTATTCACCAAGATCCAAAGTTGCAACAGCTTCGCCGCACTTGGCCAGGCGTAGTTTCACCAGCGCCACACAAATTCAATAAAAAACAAAGTTGAGCTCAGGGAGGCGAACGGTAGCGAAGTTGCAGTAGTGTTACTTCATCAGGCAAAGCGAAGTTGCGCTAGAGATACCTGATTTGCATACGGCGCCAAGTTAAAGTATAATGGACACATATGCTGCAACCACTACATTACACTATACAAACCCAGGAAACCCAGTGCTCAACTTCGCCCGGCGTAAGGGTGCGAAGTTGTGCTAGAGTCTGTCTACTTCTCTAGCGAAGTTACGTCAGGGACCATCAGTAAACCGCCGAAGTTCCGAAATGACATCATGCAAGCGAATTTGCACTAGCATTAACCGATTCGCGCTTTAGTAAATTTCCCCCTATGTGCATACTTTTTACTATTCTTCTTTATACAATAAAAAGGGGAACTAGCAATACAATGGATAAATATTAAGACAGGTCTCTGCCTTTCAGAGCTAATGGACTTAATAGATTACCAAAAACAAACAGTGCAGTGCTGTATGGTAGAAATTAAGTTTTACATTATCCCTAGGTCCTCAAGAAAGCACTCTGCCATAGTTGCTGTTTAATTAAATCTTGGAGGGAGGAATATTAATATCAGAACTGGCAGTTAATAAGACATCTGTTAAAGCTAATTGGATTAAAGGCATCATAAATATCATGCAAGGCTTTAGCAAAAAGCATAACAAACACCTCTTAAAACATTAGTGCAAAAATATATTAATACCTTACATTAAAGGACAAGGAAACTGTAAGCAAGAATCATGGCCATTTGTTGCGATGCCTACAAATAATGCTTAGCCCATCTGTACATCTCATTGGAGCTCAGTAGCAATCCAGCTACTAACAAAGATTAGGTTGAGGTCCCATCCAGCTAAGGCAATTGCCCCCAGGAGTTAGACTTAAACCCAGATCTTAAAGTATCATCTAACATTTTAGTAAGATGCTCAGTAAGTAAGCAATATGTTTAGCACTCCCTGTCCTTTTTGTATGGGCAATGAAAAATGAAGCCTGTTTATGATTAGGAAACAGGACATTTAATTTAAGCATTTAAAGTGGACCTGTCACCCAAAAAAATATTCAAAATCACTATTTTACCACATTAGTCAAGCAAAATGAACATTAATTACACTATATAAATTATTTTAATCTTGTTTTCTTCAGTCTGGGAATTCATAATTATAGCAAGCAGGCAGGAGCCATTTTGTGTACACTGTTATTAAGACAAAGCCTTGCATAATCTCAGAATCTTGTTTGTGCACCAGAATGAGGAACCAATGTCTATCCCCATGTCCTGGCTACACAATTAAATGGTTAAGAAAACTGGGGGAATGTGTGGGGAGCAGTGACATGTAGGAAGTGCTGAATGGAAAGTGAAAGTAATTGTCTGCCACGCCTCTATGCCTAAGGCATAGAGGAGTGTCAGACAATACTTGATTGACAGCTGAGATTTTTAAATGAGCTTAAAACAGCTACGAATGCTTTAATTAAAATTTGAAATTGGATTTCATGTTTGATTTGAAAAGGACTTTTTTTATACAGATTTTTGTGTCTGGGTGACAGGTCCACTTTAAGGCTTTTCTGGTCAGTGCAATGCCTTCTCAAGTCACCCGACTCAGCATGAATGATATCCAGAGGAGAAAACTTGGAAGTATTTTTGTTACACTGCTGCAATTTTAATTGTGCATATTTTGTACTTTTCTTCTTTAAGTTAAAGCATTGCCTACTAGTTACTCTGTAGTCTATTATCTCTTCCCAGTGCCAACCTTTCTTAGCTTTTCAAACTCCTATCTATTGTATTGAACCGACGTCAGTTCCTGCTCCGTTGCGAGTCACCGCTCTTCTCCATACTGCTTAGCAGAGCCAACATACATGCATGTACTGCGATTGACAATACCTGTTTGGACCGTTTCATAGGGTTTGATGGAATTGTACAGATAGAAATTATTTTAGGTACCAAGTGCTTTCAAGACGGTACCAAGCAGCTTTCTAGAAGGAAACCTTTAATAAATAAAATAAAAGTTATTCTATTGCCCTAAACATGTGTCCCCTATATAGTTGAGTTGCCAGATGTTAGGAAATGTAGGGAGGAAGGAGGGTAACCCAAAGCTCTTTTTCAGACTATCACCCTACAAAAGGTAAAACACGAGTTTTTTTGGAACCTAGAAAAAAATGTCCATTTTTTTTTTCCAAACTCCTATCTATTGTATTGAACTTCTCCAGGTCTGACCTGGCGAAGTAACGTCTAGCGTAAGTGGTAACGTTCAGTAAAATGGTCATCTTAGTGAATTAGCGTAATTATGATCCTTCGTCAGTTCGCAACTTCGCCTGGCATTAGGGTGCAAAGTTGCGCTAGTCTACTTCGCTAGCGAAAATTCACCAGAGTCAGTGAATTTGCGAAGTTACGTAATGACATCACGCTGGCGAATTAGCGCTAGCGTTAGACACTTCATGCTTTAGTGAATTTGCCCCCTGGTCTTTGTCGGTGTTCTTTCAGGCAACCTTCAGTCTGGCCTTTATGTTTCTCTTACAAAGCAAAGGTTTCCTCCTTGCACACCTCCCATGCAAATTTAAGGTGTGCGGTCTCTTTCTGATTGTAGAGACATGCACTTTCTCATCAACAGTAGGTTGTAGGTCCCTTGATAACATTTTAGGGTTTTCAAAGACTTCTTTTAGCATCTTGTAGTCTGTTCTTGGTGTGAACTTGCATGGACAGCCAGACATGGGCAGGTTGGCAGTTGTTTTGAAAGTCCTCCACTTGTAGACTATTTTAAGAACAGCTCTTTTGATCTCACAGTGGTGTACCCTCTCACCTCAACAGTCAGGAGCACACCAAACTAAATATTTGCATTTTAAATAGGGCAAAACTCCTTCAAAATGCTGAGCAACAATGGAATAATCGTGTGCATCTGATGTGATACACCTGTGTGTGATTTGAGCCATTTTAAGTGGAAATAAATGTGGGGGCGTCTGGATTTATTCCTCACGAGAAATAGCATTTTTGTAGAATTATATTTTATAGAAGATTTTGAAAAGTCTTTTCTTCAGTTTTAATTGTTTAGTTATATTTCTTGAATCTCCCAGTAATGTTAAAATTGAGATTAAATATCCATTTCCAAGAATGTTACATACACGATACACTGGCTTTAATAGGGTGTCCTAATTTTTTCACATGACTATATTTAGATCTTTTGTGCCCCATTCACATCTGTTATGGGAGTATTCGGTCCATATCCTTTTCATAGATAGGCAAAAAAGAGAATAAATGTTTTTCTTATATGTGGGGCTTTTTTTTCGATATTGCTGCAAGCAAGATGTGGGAATATAAGCAATTGCCAGTGGCCAGGGAAAGGCAAGCATGCACAGAACAATGGATGACATCAGCAGAACCAATATGCTGCCACATATTTCAAAGAGAGAAAGACTTTTTCTCAGGCTCATTTACTGCAAAGTATGGGTTTTTGAGCAAAAAAGGTTAATGTTTTGGAGTTTCCTTGTCCTTTAAGCAAAAATTCCCACAATCATAAGCACACTACAAACGGCTCAGATTTTAATTGCAGGGTTACTAGATAAATGGGCACGATTGCTAGTTAGGGTGTACACAAAACTAGTCTACAGTTATTTTATTTTCCAGCCAGTGCTAGAGACTCACCACACTGTCACTCTGTTGTTTGGACCTTTTGCTACGGTCCAGAGCAAAGACTGTGTACTCAGACAGTAAAGCGGGCTCTGCTATCATCTCGGCCAGCAGCTGTGCCATTCAGTGGGAGATAAAACATCATCAGAGAACATGGATGATGGCAAGATTTATAAAAAGAATAATAGAATCCCAGAACATTTGCAAGTATTCAACATATGCCAAATAAATAAATCACATGCAATATGTATAGATGTTCCAGTGCTTTCAAGAACACTTTTTACATGAATTCCCTCTCACCATGAACAGCCTTACCACAAATTTTATGATCCATATGAACAGTTGACTAAACCAAAGTACAGAAAAAATGGAAATAAAAATTAAATTCACAGTAATGAGTTTAAGCCAATAACTGGTGTATAATTCTCCTTTAAATGCGTAACTAACACATTATGAGTGGAAAAAAAATTAAAAAGACACAACAGAACAGTAACACCAACAAGTGTTTTACAGTAGGTAAAATATAATGTACTGTTGTCCTGCACTTGTAAAACTAGTGTGTTCAGAAACACTACTATAGTTTATATAAAGAAGCTGCTGTGCACCCATGGGTACAGTCATTTAAATTTGAAAAAGGAGAAAAGTCATGGGTAACAGATCAGATAATGGATACACTCAGCAGCATACAATGGCATTCTACAAAGATTCTGTTCTTGACTATGTATTCTGTAGGGATGCACCAAATCCAGGATTCGGCCAGGATTTTGCCTTTTTAAGCAGGATTCTGCCGAACTCAATCGGACACATATGTAAATTAGGTGTAGGAAGGGAAATCACGTGCCTTTTTGTCACAAAACCAGGAAGTAAACATTTTTCCAACAATTTCCCTCCACGCATATGAGTTTTTGAAGCAAAATCAGTTTTACCTATGCAGGATATTATAGTTTTACCTGTGCAGTTCAACCTGTATAGTGTATATTTCCATTACTTAATTGCATTTTTTGATGTTATTGTTCACTTAAGGTTTTTTAAAGAGAAGTACCGTAGCACAAACAGCTGAAAAAAGATTTATGAAAAAATCATAGTGGAAAATGTAGTTAAATAGTTGATACAGAACTTCCTTGAGGAGAAAAAAAATAAACATTTTATGTACTTGTGCAACTCAATAACAGATCTCAATACATTTTCTATTGTTTTACTGGAAAAGGCATCATTCTGAGAAATCTCACTTCCAGCATTTCCTATTATAAAATTAATGTAGGCCCTTACAGCCAGTGTATCCTAGAGTGCATCACTGGCACAGTTTATAACAACAGAACTAAGGGTACAGCAGAAGCAAAAATTACCAGCCCTAGAGAAACCATCCCTTCAACACCTCACCACTGCTAAATTGGCCTATTTTCGCTAATCGTGCAAAGTAAGCAGACAGCCCAGTTTGAATTTGTGGGTGCCGTACCATCCTGTGTCACTTAATCCTCCCTTGCAAACAACTGCCAACACCAAGAATACACAGTTTCAGCAAACTGGGACCTATTTTTAACTGTGAATGTTCTCTGTAGTTCATGTTTGAATTAACTGCAAGTAATTTATAGTATGGCTAATTCTAAGCAACTCTAACTGGCCTTCTTCTTCATACCAACCTTCCCATGGGGGGGGGGGTCACAGACAAACATTTAAAAAATCAAATGCTCCAGATTTATAATCATTGCTATTTTTTATTGCTTATCCTTTTTATTCAGGCCCTCTCCTATTCAGAATACGTCTCTTTCAAATCAATGCATGGTTGCTAGGGTAATTTGAGCCCTAGCAAGTAAGAAGCAACCAACGGAAGAAACTGGTCTAGTTAATTTGACAAAAAAAAAAAGTAAATAAATTTATTTACAATGACCAGTTCCTAGGGTTATCCAAATAATGGGTCCTTCCATAATTTGGATCTCCACCAGGCCTGGACTGGCAATCTGTGGGTTCTGGCAAATGCCAGAGTGGCTGCTATAAGGTACCATATAAAGTCAGTATTCAGTGGGCTGGTGGGGGCTGTTTGGGCCTCTGTGTGGGCTCATTGGGCCTCTGTGAACCCGAATTGCCAGGGCCTGTTTTGATTCTCAGTACAGACCTGATCTCCACACTACACAACACATCTACTAAACAAATTTAAACTGAATGGCATTGTTTTACTTCCAACAAGGATAAGTTATATGTTAGTTAAGTTAAGTCACTTTTTATGATAAGGCAAGTCTTTTTATGATGAGGTAAGATGCTGGACAGTTGGGAAGCAGTAGATGTGATATATTTGGATTTTGCCAAAGCGTTTGATACCGTGCCCCACAAACGGCTGCTTTCTAAACTAAGATCTGTTGAGCTTAAAGGAGAAAGAAAGGTTAAAACGAAGTAAGCCTCATTAGAAAGGTCCCTCTAAATATACCAGTTAACCCTCAAAGTAGTGCTCCTCCGAGTCCTCTGTCAAAAGAAACAGCATTTATTTCCTTCTATTGTGTACACATGGGCTTCTGTATCAGACTTCCTGCCTTCAGCTTAAACTCCCTTGCTCCGGGAGTGAGCATGCTCAGTTTGCTCCTCTACCCCCTACCCCCTTTCTGCTGTCATCTGAGCCCAGAGCTATAAATGAGCAGGGAGAGGCTCAGGCAGGGATTGATGTCACACCAAGCTAACACTACAGCTGATATCCTAAACAAACAGAGAGCTTCTAGAGCTTTGTACTCAGGTGTGGTAAAACATTCTACAGAATAAATATAGCATTCTAGTTTGCACTATTGCAGCTAATCTAGTGGCAATAAAATATCTCCATAGCTTTCTTCTCATTTATTGAAGTCATTGCACATGGGCAGGAAACTGGCTACAGGATAGGATACAGAGGGTGGTTGTTAATGGTACATGCTTTGCTTGGTTCTTAGCGGGGTCCCTCTGGGCTCGGTATTGGGTCCACTTTTATTTAACTTGTTCACGAATGACTTAGGGGAGCGTATTGTAAGTAATGTATCAGTGTTTGCAGATGGCACAAAACTATCCAGTTCAATTAATTCCATCCAGGATGTGGCATCCTTGCAATCTTGGCAATCTGGGCAGCTACGTGGCAAATGAGATTCAATGTTGATTAATGTAAAATCATGCACCTGGGATGGAAAAATACCCAAGCCACTTATACCGTTAACGGAGTGGTTCACCCTTAAGATAACTTTTAGTATGTTATAGAATGGTCAACTCTAAGCAATTTTTCAAGTGGTTTACATGATGTCATTTTTATTGTTTTATAGTAATTTGACTTTTTCTTCTGACTTTCAATTGGGTGTCGCTGACCCCTTCTAAAAAACAATGCTCTTTAAGGCTACACATGTATTGTTATTGCTACTTTTTATCACTCACATTTCTATTCAGACCCTCTCTTAATCAAATCTCTTAATTCATGCTAGGGGAATGTGTAACCTAGCAACCAGATTGCTTAAAGTGCTAACTGAAGAGCTGCTGAATAAAACTCAAAAACCTTAAATAATAATAAAAAAATTAAATCCAATTACAAATTGTCTCATATTAAAAGTTATCTCAAAGGTGAACAACCCCTTTAATGGGACTGCACTAGGCAAATGCATAATGGAAAAGGACCTTGGAGTCCTTGTAGACAAACTTGGCTGTAGAAAGCAGTGCCAGTCAGCAGCATCAAGGGCAAATAAGGTCTTGACCTGTATTAAAAGGGGCATTGATTCACGGCAGGACTGTAAGGTAAGGCCCCATCTGGAATATACAGTACAGTTTTGGTCTCCAGTGCTCAAACAGGACATTACTGAATTAGAGAGGGTCCAAAGAAGGGCAACTAAAATGGTAAAAGGTATGGAACATCTTAGCTATGAGGAAAGACTTGCCAAACTGGGGTTCTTCACACTGGAGAAGAGGCGCTTTAGGGGTCATTTGATAACTATGTATAAATATATAAGGGGATCATATAACAAACTCTCTAATGGGGGTTTCAACAGCGAGAGCTGTGAAGATGTGGAATTCGTACAGGCGGATATATTAGATAGCTTTAAAGGGGTTGTTCACCTTCCAAACTCTTTTTCACTGTTCAGTGATTTTCAGATTGTTCTCCATAAATAAATACTTTTTTCAATTACTTTCCATTATTTATTTTTTACTATTTTTAAATCTAAGTGTAAAGTTGAATGTTGGTGTATGTGATGTTTGAGTCTGGCAGCTCAGTGATTCAGGTGCAGACTCTAAACTGATAACATTTTGCAACATTTAATTGATACATTTCACAGCAGCATCTCTGGAGTATTAGCAACTATTGTATCAATTCTAACAGCTGCCTGTAATGAAACCCAGAGATTTTGCTCAGCAGGGACAAAGATAAGAAATGTATACATTAAATGTATCAGTTAACAACAGTTGGGGGGTCGGCGACCCCCACTCCCAGAGCTACTTTAGAAGGTGAAAAAGGACACTTTACACCTCAATATTAGAAAAACTGTTACAAATAGAAAATAGACAATCATTTCTGGTGATCTATCTGAAAACAACTAGTTGTTTGAAGGTGGACAACCCCTTTAAGAAGAGGTTGCATGGCTTGGAATAGAAAATTATGGACAATAGCTCATAGTAGAAGTTGATCCAGGGACTAGTCCCATTTTTGAGTCAGGAAGGGATTTTTTCCCCTCTGAGGTAAACTGTAGAGCCATCAAATGTTTTTTTTTTTGTTTGCCTTCCTCTGGATTAACTAGCAGTTAGGCAGGTTAAAATAGTTGAAAGGTTGAACTTGATGAATGCATGTCTTTTCTTAAACCTAACTTATTATGTTACTATGCAAGTACAAGGAACAATTTTATTATTACAGGGGAAAAGAAAATCATATTTAAACGTGAATTATTTTATTAAAATAGGGTCTATGAGAGATGGTTTCTGGATAATGGATCCCAGATCTGTTTATTAAAAAGAAAACAATACTCCCTGAAAATTGTATGTTTCTATAAACATGCATTGCATAAACCAGCTCATATGTAAAACCCTGCTTCATGTAAATAAACTATTTTCACAATGTACTTTTTTAGTAGTATGAGTCACTGGTTAATCCTAAATAGAAAACTGCCATTTTAAAGACAGGGCCGCCCCCTGGGATCCTTCGATTCACAGTACACACAAACAAACCATACATGCTAGGTCACCAGCCAATTAACAGGCAAAGTTATGTCTTTTACTGCCACTCTTCTTCCTGTTACAGCTGCATTATTTCTGGTCAGCTGATCTCTGAGGCAGCATACAGGTCATCACAAAATTGTGGCTCAAGGTGTAGATGTAAAATAGCAATATTTACCTAAATCTATATTCCAGTTTGGTAAGATTCTTTAATATGCCAGTTAATATGATGTAAACTAACTGGGGCTTAATTATTCATTGTGGGGGTATAGTTTTCCTTTAATTGTTTTTTGGAGTATGTAATTAAATAAAGATCAATCTACAGTTTTACCTATAGGGACATGGCCAAACTCTATATCAGTGGTCCCCAGCCAGTAGCTCGTGAGCAACATGTTGCTCACCAACCCCTTGGATGTTGCTATCAGTGGCCACAAAGCAGGAGCTTATTTTTTAATTCCAGGCTTGGAGCAAGATTTAGTTGCATAAAAACCATGTGTACTGCCAAACAGAGCCTCCTATAGGCTGCCAGTCCACATAGGGACTATCAAATAGCCAATCAGAGCCCTTATTTGGCACCCACTGGCCGTGATGTTGTTTTTACTAAAATTTGTGAATGAGACTGTGCTAATTTTTTGCTTTTGTTTTAGATATGAAAAACAATCATTTCTATCCCTTTTTATATCCTTAGGTGTACAGTGTTGCCTACATTTTAGACATATTAACAGTAATTGTAGGTTATGTTAACAGTTTATAGATTCTTTTGCATTAATACAAACTGGACAATCAACAAGCATCTAAAATCGGACATGGGGCTAGACATATGGTCAATTTCCCAGCTGCCCCAAGTCATGTGACTTGTGCTCTGATAAACTTCAGTCACTCTTTACTGCTGTACTGCAAGTTGGGAGTGATATCACCCCCTACATTCCCCCCCCCCCCCCCCCCCCAGCAGCCTAACAGCAGAACAATGTTAAGGTAACCAGATAGTAGCTCCCTAACACAAGATAACTGCTACTTGGTAGATCATTACCTGCTGTGACTCCTTCAGTTACATTTAGAAGAAAAAACAACAGCTTGCTATAAAAGCAGTTCCCTCTTAAAGTGCAGGCAGAAGTCACATGGTCTAGCCCCATGCCAGATTTCAAAATTGAATATAAAAAAAAAGTTGCAATATATTTTGGTTTGGTATGACTAGTCCAATGCTTTTATCAAGAAATGGTTTCCAATATTGTTTCTGTCCTTGACAGGAAAAGACTACAAAGACCACATTTAGTCTGTAAAGGCTTTGACAGCTGCCTCAACACACGAAGAGAAAAAATTATAAATTGGACAAGTGTAGTGAGCCTACAGAAAGAGAATTTTATTTTGACAATTGGATTTCAGTGCAGAAGTCTGCTGAAGTAGCACTATTAACTGATACATCTTGAAAAAAACATGTTTTCCCATGACAGTATCCCTTTAAGGTTAAAAAGGTCTTCAACTTCATTTTATTTTGCTGCCTACATCCACTTTTCTTGCAGATCTACCATTGTGGCTTAAAAAAAAAAAAAGAATATGGTTTTATCTGTTCAACCATTTGTAGACACTACAACTGCATAATGAATATTACTATGACATATGACTTAGACAAGCTAAATATAGAATATTCACAGACCTCTCTGTCTGATGTTGCCAGGCTGTCATCCTGCTGTTCGGTCACTGAGGAAGTCCTACTTCTGTTGCCTGTTGATGTGCTTCTTTGACGACCCTGTTACCAACAGCAAACAGCATTTGTTTAAATAAGCATAGGCATAAGTTAATAGAAATGAAATTATTGAAAATGTTTTAGCTGAGCATTACCATTTAGCCTATTGAGAAACAATAAATAAATACGTGCATGTGTTTAGGATACCCCCAATTCCAAAAAAGGAAATAAACATAACAGACAAAGGAAAACTGGAGATGATCCAGCAAAGCTCTACTTAGAAAACCAGCATGGCCAAACTAGCCTGCCACGTTGCTGTAGTGTAAACCCCATCCTGCGCCTAAAACTTAATTGTATACGTATACGGGTATGGGACTTGTTATTGAGAATGCTAAGGACCTGGGGTTTTCTGGGTAAGGGATCTCAAGTCTACTAATATAACATTTAAACATGAATTAAACCCTAATAAGATTGTTTTGCCATCCAATAAGGATTGTTTATATACTAGTTTGAATTAAGTACAAGGTACAGTTTTATTATTACAGAGAAAAATAAGAAAAGGAAATCATTTTTAAAAATTTGAATTATTTTATTAAAATCGAGTCTGTGACTGCCTAAAAAAAGTCTTGAAACCAAGGATGCCAATTCAATGACAAGGGGATTGTTAAATCAATGGTCACCTTTATGAAGTAAGTATAATCCAGCCTATATTTCATCAACATTATCTCCAGTAATATACAATTCAGACTTTTCACTTGTTCTTTCTAGTGGTTCTCTTGCACCCTTCATTCAAAGGTGTTATTAATCTGGAAATGTAGCCAGTTACAGGAAACATTAACCTTATAACAAAAATTGTACCAACCACCCTACTCCCCCACAGGTGCAACTCTGAGCCTTTCAACCATCCTCCAACAGTAAAAAAGCTTAGCTTTATGTGTAAATTGAAAGAGGACATAGGAGCCACACTTTTCTCTAAGCAATTGTCGCAATGTAGCCTAACCACAAATAAAGGAAGCACTGGTGTCTCAATTAGGATGACGTCAATAAACATTATCCCCTGAACCAAACTATACACTCCATCTGAAGTGTAGTTCACAATGTTTTAAAGGCTGCTCTAATGAAGGATCCATGTTCAGCATATGATGTAAGTGTCATGTTGTTTCTAAATTTGGAAACATGGTCTTAAAAGAGAAATAAAATATGGTTAAAAATGCCATATTTTACATACTGAACTTATTTCAACAGCCAAAAGTTTCAGCATCTAAGTTGCAGCAATGATCCAGGACTTCACACTTGTGACATGGGGTCATTATCTTGGAAAGTGTCTGCAACAGCTGCTCAGTGGGCTCAATATTGTGTGTCATCCCAAAGCTCGGTAATGGATGGCAGCACAGAGCATGTGCAGTGAATCAGCAGAAAAGAAGATGGGGAGTTACTGGAGAATCTTTAGGGCACACATCTTAAGGGTAAGGCCACACAGGAAGATTTCGGGGTGATTTGTCGCCTGGCAACTAATCTCCCCAAATGGCTTGCTAGTATCTTGCACCTGAAAGCTCTAAAGTCGCCGGCGCCTATTCACACGCAGCGATGGGTTTTTTAAAGTCGCTGTGAGGCAATTTTTAGCGACTTTGAAAATCGCTAAAAAAAAAAAATTCTGGGAGATTTGTAGCTTGGTGACTAATCGCCTCTTCTTTGGGGCAACAAATCTCCCCGAACTGCTTCCCCCTGCCTTCCAGAGGCTTAAATGAATAATCGCCTGTGCCTATTCACACACAACGCTGAGCTTTCTCGATATTGGCAACTTCGAGCGACTTCAGATCAGCCAGCACTGCGTGTGAATAGGCGCAGGCAATTATTCATTAATCAGCTGGAAAGCAGGGGGAAGCGATTCGGGGAGATTTTTCGCCCCAAAGAAGAGGCGATTAGTCGCCAGGCGATAAATCTCCCCAAATGTTCCCGTTTGGCCTTACCCTTGGACGTATTTCTTAAAATGACAGGGTCCTTAAAAATAGGCAACAATGGGCAAATCCCACATATTACACCTTCATAACATACAGATTTCACCTGAAGGCTTATGGTCCACATGTGGCCCTCCAGCCTGTCCAATGATTCACCGACTTTTAGATAAGCATTTAAATAAGTGTCGTATGGAATCCTTTATCCATTAAACTTTTATCCAGGAAGCTTAAAAACACAAGAAAGCCATCTCCCAGAGCGTCCATATTTTTTTAAATTATTTCCTTTTTATCTTTAATAATAAACCTGTAAACTGTACTTGGGGTAAGCTGCATGAATCCATGTGTGTGGCTAAGCAATTCTATTGGTTTATTTAATACTTCTAGCAGATTTAAGGTACAGAGATCCAAATTACAGAAAGATTTCTTATATGGGAAACAACAGCATTCCAGATAATAGAGCCTATAACTATATATGGAAAGACCCCCCGCCCCCCATACTATAAAGGCAAGACAGAACTGCTTGAGACAACCTAGATGTTTAAGCCTCAGCAGCAGGTAGGATAGTTTTTAGAACTTCGTATCAAACAACAGACATACACAGCTGTACATACACAGGCAGATTCCACCCAAAAACTGATTTTAGGATTATAGGATACATTTTTTTATCATTAAAAAGACTGGTAAAATGTATGATCTCCCCAAAAATCTGCAGGTTTGAAACAATCTGTCACAAAACAAAATTTGCCCATGGAGTGAACTAACAGATAAATGTAACAATTGTCCACTGTGCAAGTTATATTATTTGTGTGAAGTTACAAAATGATGTAAAAGAATGAATATTTGAAACATACTGACTTAAGAAATTAAAAACTTCGACCACTAACAGTTAATTTTATAAGAAACTGCCCAAAGTGATGCAGCCTGCTCTGGTGAACAAGAACAATGCCCCACTGGTTTAAAAAAGCTTTACCGGATTCATGCTGACATTTGAAAAGTACAGGACTAGTTATTCAGTGGAGTAATTGCCTAAAGATTTTGACATTGAATGCAAACACAGGTTTCACACAGTCGTTTTGTCAGAGTAGGATACAGATCACTGCTCTGTGCATGGGATCAAAATGCAGATATTTTGGTGCCTATTTATTAAACCTTAATTTTTTTTTCTGTTCAAGCTTTTTTAAAAATTGGAAAAATTGGAGTTTATCCCCCTTTGTATTTAGAGCAGTGCTGCATACAGACTACTTTCATGCTTTTGGCATTACAGGTATTTTTAACCTGCACTAGAAATGTGTGAGGGTTTATTAATATTAGCCCTGTAACTGTTGGCTCTATGACAGGCAGTAATTGCTGTTTCCTGTGTAACAGTGAGAAGCACAGATCACTAATAAACTCAAATGCAGTCAATACAAGGAAAAGTAACGGCATAAGACAGGGGTCCCCAGCCTGGGATTCTATTTGTTAGTCCCTATGAGAACTGCCAGCCTACACGATGCTCTGTTCAGCAAAACACTTGGGGGCAGATTTATCATTGGTCGAATTTCAAATTGAAAATAATACGAAATTTGACCATGTGAATAGTGAGGAAGTAAAATCCTTCGAATTCGAAGGATTTTACTGCTATTTGAATATTCGAAGAACGATCAAATAGGAAAATTTTGATTGTTCAATTAATAATTCGATCGATAGATAAAAACGTTCGAATTGAACGAGTCGAACGATTTTAACCCTTCGATCAAATTTTTCCTATTCAATAAAAAAAAAAAAAAAAACTTTAAAACACCTATGGGAGCTTCCCATAGGGTTTTAAAGCAATTCTGTAGGTTCAATCTGGCGAACTGGCCTATCGAATGATTTCGAATATTCGAATACAATTAACTTCGAATATTCAAAATTCAATGGACTAATTTGCCTCATTTGCATATTCTGAATTCAAATCTTTTTTAAAATTCGATCGAATTTCGGAACCTTCATGTTAATTTGATAAATCTGACCCTTGGTTTCCTCCAAAATTTTACTCCAAGCCAGTAATTCAAAAATAAATTAATGCTTTGAGGCCATGGAGCAACATGCTAGGGGTTGGTGAGCATCATGTTGTTCCTAGCCTCTGGTTGGGGAACAGTGACATAAGACAAGAAACCAGAATAGTGTCCATAACGTGTGGCAAAAAAAGAATATTTGTATTTCAAGCGCAAGATGTATTTGGATACCCTCTGGCATCTTCAATTGTCAGAAAGTTAGAAGACAGCAAACACAGTTAGAGACCGGCTATTCAACTTATTTTACATGTTTCCTGATATATATCGGACACATTTATGCAGAACTTTACAAAGATTATATATGATTTAAATTAGTCTTTGCCCTGTGGGACCTTACATATTTATCAGTCACACCCAATAGGGTCCATTTTATCAGAAACTAACCAGCCTATCTAAAAACACAGACTAAAATAGAAACATCATACAAACTTCTTGAAAATAGTGTTCAAGACAGAATTAAAGATAGAGGGTAGAAGTAGTCAGCACAACAATTATCACTTTACTTTGAAGCCGGTGCATGTTCCTCAATGGCCACTTTCCTTAGAGGAGATAAGGACAGCACCACGCAGAATTCTTCTTATTAAAAAACCCTTTATTTGAATTTAAGGCATCAACTCAACGTTTCAGGCCATACAGCCTTTTATCAAGCATGAATTAAACTCAGGACCCCAGTGTTGCAAGTTATACCCAGTGAGCCCCATTGAGACCCTTGTTCTGGCCAAAAGCTTCACCAGCAGCAATAAAGTATTTAAAATTATCAAGCATGCTGCTAAGAAGAGGCAAACTAGAAACCCATACCAGAAATTAAAACTCAAGTCAGTGGAAATGCCACAATAACGTACCCAGAAAATGACTGACAATCTTCATTCATCCAGTTCATGGTATATCTGATATAAGTAATTCTAAAACAACTGGACTTGCTGAGTAATTATTGAAGATGTTTCACTACTCATCCGAGCAGCTTCTTCAGTTCAACTGACTGGTATGGGAAGTTGTCAGTATATAAACTCTTCCACTAATTCAATCACAATGGCACATTGTAACTCTTCAAAGAGGTGACATCTGAATTTGATTCTGTGAAGTTACCGTGATGGGATTACCAATATATCATGCAACTCCTAGACACAGGTGTTAAGGTGGCCATACACGTAGAGATCCGCTCGTTTGGCAATATCGGGCCCAACGACCCAACAATCAGATAAGAATGGCACAGATACAGGTGGTCAGATCTCGGGACTGCATCAGATGTGGCAGCGATCCAACGGGATTTTTAATCCTGCCCAATCAACATCTGGCTGACTTTCGGCTAGATATTGATTGGGGAAGCCCATCGGAGGGCCCCACACACAGGCCGATAAGCTGCCGACACAGTGTGTCGGCAGCTTTTATCGGCCTGTGTATGGCCACCTTTACTTGTGTGAGTTGCATAAATGGATGTGTGAAGTGTTCTGAAACATCTTAAAAAAACCCATCCCTGAATATAGGTGGGGAGCTTTGACACCACCTGTCTGATACATACAATGCTGTTCTCACATTAGTACCAAAGCAGTTTCATAACACTTCACACATCCATTCATGCAACTCACACAACTAACACCTGTGTCTAGGAGTTGCATGACACATTGGTAATCCCATCACAGTAACTACACAGAATCAAATTCAGATGTCACATTACATAAACAATGTGCCATTGTGATTGGATTAGTGGAAGAGTTTATATACCGAGAACTTCCCATACCAGTCAGTTGAACTGAAGAACCTGCTCGGATGAGTAGTGAAACGTCTTCAATAATTACTCAGCAAGTCCAGTTGTTTTAGAATGACTTATATTAGATATACCCAAAAAAAAATCTTCGCACATAGCGAGGCAAATTTGACCATGCCCATTTTGTGGCAACACACCCTAATTACCATGTTCATTTTACAAAATTTGGCAGGTTTGAGAGTTTGAAAATGCTTCTCCTTATCTAAACTGTTAGAATTACTTATTTTCTTATCTAAAAATTGTTACAAAGTATCTTATTTGCAGCGTTTAGCTTATCTGGGCTCTCTGCCAAGAGTCAATTACAATTTGTTTCTATTTCTGGCTGTTCAGTGCAGAGAAAATAGGGACTTTTAAGAAAAAATGAGGGACTGCAGGCTGAGCTGTCAAAAGATGGACTGTCCCTCTGAAAAAGGGACAGTTGGGAGGCATGCAATAATCATCTGTAATCAGATGCAACTGGTATTGTCAAAATGTAACTCGTGTAAAATTCAACCCAACAATGAACCTTTAGTGTTAAAGAATTCTTTAGTCCCAAGAACAGAGTAGTCCCTGCACACATGAACTAAATGTGTTGTCAAGAGTTAACAGCACTAAACCAATTTAAAAAATAATTTTTGAACATTTGGTTTTGAAGGGCCACTGGAAAGACGTAACACATTTAAATTAACACAAAAAGTAGGACAACCCACCAAAGCATCCAACACAACTCCAGCCCAACCTAGCAAAATTTAAAGTATATATTTTGCCTCAAGATTTCCAAGCAGAAAAATAAATGTTGTCAAATAGTCACGGAAGGCCAGGATCCCAAAGATGATTCCAATATCATGCAGCTATATATACCACCTAGACTTGGGGTCAGTGGAGTTGTGTTTGGTTTACATTTCTCAGAAGGCAGCATGCTAATACAGTGTATTATTCATTACCTCAAGACTGCCTTTTGCAACATTACAGTATAAGGAACGTACTCCATAGATAAGCCACTGTTTTCAGGGGTTTCTTACCTGCTGCTCTGGCGCAATGGGGCTCCTGGAAGGGGACTGCTCTTCACTGATCTTCTGTTTCAGCTTCTTAAACATTTTCCAGTAGGAAGACGAGGAAATACCTCAAGCTGTCACGAGAACCAGGAAACAGGATAAGACAGAATGACCACATTTAGGAAGTCTGCTAAAACAGGTTACAAGCGAAATCACCTGTCCTCTGAGGTTGCTTGTGTCTTAGTATCAGTACTACAAAATCACGCTTATTCAAAAGTATTATACATACCGCACAAAAATCCTACTTTAATTGTAGGACAGTTCAGATGTTCTTCACGCAGCACGCAATCCCTGATAGGTGTTTAAACACCCTACTACACCGAGCTCCTCTTCCGGACAGCTCATCTAGACGTTCGATTTCTCATCTCGCGAGACTGCGACGTCACGACTACAGGTCTATAAATGTAGTGACAGGCGTTGATTTGGATGTTCTGCAAGCGTAATAGCCTGGTATTCTTTGTTTGTCTGAGCTTCTAACCCGCTCACTGACACGGTTTCCCCCCTTTGCAGTTAGGGAACAGGAAAGAAATACAATTTATTTTTTTGCAGGAAACTTGCCAGACATGTCCGCTGCCCCAGAGCCTTTGTTTAAATGCCTGACCAAATGAAAGTCATTCATTGGTTTTATCAGAGGGTCCTTGTTGTGTTTATACAAAAAATCAACAGCAGTGTTTGTTGTGCAAATAAGGGGTAGAGTTTTTACAATTAATGCTGGCCATAGACGTAACATTTACGATCTTTCTCGGAAAAGATCTTTCCAAGAAAGATTGTTTGTTTCAACACACACGTAGAGCTGAATCGTCAAATATACAGGTAGAAACAATAGAATTCTACTTGTATCTGACGATTCAGCACTAACAATGGCCGATGTTCAGGGAGCTTTCAAAGGCATCTGATCAAAATTTTCAGTCCAGCCCGATGAACCAGCCGACCGATATCTTAATCTTCTGACGATATCGGTCGGCTCATTTCCCACTATACACGCACCGAATATCGTATGAAAATTTTTTCGTACGATATTATCTGTACATCTATGGCCACCTTTAGGCTTCAGCCAGACTGGGCGATTTCAGGGAGGCGACTAATCGCCGCTTCTTTGGGGCGATAATCTCCCTGAATGGTTTGCTGTTCTCTCACACCTGCTAGCTCTAAAGTCGGATGCGCCTATTCACACGCGGTAACGTGTTTTTCAGGGCCGCCATTAGAAATCACTGATCCCGCCCACTCCACATCACATTTAAAAGACCACACAGATATCAGTGCTAAAAAAAAGTATTGGGTGCCCCAAAAATTTTTTTTTAAAAAAACATTGGTGACAGGGCCCCCCTTTCAACTTAAAAAAAATTGGAGCCCCATAAAATAATTTTTTTTAAATTGGTGGCAGGGGCCTATAGAGTATTAAAAGAAAACATTGGTGGCCAGGGGATTAAAAAAGTAAAAAAAAAATTGGTGGACAGGCCCCCAAAATTTTACTAAAATTGCTTGTCTGGGTTAAGTAAGTGTAGCATGGCCAGGCCCCCTTTATACACAAACGCCTGCAGGGCCCGGGATAACTGTGCCCCCCTGATGGCAGCCCTGACTCTGATCCAGTTCGAGATCGAGCCCCCCCTCGAGCCTTTGCATTGTCACCTTACCTGTATAATTGTGTCTTTTCTCCACAACCTCTGAAACAAAGACAGCTATATGTAGAGTAATTTGTTTAGTTTTATGGGGATAATATGTCAGTCAGTTAGCTCTCATTACTTATCCTCAGAGGAAGGGATGAGTAGTAGACAGTGACCTGACTACTGGGGGTGCAAGTAAACCCAGGCCTGCTGGAGCAGGTATGTAACTTGTTTGGAGAGATACGTTTTCTTATAACACCAAGTAAATGGTTTATAATTTTGTGTATATCAGTGACTGGGGATCCTACTGGTAGTAACATTATATTACATGTATTTTGCAAAACAATAAAAGTTGCAATGCAGACCAAATGTCTATTAAATGTGGTTCTCCTGATCATAATTGTGAATAATTTGTTTTATATAGGACTTCCAGTGTTGGTACAATTGTAATTCATTTTAAGTATTATAAGTATTTTTGAATAGAAATCAAATCAAATTTTATTCATTTTTGCAATGGTATTGGCACCAAAAATCGCATTGCTTCAGATTTTGATTTACTGTGAGAACTAAAATACATTTTCAAATTATGTAACAGATCAAAAAAATTGGGTAAGGATATTAAAGGTCTTGTTAGAGTCATCATCAGGTCATCTGCAACTAGCATCTGTTTGTTCTGTAGAGCTTATAGTGATGTATTTTATGTATGTATGGATGGATGGTATCTGATCATTACTGCAAGGGGTCCTAGAGGTTAGGATAAAAATAATGGCAAACATGGTAAACATTGTCTTGTGCTTCTTTTTCAACTAAACAGAGATAAGGTTGCTGTTGAATCAACATTGGTTAGCAAACTCCTGTCAGAGCATTAGCATCACTAATTATGGAGCTTCATACTACTAAGTTTGCAGAGCCCTGGTTACTTGGCCTCCTGGATGGTCAGCCTTGTTAGTAGAATATGGCTAATAGCTAATCCACTAATCTGACTTGGCCTTGCCCTATTATGTCTAAACCCTGCCCAAGCCCCACCCACCTTAATGACTTAGAAATCTCAACTTTGGTCTCTTGGGGCTGCATCTGCCATGGAACCCTTAAAGGGCAAGTCAACTCCAAAATAAAAAATTGCCTAATAAAAGAAACCATCATTCTAAGCAACTTTCCACTATACATTTATTTAAAAAAATCAGTGCTTGTAAAGTTATTTGTAAAATCCATTGCAATTGAAAGCAACATTTGTTTAACTCCTGGTTGTTATCCAGAAAAGATAGGTCTATTAATCAGTGGGCTTTAGCCACCAGGGCAGAGAAAAGAAAAATACAGACAAACACTTATTTCAATAGCAATACATATACAAATAACTTTAAAAACAATAGAAAAAGTGTAATGAAAGGATACCAAAAAAATGCTCCAAAAAACTCTTTACTGATAAACTAATAGCAGATTTTACACATTAAAAATTAGCAAATGCTATATCCAGTTTCAATACAAAACAAATGCATTAGGTGAAGACAAAGCACTTACTTTAAATTACCACAAACAGAGCTCCTGCTTCAGCTGACTAGAAGCTGAGTAGCAACAGGTTGAGTGTACTCCAATCTTCTTTGGCACCTGAAGACCTTGAGAAGCTCTGAGAATCTCATGCCTTGAAAATCTTCTCTGGCACCCAAATAGGCCTTCTAAATCACTTTCTTTATTCATACTGAATGTATGAAGGTGAATGTAAGGTGCCGCAGCTTGAGATGTCTTTTTCCTTGTAAATATTGTGAATGTGCGCAGGCGCATTTACGCTGCACATTTCACCACACATCCGCTGCCTCCTCTAAAAATCAAGCGCAGGCGCCATGGTGCTGCGCAGTTATACTTACCCTACCCAGAAGTAAGGTTGGCGTCCTTCATGCTCCCAGAACGTCATGTCAAGAGTCATCTTGTCTGCAGCCTTTTGTTCCTGGTTCGTATCTTCCATCAAGTCCTGCTTCTCAGTTCCTTGAACAGCTCCAGCACTTCTGCCAAATAAGATCTCCTCTGGATCCATTGCTAGGCAGATCTACCCTAGTAACTACCGTTTCTCATTTCCTACAGCCAACAACTAATCACACTTTCCTGCTCAGTATCAACAGTTTGTATCCTCACCAACAACCTTCCACGGCAACCTTCATACAACGGTTCTACACGGAAATCTCTTCACTTATGTGAGTTATAACAACCATCCATACACTTCTATTTGGCCATTACTGCAAGACTGTGTTAATCCTCTCCTACCAAATACCCACTTGATTGCTTATTTCAAAGACTGTGTATTTAAAGCTTATTTGCACCCTGCCCGTGCCTTTATCAAGAGTATGCTCATTAACTTCATGCTTGCACGCCTGTTCCTAACATCTCAACCACGCTGTGCACATTAACCCTTGCTGCATTCTACTTGAATCCACTCCAAGTTGTGCTCATTAATGCTGTTACTCTTAATTAAGAACCCTTGTATCTGATTATCTGTGGCATACTATGGACTTTGGTCTACTAATGGGGGTACAAATGGTTGTTCCCTAATCCAGGACTTACTCCAGTTTTTGGGTGAACTACTACTTACTTTGAATATTGAATTACTCTCACTCCATGTACAGTCAAGTTTCCTTTCCTAAAGAGGACTATTTCTACACCATATCCACTCCTCTGGCTTTCTGTAGGAAGAAAACTATTTTCAGAGACTGTTTAACATTTGAGGATTTTTCCCAACACAGTATACTTTCCTAGAGGATCCTGCTAATTTACAGTACTACTGCGGGGTTCCCTTTCCTGGGATGTGAGGGATTATCCTTCTGTGAGATAATGAATTGAATTTATCACAGTGTTCTTATTGCTGCACAATACAGGGTTCTATTAATACATTAAATTCCTAACAGTGAAGGACTTTTTGTCGTTTGTTGGATAGTGGATAGTGGATAATATGGAAATAAATTGCACTTCCCAAATCACATTTCAAAGCTTGTAGTTCCCCCGCTCTCTTGATGATATCACTGATAGGAAAATGACCTTAAGGGGCAGATTTATCAAAGTGTGATTTAGAACTGACCACAATAAAAGTCACTCACTTTCTGTTCATTCCTATGGGATTTTTAGAATCGTATTTATCAATGGAGTTCACCATTTGATAAATATGGTTTAAAAACACATAGGAATGAATAGAAAGTGAGTGACTTTTATTGTGGTCAGTTCTAAATCACACTTTGATAAATCTGCCCCTAAGAGTTAGTACCCTCAAGCTTATGGGGGACTGAATGGAACTTGCACTGGGGACACAATGGTCTCACTGGTAGAATCATAATGGATGACTTAATTGATATGAAGACCACACTATCTGAAACTTTTTTTCTCAGTATTAACACTAAGAGCCTTTTCTAAAATAGCTTGGAGAGTCCAAAATATCAGCCACAAAAGGTGAAGTTTGGGACAATTCCTTTTTTTTTTTTGCCCCAACGCCTCCCATGTCTTCACATATCTGTTCATGACTGAACTATTTCTTATATCAAAAATATTTGAATAATTTCTCCAGACAATTCCTGCCCCTCTAAATTCCCCTAGTCAGCCTTAATGTTGTTAGTGCCCATGCTCCTGTTCTCGGGCCTTGAACGAACAATGCTCCTGAAACTGGTAGCGTCAACTAACAACAAACAATACCTCTGCTCTCTCTACTCTTAACTTCTGGATAACTTTCTACATAAAATGAAGGGGAGGAAAGATATAGTCCATCTTGAGACAATGCTTCTATTGCTATTTACTAGATCCATTTCTTCTTGATCAAATTGATAAAATATAGCCGTTTTTCATCTGAGTTTTATGTTGCACATATTTGTTCTACGGCCCCTGGCTCATCACGATTGAGACATACTGAGCTATGTTTGCTGTCAGGATCCTGTTGCAGCTTTGACTTTCTGAGCCACTGCCTCCTTTATTAATGCTCTGAAAACTAGAGTTAAAGGAACAGTAAAACCAAAAAATTTAAGTGTTTTAAAGTAATGAAAATATCATGGAGTGTTACCCTGCATTGGTAAAACTGATCTGTTTGCTTCAGAAACACTACTATACTTCATATAAACAAGCTTCTAAGTAGCAATGACGGAAATTGAAAAACAGCTACAGGATAAGTAATGGATAACAGATAACATTATGTTCTACAGAGCTTATCTGCTATCTGCTGTGTAACTTGAGCCTTTGAATAGCTGCCCCCATTGCTACACAGCAGCTTATGTATATAATCAATAGAAGTGTTTCTGAAGCAAATACAGCAGTTTTACAAGTGCGGGGCAACACTACATAATATATTTATTACTTTAAAAAAATAAATTTTTTTGATCTTACTGGTCCTTTAATGCTGGGGAATAACGCAATATTCAAGTGTGAACAGAAAAGCTTATTCTAAAAGGCTAGTTCAGAACTCCCTTAATATGTGCCTCCAGATGCATGTTTTAATGAATGCTTGCTTCACTGCACTTATGGATTGAGGGCTTCATAGCACGACAGAAATATTAATCAGAGCTCAATTCCTAATATACACCTGACGTTGCTTCTAAAGAAATTTTGTTTTCTGTAATTAGCTATGTCTTTTCTTACTTTACTGGGGAATAGACTTATTTGGGGGGGCAGGACCACCATGGAACACACTGAGAAAAACTAAATCTGGAAAGAATAAGTAAATTAATAAGTGAATAATCCATGGGCACAGCCTACCACTTTCTTTCAGGACTGGACCAAATGTCAGCCAGGTGTACAATGATCACTGCACGCTATACATCCAAATTGATAATGTAATCTTATCTGTTTGTTCAGGTCATCTACTATTCTGTAGATTATAACTCAATTCATTAAATTTTATTATATTTGTATAGAGCTCCTAGATCAAATTAATCATATAACAATTCATAAATATATACATTTTCACATAAATTTTTGTATATATTTATGAATTGTTATATGATTAGTTTGATCTAGGAGCTCTATACAAATATAATAAAATTTAATGAATTGAGTTATAATTTACAGAGTGCTGGTGAAACACTTTTTTCAATTATCTAACTTTTGGTTTCAAGCACCGCTACTTTAATTACTGGCTATGCAGAAAACATTTTGAATGGGAGTGTGCTCAACCCTCATTATATGTTAATTCTAAATTCTAAAGTTTTTATGGTATATAGTAGCAACCTGTTATTGCACGACCCATTAATATTTGGTATAATTTAGTAAGAAAAAGGTAATATTAGTTTCTGATTCAAGCTTGAACATCACATTCCTTCAATATAATGTAAAAGGCCCCTAAATTTGCCTCATGTCTATGAAATAAATATATACTGTATATTTCAGTATGTTCCCTCCAACATAATCAAACGAGACCCTTTCAACAGTAAAGTTATATGCAAGCACTAGAAAAGCTACAGTACATAGGAAGAAGCAAGTAGCAGCTTGTTTTGTGCAACAGTCTAGAACTCTAGAACCAGAAAATGCTGTTTTTAAAGTTCAAAATTGGAATAGGTGTTGTTACTGGAGGGTTTAACCTATGATCCTCTGTGCTGGCTTTGACTGCATTTGAACTCCTGACCTGATATCTGCCGATTCATCTGCATAACTCTAATTCTAGATAACCTATGAGCTATCTCTATGAGCTGTAGTTGAAAAAGGTTCTTCTGAACTTACCACCATTCAGCTGCATGCTGTTGTTTATTATCAGCTGCCAACATTGCATATAATATTACTTGCTCTGTTGATTCCTCTACTGTATATTGATTACTTTTTTTGCTTTTTCTTTTTATTACACTCTCACCATTTATTTCTGTTGCTGAACTGGTATGTCTTAGACCCATGAACTGAACATTTTGAACCATATTTGTGCTTACATACAATTGCATTCTTTTTTATGCCTAGGATGCAATTGCAGCATGCATAAATGCTGCATTGTGGGTAACACAATGCAATTTGCATTCGAAAATTGTGCTTTAAATGCTAAAGTACGACAGTAAATTACCCACAAGGTACCCAGAAGTTCTTGCCTTCCCAATAAATAGGAACTGAAAGACTTACTTTAAGACCTGCTTTTACTACTAGAAATCTGCTGTTTGCTATTTGTCAGATCAGAAAGAGCATGTTTTTTTTAAGTATTTCCATCTTTTGTCTGTCCATCTGGATCATTTAGCAGATCTATTTTGGTCAAGACCCTCCTATCCAAATTGAGTAAATGGGACAGCAAAAATGAAACCATGGCTTCCTGTATTCTGATCCAGACCTTACTGAGTCAGCTATTCATAGTCAATGCCCATTTAATAGCGCTGTAAAGTGAATGTGATTATACAACTAAATCACATGAATTACATACATAGAACATAAGGAGTTACATACTGTACATCACAATACATATGGAGTTACATACATCACAATAAATACTGGTACAGAAAGTGAGGAAGGCCCTGTACAGAAAAAGCTTACGATCTAAAGGGAAGAGACTGATACACAAGGTGTGGGAGTGGGCAAGATCAGAGTTAAGTGGGTGAGCGATGTAGTACTTTAAGCAGTATTGCATTGGGTAGTTAACAGTGAGGGTGGGCTTCTCTAAAAAAGTGGGTTTAAGAGATTTCTTGGAAGCTAAAAGATTTGGAGAAAGTCTGACAGACTGTGGGAGAGAATTCCAGAGGAGGGGTGCAGCCCTTGCAAAGTCTTGAATGCAAACATGTGAGGAGGTAATGAGAGAAGAGTTGAGTAGCAGGTCAGTAGAGGAGCGTAGTAAGCGGTTGGGTGACTATATGGAGATTAGTTCAGAGATGTAGGGAGGGGCTTTGAATGTCAGGGTTATTCATTTGAATTTAATTCTGAAGGGCAGTGGAAGCCAGTGCAGGGATTGGCAGAATGGCATGGCATTTTGCTGAGGTGTATAAGCCTAGCAGCAGTGTTCATTTTGGACTGGAGAAGTTTCTGGAGGGAAAGGCCAATTAAAAGAGAGTTACAAAAGTCTAGACGCGATATGACAAGCGAGTGAATAAGAATTTTGGCAGCATCTTGGGTGATGATGATCGTATTTTGGATATGTTCCTTAGGTGGAAGTGACATGATTTAACAAGTGACTGGATATGAGGAGTGAATGTCAGGGCAGAATCTAGGATAACCCCAAGGCACCTGGCCTGGAGAGACGGAGTGATAGTGGAATTGTTACCTACGATGGATACTTCCGGGATGTTAATGGTGTTAGTTAGAGGAAAAAGAACCATTTCCATTTTGGAGAGGTTTAATTTAAGGTAGCGTTGTGACATCCAAGTAAAGATAGCAGACAGGCAGGAGGAGACACGAGTTAGGAGTTCAGGGTTGAGATCAGGAGAGGAGAGAGTGTATCGTCAGCATAGAGGTGGTAGTGGAAACCATAAGAGCTGATTAATTTACTGAGGGAGGAAGTATATAGAGAAAATAATAAGGGTCCCAAGACAGAGCCTTGAAGAACCCCGACAGAGAGAGGTAGGGGGAAGATGCTACTCGTTGTAGGAGACACTGAAGGAACTATTGGTGAGGTAAGAAGAAAACCAGGACAGAGCTGTGTCACGAAGGTCAAGCGAATGGAGGGACTGGAGGAGGAGACAGTGATCTACAGTGTCAAATGCAGCTGAGAGATTAAGCAGTATTAAGCTGGCCATAGACGCAACGATCCGATCGTACGAATCCTCGATTCGTACGATTTTCGGATCGTGTGTGGAGTGTTCCGACATTTGTCGTGCCATGCCGATCGGTCGTTTGTTCGATCGGCCAGGATAGAAAATTTTTGTCGGCTGGCGATAATATCTTTGCGTCTATTGCAGATCGTACGATTTTCAGTGGGAGACCGTCACTAGGTTTTTAATCGTACAACTTTCGTACGATCCTTGTCAGGGGCAGAACGTCAGCTGTCTGTGCTTTTTACTACTTTAGTTGATCTGAAGGTTAGTGGCAGGTCGGGAGATGCAAAGATCCGATCGTTGGAATCATCTTACGATCGGATCTTTGCGTCTATGGCTAGCTTTAGTAGTGAGACATTTTTCTTGGCTTTAGCTGTTAAAAAGTCATTAGTTAGATGGGTCAGAGCAGTTTCAATGGAGTGTTGTGGTTTAAAACCAGATTGTAAGGGGTCCAGCAGGTTATTGTCAGAGAGGAATGAGGTTAATCGGTTGTAGACTAGGCGCTCTAGTAGTTTAGAGATGAAAGGTAGCAGAGAGATAGGTCTGAGGTTGTCAAGATTGGACATTGTAATTCCCAATACGAAACATTGCCTTACATTATGTTACATTAAAGTTGTCAGTGCAGACCAACCCATTTATATCGCACTGCAATTTAGCTAGAAGAACACAGTGGAATGCATCACATTGAGGAGAGACCAACAAGCAATCACCTCCTATCGTTGACCCAATCCACTCTGTCATGTGGTAAAACACAGAAAATGGTAGAGAAATGCACTTACGGCTCACCGGAATGCATGCAGGACTTGTAGCAAGTGTATGAAGTAAAGTTCAAATTTATTTAAAAATTTAAGATATCAACATCATTGGATTTATACAAAACACACCGGCAGGGGAGAGCATGTCTTAAAACGTTTTGTGACTGTGATAGCCCTACATTAGCTCCTGTGCTACTACTGTTCTTCATAGAAATAAAAAGCTCCCATGTTGCCAGTTTTTTCCAAACATCAATATTGTACCATCTATATAACATTTTTTCCCAGTTTGTCAGGCCAGAAATTCCCCAAATCCAATCCCACTGGTTGATGAAGGCAAGGAGTAAACAAAAATAATAATGACACCTTTGCTTTTTTACAGGTGCAGCAGACCACATTTTTTATTCTCAGTGAAACACTGCACTGTCAAAAACATGTATTTCACCATAAAACTATTTCTGGCAAAAAGTTGTCAAGCTTGTTATTAAGAATGATAATACGCACTCAAAAAAAAAAAACATAAACAGTACCATTGCCTCTGTGCCCATAGGGCAGTATACCTTAAATTAATTTAAACATAATTCTGGTTATTCTGTATTATATGCAAGGTTCTATAAGCATGTCGCTTACCTGGACCAGCACTTCCGTTTGTGATGTCTTTTTATTATGAAACACAGTCCTGTATAT
>CM044441.1:60359392-60397272 GCA_024363595.1 Xenopus borealis | reverse complement strand
TATATATATATATATATATATGGGATAACTCGAAGGAATGCTAACTGGCACAACCCAATGGATTGCTGTCAGCTCATGCTACATATGTTTGCCTTCATGTTGCAGCCATCTCATAGTGGGACAGTATTAAATGGGATCTCCTGAAAAAAAACTTAGAAGACTAAAAAAGACCTGTTATAACCTATTATACACTGTGCAATTATTACATGTTATATATTACATTTTATATTTGCATTTACTAATATTTGATCCTTACAGGGTTAATATGCCCATCCAGGTATTCTCCATAAGCACTGTTGTATTACCTCCATCTTACTGTGCTTATCATAAATAGATCTGCAAGCATTTTCCTAGCTGCCGGATCATTCATCATGCACCACCATTCCCTGTCTAAATAAGCTGCCTCTTGCTGCTCGCAGACTTCATTCTGACAGATGAAAAGTCTGAAACGTAAAACAAATTTTACCTTTGTTTCACAACCAGAGCAGCGACTTGTAGACAAGGATCCATATGGTTAAAAGATTCAATTCTCTTGACCTAATAATATTTGTGTAAAATACATAGTTTGTACCCGATTTGCCAGGTTTTTGTTTTAAGATGGCAACAAATTTATAATCACAACAGAGTTAATTATACAAAAACCTGGTTGGCCAATGACCGACGTTAAAGCATGTAGGGGATATGTTAACCTATAATAGTATGTGGCTGGACTTCCTTAGTGATCCAAGCAACTAGATCACAGGCAAGTAAAAGCAAGTAGCACAATATAAATGATAAAATGCTGTTATCAGCTTTAATAATGTTTTAACATACAGTATATAAGTTGCACATTACCAATAATAATTACATTTTACAAGTGATTTAATTGTTAGTTATTTAAAAGTTGACCTAACTCCCATCCAGGAATGTAACTAATTTATCAAAAAAAATCAGCTCAAAACAGTTGGTGTGGGAAAAGTCTTGACAAATTTGTGCAACAATTCGAATTGTATGACTTTTTCTAATTTGCTGCTCAAATCATACGATTTTTTCGATTTGTCTCCTGAAAACCCCAACTTTTTCAGATTATCGTACAAAAGCCGGTGCAGCTCACAATGTCAAAACATCTTCTGATTGTAAAAGGGACATCTACCATTAACTTCTACATGACCTTAACAGGTTTTAGCTGGAGTATTGTTTGGATTTTTAGCAGCTTTATGGTATGATAAATCTCTTTTAAAATTCGAGTTTTTTCCATCTAGAAATTTCCCTTTAAAAAACTTTACCAGAAAAAAATAAGGCCCCTTATTGTGTAGTTTTTACTACATGTTTGGGACCTGTTGTCCAGTGCTAGCGATAAGGGGTCTTTCCTTAATTTAGATGTTAATACCTTAAGTCTACTAAAAAATGATTTAAACATTAAATAAATCCAATAGGAATGCTTTCTCTCCAATGAGGATTAATTGATTCTTAGTTTGGATCACATCAAAGCTACTGTTTTACTATGAAAGTTAAAAAAAACAAATAATTTAAAAACATTTTAATTATTTAGTTAAAATGTAGTTTATGATAGATGGTTTTCCTGTCATTTGGATATATTACGGATAACAGATCCCATACCTGTACTAAATAGCATTGTGTTCATAGCAAATAATTCATTCATTTAAAGTTATTCTTGAACCAATATCATGTGGTATGTTGGCAGCCATCTCAGGGCATTGTGCCTGATCAGGACTTCATAATGGAGCTTCTTTCAGATAAACTATTGTTTCTCCAGCTCAATATAACTGGATGAGTCATGGCCAGACTTGGTTGTTTTACTACTGTGCTATTTTCATATCTGTCACAAGGTGGGGCATGGAGGGATTTTATCAATGCAGGTGTCAGTGTAATCTTAATACAGGGCCATAGTGCTGTTGATAGGATGCTCTGGGAGGCAGGAAGGGGGGGAGATCATGGATGTCTACAAATAAGGGCATGGGGGACACGCCTCCCCTCCTAGAATGTTGCATACCTCACAGCCCTCTATCCCATCTAGTTGTTGAAATGCTCCACATTGCTGGTCATTCTTGCTTGTTTTCAGCTCCCTGCTTCTAGAGAAAAAAGGAACCAAGACAAGCAGCATGGGAACAGGAAATAATAACTTTGGTATTTTTATTCTGCCTGTGCAAAAACAAATCTGTTTACTATTTTAAAAATTGATTTCAATGCAGGATTCTGCTAGTGAAGTGCTGTTAACTGATGCATTTCGTAAAAAAATTCTGTGTCAGAATCCGTTTAAATTGACAGTATAAATTATTGGCTGAACAGTGCATCCTCTGTATTAAACATAGACTTTCGCAATTCACCACCCATAGATCATGCTGTTATATTGTCAACCAGAAATAGTTAGGAATATGCAAGTTATGGTTACTGTCCCTTTTATTTATATATGCACAGATGCAAAATAAAGGCTTGTACACAACAAGCTCTGCCCTCACATATGTCTCATTATTCCAACATAACCATCACAGTGAGAAAGGGTGTCCTTGTAGGCATTCATTCTGTAAAGATCTCCTTTCTACATATCTGGATAGTGGCCAGTGAACAAGAGTATCTATGCAGCTGTCCAAGTGCATATTTAGCACGGGGGCTTGAAATTAATGTCAGCCTACAAAGCAACATTAGTCAAACATAAATATTTAATTCCAGTACTGCTTCAACTATTTTTCCTCTTCAACCCATTTATAAAGCACTTCTATATTAACTTTGAAAGTACTTCAAAGTGCCAGTTCAGGCCTGGATGCATTTCTAGTACTACATCAACATCAACTCATTTTACATCACTTTAGCTTCACTGAAAACTTTCTAAAGTTTCATGCATATGCCATCGTTCTAGAAACCAGCATGAGAGAGCTATTGGGGTATATTTATCAGAGAGTAAAAGTTGAGTTCCTGTAAGGGAGTTGTTACATGCAGGTAATTTGCTGTAACCTTCAGTTCTGTCCTTGTTCTGTATTTAAAATCTTTTAATGGTTTCAAATTTCACATTGGTAAACTCTTTGAGAAATATGTCCCAGTGAAGTGAATTCACAAGAATGGATTAGTGATGGGGGAATTTATTCCCCAGGCATGGATTTGTGGCTAATTTCCGCATTTCGCCACCTGTGAATTGTTTTGCAAAACTGCAGCAAAAGTTCACCCTGGAATAAACTTGCTGCAACAAAAAAGTTGCTCATGTAAAAACTGTCACTGACTTATAAATAATAAATTTATAAATTTGGACAAAAAAGTTGCACGTAAAAATTGTTGAGCGCATAAAAATTCTTGCGTGTCAAAATAATTTTGAGGCCCATTGACTATTGCATTTGGGCAAAAAAAGTTGTGCATGTAAAAATTGTCACTTGTGCAAAAATTGTCACGCGTCAAATTAATTTTGATGCCTACTGACTTCAACGTGTTCTGAGTTTTGCAAATTTTTCAGCGAAGCAAGACGGGGCAGATTCGACCATCACTAGAATTTATGTTAAATGTTAAAGTGATGTTAAATCAAAATAACACTGGAAACTGTGTTTCTGCCTTTGCAGAATGGCCACAGGCACACTTCAGTGGACAGAAACCTGTGGTTAGCCCCTTCCACGTTTTTCAGACTTATAAGTTCAGGGGCAGAAGAAGATGCAGTATTTATTGAGGTTATGTTCTTCCCTGGGTAAGGACAAGGCTTGCCGTTGCCTACTGACGCTATGTTCTGCTTGTCATTTGTATTTTTAATCCACTGCAAGGAGCAGAGAGCAGCAGCCCCTGGGGTACATGCTCTAGCACTTTTGGACAGAGAATACTTCTCACATGATTCTCAACACTTACCAGATCCATGTGTGTCTAAAAAGAAAAGTAGCTATCATACATGGGTGAAGAACAAAAGAAAAATTGAAGTGAAATGTTAAAGGTAAGAGGGGGAGAGAAATATGGAAAAAGAGATGCATAAAAGTAGGAAAGAGCAACATAAACCACATCGGAGATCAAAGAAGGATAGAGTAAAGGTGGAGAAAAAAAATAAGTTAAAGTTAAATGTAAGGGGAAAAGAAGGAAAATATAAAGCTCAATGCATATCTCATTGCAGGTGAAGTTGAAACACTGCATCTCTTTCTGACTTTATCAAACAAAATGCATATTACAAGGGCATATTAAAAATGTGAAACTTAGGGGAAAAAAAGATATATAAGATATATATATACATTTTGACCAACCACTGGCACACATTTTCCAAACAGAACTCAAAGCATTTTACAGTGACTTTATGAGAATGCCATCATGGATTGTATATCAAAAAGTACAGCACCGTCTAAGAAATTTATTTAAAAAGCCTTTATTAGCATTACATGGCTTGGATCTAAAAAATGCAACGTTTCATGCAAGGATTGCAGTCAAGCAATGGCTACAGCTTCACAGATACGCTTTCACTCTTTTATAGACTTATAGCGTGAGCTAAAAGCATAGCTCGCCTTTAAATTATTTATATTGTGTTATAACACTAGACTGTTCTTTAACATATCTAAGGTAATTACTATAAATTTATGATCACTTTAACTTCAATTGAAAGTCTTTTTTGCTCTTTAGCAAGGCATCTTTGAAAGGCAGGGCATGGTGCACTGCAAAGCACTTCCATATTACAGTAACAGTAAATATAGAAACCCCCACGTAGTGAATTTATCTAACAGTATGTGTGCCAATTTATTCCGCAGAGCTGTACAATAGAAAGGAGTATACACCATTCACAGTGATCACATTAATAGACTGACTGAAACTGAAGACTAATGAGCCCCTACTTTTGCAAATTGTGAATTTAAATTACTGGCAATGCTATTTTCGCTCACAACAACACTGCACAGTGGGTGCACTCACACAATCACCCAGCTCATTTTCGAGTAATTTGTGAAAATTTGCACACAATGCAAATTTGGAAAAACCCGAATGACAGCATTTCAATAGTTTAACTTTCAGGAAAGGACTTGCAGGACTTGCAGGTCCCCTCCGTGCAGGATCCAGGGTGCCATCTTCTTCAGCAACGTCTTCTTCCTGGATCTGTCGGTGCTTGGCTGCACATGCGCAGTAGGACGTATCTGCCAGTTTGTACTACTGCCCATGCGCCGAAAGTTCATGAAGTTCAGTCGGCGAACTTTGTGAACTTTCGGCGCATGTGCAGTAGTACAAACTGGCAAATGCGTCCTACTGTGCCCAAGGGATTGAATTCCCCTTTCAGGAATAGCTCTGGGTCAATTTTAAAGGGATACTGATAAACTTCAGTCAATCTTTACTGCAAGTCAAAGTGATATCACCCCCTCCCCTCAGCAGTTTAACAACAGAACAATGGGAAGGTAACCAGATAGCAGCTCCCTAACACAAGATATCAGCTGCCTGGTAGATCTAAGAACAGCACTCAGTAGTAAAAACCCATGCCCACTGATACTCCTTCAGTTACATTGAGAAGGAAAAACAGCCTGCCAGAAACCAGTTCCCTCCTAAAGTGCTGGCACAAGTCACATGACCAGGAGCAGCTGGGAAATTGACAAAATGTCTAGCCCCATGTCAGATTTCAAAACTGAATATAAAAAATCTGTTTGCTCTTTTGAGAAATGGATTTCAGTGCAGAAGTCTGCTGGAGCAGCAATATTAACTGATGCGTTTTGAAATAACCATGTTTCCAATGACAGTATCCCTTTAAGGTAAGTACAGGATTGGCCTTTTGAGAGAGGAGAGGGGAGCAGATGCTCTTCAACAGCTGAAAATGTTCAGTACAGATCCTAACGATAGAGACATAAACAGGTGCAGCAAAGATAAGAGCCATAAAGCTATACATAGAAGTGCAACTCTCAGTTCATGGAACACTTATTTATAGGAAAATAAAAATGAACAATGAAACACATAGGGGCTGATTTACTAAGGGTTGAATTTCGAAGTGGAAAATATGGCAGTTTTCGATTGAAAAATGGGCGTATTCGATCGAATGAAAATCGTTTGAATCGTTCGATTTGATCAAACGAGTCGAACGATTTTCACTAAAATCCTTTGATTTCTCAGAGCTTATAAAAATTTTCTGTGTTCTGTGAGGTCCCCCATAGGCTAAAATGGAAATTCGTCAGCTTTAAGCTGGCGAATAGTCGAGGTCAAAGGATTTTTAAAGGGCCAGTACTTCAAAATTCAAAAATTTGAATTTTAACGATTCAAATCGAATTTTGGGCTATTTTATAGTCGAAGTAGCCAAAAATTACTTAGAAATTCTAGTTTTTGAAATTCAAATTTTATTCAAATTTTCACTTCGACCCTATTCGACCCTTAGTAAGCCCCCAAGAATCATATGGTGGAATGTTATATGATTCAGTACTGCAAAAAACATTCACAAAGACCACTGTGAACACCAATGACCAAGATTGTCATTGTTTGCATACTCCTTGACTGAATTCAGACCTCAATGACTTCCTCACAAAGTCTGCAAAAAACGGCTTTTGCGAATATGTTTAGTGTATGCAATACGTGTATTAACAAAACAAATGCAGGGGTTAACGCTTACCTTTGTTTAACAGTAATAAGTGATGTACAGTAATATTCACCAGCGAATTACCTTACATTGTGAGTAGCATTAAACATTAGCAAAAACTTTTAGATGCCCCTGTAAATGTAAAAAATTCACTCTGACCTATAGAACATTATTGCAAGAAGAAATGCATCTGATCTATTACATCTTCTAACAAACAAGGCTTTTATTATCTATAGATATTATTAGATAATTATTTTTTCTTAAGAAATTGCCTGCAGTGTGGCAGCTTGTTTTACTCTAAAACATAGAGCGTTTTTGCCATGTTCTCCCAACTGTACTTTTAAACATTGCTTGCTCTATTCTCCCTATAATATTTAACTTATGTCACCTTAATGGACATGCCCTGTGTACACTAGTAATTAGAAGCATATCATTAAAACAAGTTTTGATTTCTTTCTCATATTTTATAAATATATTTTATATTTCATAATTATTCTTATGCCTCTGACATTAGTCATGAATCTCTAGAAAACACCTTTGCACTGATGTCAGGGGGAATTTCTGGAACTAAAACATATGAATGGTGTAATTGCAGAAGATTGCTTTCTCCCTTAATTTATTGCCAATGATGCATATCTGTTATTGCAGGATATTCCCATTGATACCAATGCAAATATATTTTCATGAGTGTTGTTACTCATAGGTAGCACAGATTTCCCACAACAAACTACTCTCCCTATTTGCCATCACATGAATATTGTGTCAACATATCTAAATCTTTACTGAAATGGTTCACCATTTACATCAGTATAATCATTTTACTGGGAAATAAAAAAAATTAAAGGAAAACTATACCCCCCGAACAATGTAGGTCTCTGTAAACAGATATTGCATAAAACAACTCATATGTAAAACCTTGATTCATGTAAATAAACCATTTTCATAATAATACACTCTTTTGGTAGCATGTGCCATTGGCTCATCCTAAATAGAAAATAGCCATTTTAAAAAATAAGGACAGCCTCCTGGGATCCTAGGATCCAGCAGTGCACACAAACATACCAAACAAACTATAAAGTTAGGTCGCATGAGCCAATTAACAGACAGAGTTCTGTGTTTTGCTTCATCATTTCTTCCTGTTACAGTTAGAGTTGAAATATTTCTGGTCAGGTGATCTCTGAGGCAGCACACAGACCATCATGAAATGGTGGTTCATGGCAATAGATGTAAAAGGGCAATATTTAGTTAAATATATATACCAGGTAAGTAAGATTCTTTAATATGTCACATAATTTGATATAAGCTATCTGTTGCTGAAGTATTCATTTTCGGGGTATAGTTTTCCTTTAAAAGAATCTTCAGAGAAAACCTTAACTCAATAGGAAAAGCTGTGCTATATATGTATTGTGACATACAGGTAGCTAAGATCGTAGGCCACAGCACAGAGTAAACACAGAGGTTATAGACTGACACAAACCTTCACTGTTTGAAGGCAGCTTGGCTGGCTTTTATTAGGAACAAAACTAACTTCTTAGCATACTCACTTCACATAGTATTATCAGTCTCACATTGGTGTACACATTGTCACGAATGCCGTCTGAAGAGTTGCCCGGAGCTCTGGGCCGTGCATTTACTCCCTCCAACGTGGCTCCCAAAATGGCGGCGACCTTGGCCGCCACATGGGTAGCAGTGACATAGCGTTGGTGCGTGATGTCAGTGTGCAATGACAGACGCACGGCATGTCATGGCGTCTTCGCTGGTTTTGGCAACAAATTTCTTTTAAAAGGACGCCCAGGACTCCATTTTGGCGCCCAAGTATAGGTTCTGTTTGTTAAGTTCCTGGGTGCTCTGTATTGTGCTATTGGATTGATTCTTTTACTTCTGACCCTGCCTGGACTCTGATTCATTTCTGCCTGCCTTTGAACTTTTGCCTGGACTTTGAGCATGAACTTGCCTCAACCCTTTTGTACTGCAATTTTGGACTTTGACCCTTAAAGCTTCCTCCTTGGTCCTGACTACTCCCCACTGGGAGCCACTGACACACATTAATACAACTTTTGGGCACTTACAGCTTTCACCGTACACAAGTCCCAGAATCCTCTGCTTGATTGTTGATATCAGGTGATGCAATCGTGGGCCCTTGGGCCCAACGATTGGATCACTATGGAGGAGGTACGAGCAGTCGGATCGCAGGACCACATCAACGGATCAACAGATGCGGCTGTGATTCAACGGGATTTTTAATCCTGTCCAATCGACATCTGGCTGACTTTCGGACAGGTATTGATTGGGTAAGCCCATTGGAGGGCCCCACGCACGGGCCGATAAGCTGCCGACTCGGCCCATGTATAGCCACCTTTAGACTCACACTTGACACTCAGTCTCTGGTAGGGATTGCTCTCCAGTACTTTGGAACTCTCTCCAACAACTTCAGGTCAGGGTCGAACTGGCCCGGCGGGACACCGGGAAAAAACCCGGTGGGCCCCCGACCCTCATGGGACCCCTGGGCCAGATCCCCTCCCAATTTTGAAAAACAATTACGGTGACGCGCTGTGCCGGGTGCACTCGGCCAGTAGTGCGCAGCGCCCATTGCTGACGTCAGCGCATGTGCACCCCGCGACACTGGAGGCCGGAGAAGAGTGGAGGAAGGGAGCGGGGGGCCCTGGGCCCCCCATTCCGACCCTGGGGGAATCAATCAATCACATCTCCTTTCTGCACTTGATGGTGTCCACGGCCCCTCACCCTCCTCTAGCTCCAGGAGGTATCCAGGGGAAAGCAGCCCCAATGTGTAGTCCGGCACCTCTTTTTAACTGTAGTTCACCTGCAGCTTAATTACTTAGTTACCACTAGTTTGGCAGCTGAAACCTCTAAATGGACAAGGAATGGAAGATCCACCCTGCTCTTCTCTATTCACTCCAGGGACCCATTCACCCATCTTTTCTTGAGCTGGCAAAATACACAGCGTCACTTGTTGCAGAAACACACACTTTCCCTGGAGTTTAATATTCACCAGCCTACTACTGGTGAAATACACACAAAATCATGGTATTTTCATAGACACCTCTTACAACATAAATATATAGAAAAGGAGAGAGATAGAAGATATGACTTTGATATGACCACAGAACTCCTGCAAGCATCCACCTCATTTAAGCATGTCTTAAAATTGCACAAAGCACAATTAAAATTTGCCATGCAACAGACAAAGTAAGACTATTACACTATGAGACTCAAAATTGTATTCTTGTTTATGCAATTTTCTTTTATAACATTTTCCTATAAACTTCTTGCAAATATTGCAGTGCTTTTAAGATTTTATCAGCAAGATTTTGCAAGGAATTGAATGTGAAGGAACAATATGAGTGTGGAATCAAGTATGACTCAAGAGTGACTGTTAGGTAGACGGGTCTAATCACACTTAGACATGGGAACAGAGTGAACAACAGAAAAGTGGGCAAGAGGTTGACCAGTAAGTAGCAAACTACAATTGCCAAGATGAGACAGAATTAGGGTATAAATAGAAAATGTATGTATTGCTTGCAAAAGAAAAGGATGTTGGCAATACTGCATAGAAAAAAATGACAGACCTTGACTAGGATGATCAAAGAAAGACAACGACAAGTCAAAGATTAACCTCAGAAAAGTTGGTAAGATAACAGAAATGATGATCATGCCATACCAGTAGTACTAGTAGAGGGAATAGGACCAAGTTTAGACAGAAAGATTATCAGTACAGTTATTTGTTTTAGGAAATTGACCTAAGTGTGATATATCATAGGGAACTCAGATTCCACCACAGTGGCAGGGACCTTTTGGAATGATGATCTCTACATAAATGCATTGCCTCCATATACAGTAAATGCATAACAAACATAACAATACAATAGTATCAAGCCCAGAGGTCCTATCAATTTCTAGTGTACATAAAAATATTGTAAATGATCTCTCTCGGAATGCAATTCATCTGGGGCTTGTGCTACATACCTCTCTTTTTTGTGTCAGTGTAGGTCCAAATGGAGTTTTAAATTTGAACTGTTTTGAGTGCACTTTGCTTGCCAGGAATTTTCTTATTTTGCAGAAATTGGATCTGGTATATCTGAAAGGGCATTTGTAATTTTCATTTGCATGCATTTTTTTCTGTGAAAAAGTCTGAATGATAGTGCCCAAGAATAAAGCTAACAGAGCTGTGGAAAAAAGTTGTCACAATCTTTTTTTCTGCAATTGTGTTTTGTTTTTCTTGTACTTGAAAATTGATGAATTGAAAAGATAGATGGCTATCCTATTAAATAAATGGTACAGGTATGTGGTCTGGTATCTGTAAACCTTTTATCCATAAAGTTCTGAATTACAGGCCATCTACCATAAGCGGATTTTCATTAAGGCTTGGGGAGGCTAAGCCTTCCCAAAACTGTTTGCATAAAAAATTTTAAGAAAAATGAAAAGAAAAAAAAATTAAAATCCTTTGACTGACCAATGTGTCTATTTGAGTTTGTCTGGGGGAGGGGCAAGAGTCAAAGCAGCTGTTAATCCTCCATCTGCTTGTTTGGTATGTGGGGATTGTTTCATACTAACATTACAAAAAAAACACCATGAATGGTCAATGGCAGTTCCATTGATCTGTTCAGGTAGGTGTTATCTGAAACTGGAAAAGGTATGAAGGTGTGATGTAGCCATTATATTACCACTTTGACCAGATCTCACTTTCACACCTCTGTGAATTTTATCCAACACCTATTTGAATAGTTCAGTGGAACCATTGTGATTGGATATTGGTGACTGATTCCTTAAAGGAGTTGTTCAACAGATTGTTCAACAGAAATCAAGACTTTTTTTCAATTGCTTTCCTGCTTTAACTTTTTACTGTTTTTCCAAAATTGAATTTTAAAATGTAATGTTCCTGTATGTGGTGAGACCCTTGCCTCAGGCGGCACGGAGCGGCCAGTTACCAGGGGCGGCAAAAAGCTGCCTCTGGTAACTTTAAGAGCCGCATTTCCAATTTTTAAAACGGAAATTCGGCTCTTCTAGCGCATCGAGCGCAATAGCGATCACTGCACTAGTGATGCGACCCCTCCTCCACCCGCTCCGATGCTATAAGTTCAAAGTGTGGAGCGAGAGGGGGGGGGCAGCCCCAGATACACCCCTGGTGCTCAGACATATGAATTACAACTGTTGCCAATGCTTATAATATACAATTGAATCCACTGTTTCTGCCAGCGGAAACTGACTGTTGAAAAAACTGTTGAAGTAACATTAGACTTAGCCTACCCAAACAAAAAAATCATCTCCGCCTATGCCATCTACCATAAACCTCATTATAAACAAATAATTCATATTTTTAAAAACAATTTCCTTTTTCTATGTAGTGATAAAACAGTATCTTGTACTTGATCCCAACTATGATACAATTCATCCTTGTTGTGGGCAAAACAGTCATATTGGTTTATTTAATATTTAAAGGGGTTGTTTAACTTTGAGCTAACTTCTAGTATGATGTAGAGAGTGATATTCTGAGACAATTTGCTATTTGTTTTTATTGTTTTTGCAACTGGTTTTCAAGTTAATAAGCTTTGCATTCAGCAGCCCCCCCCCCCAGTTTTGAAATTTCAGCAATCTGGTTGTTAGGGTCCAAATTATCTTAGCAATCATGCTTTGATTTGAGTAAGAGACTGGGATATGAATAGGAGAGTGTTAGAATAGAGAAATACATAATAAAAGTAGCAATGACATTACATTTGTAGCCTTACAGAGCATGTGTTTTTTTAGATGGGGTCAGTGGCCCCCCCATTTGCAAGCTGGAAAGAGTCAGAGGAGGAATGCAAATAACATGAAGGCCAGTTGAAAAGTTGCTTAAAATTAGGCATTCTATTACATACTAAAAGTTGATGTAAAGATGAATTTAAATAATTTTAAAACAGACTTAAAGGGCTACTAAAGTCTAAAATAGAATAATGCTAGAAAAGCTGTATTTGGTATACTAAACATTAACATGAACTTACTGCACCAGAAGCCTAATTAAACAAATCATTTATGCTTTGAAAGTTGGCCACAGGGGGTCATCATCGTGTAACTTTGTTAAAGATCTTTCCAAGCCCAAAACCATACACCTGCTCAGTGAGGTCTGGGCTTCAGTTGGGAGTGCAAGCTTAGGGATCATCATAAATGATCAAAACAGTACAAGTCAAATAACATCTGCCATACAAGCTGATCCATCAAGACTGATTAATAATCAGAATATACAGACTGCACTGGGTCTGTGGTCTGGGCTTCAGTTGGGAGGCTAAGCTTAGGGATCATCATAAATGATCAAAACAGTACAAGTCACATAATATCTGCTATACACCTGATACATCAAGACTGATTAATAACCAGAATATGCAGACTGCACTGGGTCTGTGGACACAAATCTTTACACGGTTGCTGGCTGCATTGCAGGGAAACAAACAAAGAAGCTTGAGTTCTGGGAAGTACGTTGATGGGGGCCTTCCCCCTGCTGTTTGAAATATGATTGTTTCCCTCCACAGCAGTTAGGGACCATCTGAAATTTCCCATCCGCAGCAGTCAGAGTGAGTAAAACGAAGGGAGAATTTCACTACATACAGTCAAGTTTCATATAAAAACGGTACACATTTTTCTAATTAAAGTATATTGGAGATAGGTTTCTTTTTCATTAAAGAAAGTAAAAATGGGATTTTATTTCTTTGCCTTTACCCCTCCCTAACGAATGAAGATCCACATTACAGAAAGATCCCTTATCCAAAAAGCCCTAGGTCCATATAATTCTGGATAACTGGTCCCTTACCTGTACAAACAGCCAAATCCAGTCCAGGCAAGGGTATACAACAATGTTATGTGAGCTAATCCTGTAAAACACCTTCTGGGAGGCATAATAAAATGACACTGTGCATCTATTGCCACCTGTCCCTCAGAAATTATATGACATTAATTTCCAAAATATTATCCTGTAGATTAAACAACATAATTAAACATCTTATCTAAGGGATTCATGCTTAGACAAGCTAATGCATTAATAGCCACAACATTCTACCTAACCTTGTTGTAAACCAACATAACCAAGGGCTGTGCACCGGCCCGGACCGACTGACAATCTGTGGGTTCTGGCAAATGGCAGAGGGGCTGCTATAAGATGCCATAGAAAGTCTGTATTTACTGGGCTGGTGGGGGCTGTTTGGGCCTCTATGTGGGCTGATTGGTCTCTGTGTACCTGAAATGCCGGAGCCTATTTGAATTCTCAGTCCGTTTGTGCATGGCGGTATATAGCATTTCACTGTATAGCAGATGTTATGGGGACACACTGCAAGTACAGCTAAGAGGGTATGGGTAACAGTTGTAAGATGGCTCTGTGACTGACTGTTTATAGTAACTGGATCTGGGGCACAGAAACGTGACATATAAATATAAATATTAACTGCAGAGAAAGATTTCTATTAAAATCCTTGGCAATACTGCTTGCGTTAGCTCCTGGATTAGAAGCAGCCTTCTATATGTTCTTTCTACTCTCTTTAAACAACAATAACTTATCACAGATTGTACAAATATATGTTTATTTCTATAGCACAACTTTTATATGCCACATAAACAATAAAGGTATGAGAAGATATATTTGTTAGGTTAAGTAAGACAAATAGTTAATGCGACCCAGCTGTTTTTTTTTGCTGACAACCAGTTTACTGCCGAGGCACACACTCAAGTACCTGTACAACCATTACAGTTCTCACATGCATTGCATTGTAGAAGACATGTTGCAATTCTTATTGCTGGAATCCCAGAGTCAAGTGAAGACACCGCAAAGTTTGCCTTTAGCCTAGAACAACAAATGGTTCTATTCTATTGTTGTTATGACTAAACTACAGATAGTGAGGTCATAAATTAAGAGACAAATAATTAAGAATTATTTTTATGATACAACAAATCTTTTGTTATTAGCAAAAGGCATGCCTTTATTCTTCATAAGCACATTAAGCAGTTTAAAATATTCTTTTAAAAACTGCCTTAAGAAATAAGGGATCAATGCTTGATTTTCAATATTTAATAACTTGCCGTTAACAAATGTGTCCTTTAGACATGTATTTCATGGTGCAAATATAACCTACTTGTGTCTGTGTTCCTTACAGATTTCTTAATGGTTTTTTTTCAAGTGGACCCAGCTTAATGTGGGCAATTAATTAATAATCTTCAGTGTACAGTAAAGCAAATTATTAATTCAATATAAATAACTTATTTAAGGGTTCCTCTACACACACAAAACAATTCTATATACAGGTATGGGACCTATTATCCAGAATGCTCAGGACCAGGGGTTTGCCGGATGATGGATCTATCCATAATTTGGATCTTCATACCTTAAGTCTACTAGAAAATCATGTAAACATTAAATGAACCCAATAGGCTGGCTTCCAATAAGGATTCAGTATATCTTAGTTGAGAACAAGTACAAGCTACTGTTTTTTTATTACAGAGAAAAAGGAAATCATTTTTAAAAATTTGGATTATTTCATTATAATGGAGTCTATGCTAGATGGCCAATCCGTAATTCGGAGCTTTCTGGACAATGGGTTTCCGGATAAGGGATCCAATACCTGTACAAACAAACAGGGGCACAAAATCAAAGTTTGGTTTATCAAGGATGTAATTAGTTCAGAAACCATAGGGGCAGATTAACTAATGGTCACATTTCAAATTTTTTTAAAGTCCATTTTCGATCGAAAATGGACCAAACAGGTCCGTTTTTGTTCAAATTACACATTTAGTCAATTTTGTGAAAAAAGGTTACTACTACTACTGCAGGAAACTTGTTAAAAAAACTAAAAATTTTTGTTTTGGCACTGGGATCTCTTCTTTTTCGAAGTCGTTCTAAGTTTCCTCGGGAGGAAACCTTTGGCCAATTCGGAAAACAAAGCGTTCTGAGTGCCATCCTGCCGGCAATATACATTCTAGCCAGTGGGAAAGCAGTTTGGTAAGATTAGTCGCCCAAAGATAAAGAGATTTGTCGCTCGCCGACTAATCTTCCCGAGAATGTGTCTCTGCCCTTATAGTAGTAATGCACTGAGGTACAGTATCTAGCTACCAGTTTATTTTCATAAAGGTGTTACAAAAAAACCAACTACTAGTTCATTAAAAAAAATGCATTGCCCTCTAGTGATGGGCGAATTCGACGCGAAAATGACGCAACGCGTCAAAAACGTGCCGTGACTCGTTTCGCGAATTCTTTTGCCAATTCGCAAATTTTTCGGCGAAGCGAAACTGGGTAGATTCACCCATCACTATTGCCCTCTACAATAATGCTAAAAGTGAATCACATTTATCAGGTTATAAAGAACTGGAAGGCCAGAGTACTAATCGTGAGCTTAAACTAAATTCATAGGGGCAGATTTACTAAATTCACATGTATTCACATGAATGATTCGAAATTCTATCGAATTTTTAAAAAAAGATTAGAAAGTTTTCAAAGCAGGTGCAATTCTTCTACCCATCCCACCCCAGGCAACAACCAGAGAAGAGGAGGAACAAAATAAAATAATACCAGAGTCTTCTGACAACAGCTGACATATGGTGACCATGTGTCTGCTGGTGTCCTTTGACCTTTAGCTCCCCCACAACTTTGGCTAGAGTACACAAACAAACACTTTATTTTTAACTGCCATGAACTAATCGTCTAAATGCTCTTTTTTTACTACATGAGTAATTTGTTTGTATTTTTATTACACTTAAGTTGTTAATTCACTTTCAGTTCTACATTGTTACTTATTGATTGTTTTGCCCTTAAACTGGCATTTTGATCCAGTTTTATTGTGCTATACATTATTTTATAGCTTTGAGTGATTTTATTGAATATTAATTTTAGTGCATACAAGGTATAAAACCTATTAAAAGACCCACAGAGTTCATATTCTCCTTAAAGTATATTTAAGAAGATTGTTACTTTGTACTCAAGAAATCTTTGATCTTACATAGTGCCAATTTTGTATTGGTTTATCAAAGAATTACTGTTTGGTATTTTTGTATACAAAAACATATATACTTCTGAAGTCTTCAAAAAGTGTAGTTACTAAAATATATGGTTTTCTGGGGACAGTCTGTTGTAAGTATGGAGGGGTGCGTGTATGGATGCTGGGTTTTCATTTGGAGGGGTTGAACTTGACGGACGTTGTCATTTTTCATCTATGTATTGTAGTGTTAGCTATAAAAACTGTTTTAATTTAGGAGTTACTATGTGGCACATCTTATTGTAATCCAATGTATATTGACTATAAACCTATGTAGAACACTAATGGATTTCACAAAGAAATATGTAAGTACAGGTCCTGAATCATGTTTACAGAAAAGCACACACACACACATATATATATATATATATATATACGTATATGTGTGTATATATGTATATATTTATGGTAAAGGCAGATGGAGCATATTGCAGCTTGCAAAATTTTTTGATTGCGTGGAAGTGGCATAACGCTTAAAAATACCCCTGGATTAGGGTTGCCACCTTTTCTTGAAAAAATACCGGCCTTCCTATATATTTTTTTCCTGTTAATAACATTGGGATCAACCATCAAAAATACAGTTTTTTTCCTATTAATAACATTGGGATAAACCATCAAAAATACAGTTTTTTTCCTATTAATAACATTGGGATCAACCATCAAAAAAACCGGCCAGGCCGGTAAAATACCGACCAGGTGGCAACCCTACCCTGGATAGACTATAATAGTAATCTCGCTGACCCTGTTGGTGCAATTGTGGGTTGCATTGTTACCATTGTAGTCTATTGTATCTGCCAGTACCCTAAAATGGTTTATGTCACAGATAATAAACAAACAAAACTAAGGGGCAGATTTATGAAAATGTGAGATTAGAACTCACCTCAGATAAATGCATCCACTTTCTATTCATTGCTGTGGGATTTTTAGAACTGTATTTATCAATGGGTGAAAGTTAGATTCCCCATTTGATAAATAAGTTTCTAAAAATCAAAAACCAAAGGAATGAATATTTAGTATTGTCTTATTAATATTTAGCTTTTGTCTCATACATTAGCTCTGTAAATTAGGTCACTGACCTTCTAAACTGTTAAAATCTGATTTTCAGAGGGGAGTAAAGCTGGCCACACTCTGCAATGTTGCCAAATGAGCAGATCTCTCCCCAATAAGCCCACATTGAGGTTGGCCCAACGATCAGATCAGAATGGAGTAGATACGGGCAGCCAGATCACGTGACCGCATCAACGCACAGATGTGGCCATGATCCGACGGAATGTTTTAACCTGCCTGATCGAGATCTGGACAACTTTTGGTCAGATATTGATTGGGGAAGCCTGTTGGATGGCCGCACACACGGGCCAATAAGCTTTTATTGGCCCGTGTATGGGAGCCTTAAAGCTATACTGACACTAAAAAATTAATTTTAACATATGAATTTACATCAGGGGGCAGATTTACTATTGGTCGAATTTCGAATTGAAAAAAATTCTAAATTCTACTATCAAATTCAAAGGATTTTATCATGATTCGATTGGTCGAACGATTTTTTCGATCGATCGAATATTTTTTATTCGATCAAAAATAATGAAACCCAATTCAGTAGATTTGATCTGGCGAACTAGGTGATCGAATAAAATTTTAAAGGGGAAGTACTTAGTCAAATAGTTGAATATTCAAATGAAATTTTATTCGAATAATTCGATTCGATTGAATGTACAAAATTCACTGGTCAAATTGGTCTTCAAAAACAATCGAAAATTCGAATTCGTATGTTTTTAAAAATTCAATCGAACTTCGAATGCTTCCTGTGAATTTTGTAAATTTGCCCCTAAATGTTACATATAGGTCATGTTGATAATTTTTTCTTGAGAGGTTTGTTTTAGTATATCATTTTAGTTGAAGTTCATAAGCCTGACTCTCTGGCTGTCCCATCTTAGCCTGTTAGTTGCAGTTTGTAATGCTAACGGACTCCTGCTGCACAATTATGGCAGCCCCCTCATACAGGAAGCATCATTCAAATACTTGGCAAAGTTAGAAGTAGCTTTCAAAGCCAATATTATAATAGATGTAAAAAAGAGTTTAATTTCAGGTGTCAGTATCTCTTTAAGGTAAGGAGTGTACTCCGTAGGGGCTGAAGCTACACATGTTGCTGAAAAATGTATCTACTTATGTATCAAACTTTAACAGGCTTTAACAGGCTTGAGCATTTCCCGGCCTCTTTTTACATTGATTTAGAAAGTGACCCTTTTCCCCACAGTAAATACAGAGCCCAAGGGAACGCCTGCGTGCCTTCTCCTCAGGAGTTAGGTGGGATAGACCTACTTGCATAGGCTCCTCCTGAGGTAGTGGCACAGAGGGGTCAGACCACTTAACTTTGGTTAACAAATTAGATTTTACATTAGAACCATCAGAATAAGAAGAAGTACACCTCTTCTCTCTCTTTGCCTCCTATCTAGCTGAATGGCAAGTGACATGAGGTCATCCAGGTTGGAAGATGGGGGGTAGTTAACAAGGCTATCCTTGACAGAATCAGTTAACCCAATACGAAATTGACTCCGCAGAGCAGCGTCATTCCACCCAGTTTCAACCGGCCACCAGCGGAATTTGGTGCACTACACCTCCGCATCCCTTTTCCCCTGGCACAACTTACGAATCAACGAATCAGCAGTAGACGCACGATCCAGGTCATCATAAAGTATTGCCACGTTGTTAAAAAATGTCACACTCTAGGAGGGTCATGACAAATCTCACTTTTTCCTCACCAGAGCAAATGAATGGGGGAAAAAACTGAGATATAATTTGCATGCCCCACGAAACACAAAAAATTTTGTTCTGTCCCCACTAAATTTTGCGGGGAAATGCAATCTTGGGTTCATGGGGCTTAGCAGTGTGACCCCACATGACAGGAGAACCCAGAGGAGGAGAGGGACCTGGCAGCTGCTGTGGAGCTTGAGGAGTCTCCAGCTGGCAGGTTAAGTTGTGAAAACCCTGTAGGAGATAGCTCTGCTTCCGCTCTGATCCTCTAAGCACTGTAGCAGGGTGGTAAGAAGCGCTTCGATAGTGGTTGGAGTGGTCGAAACAGCAGCAGCGGCGTGACCATCGTCTTCCATTGGACCATGATAATGTCACGGTCGGCACCCAATTCAAGAACAAATGCCAAGCACCCTGGTCTCGGCTCGTGTTTCACCAGTAGTGTGACCGCCTTTTGCTTCGGGATGAGCCCTCAGCTACTCAGGAGAAAATCAGTGTGGGTCATGTATGATTTATAAATATTACTTTTATAACAGTAAACTTCTCTTTTTAGCTTCAGCTAATTTGTGGCAATGCACCTATCATCTTATTTATAGGGATTCTACCCCTAAGAATGTTTTTTTTAAGGGAGACGTGAATTTGAATCAACTTTTGCAATATAGATTACAATATACTTTTTTTTGTAATTTTAAATTTGAAAATTATATTGAATTTTAAAGAAAATGTTTGTTTATATTCTTTGCTCCTGAAACAATATCGTAAGGGGCTATTGGAGAACTGACTCCTGTTACTTTCTTTTGAAAGTCAGGCCCAGGTAACAGAAATGCATAATTTACACTTAACTTATATCCATTGACAATTCTTTACACATGATAGCTGCTTAGAATTCTATTTTGTTTTATTATGCAATAATAATAATATGGCCAGATTTATCAACATTTAAATTTGACTTTTTTACCGCTACTCAAGTTTCCTAAATACAAAATTCTGATATTTATTAAGCTAAAAAACTTGAATATTAAAAATATGGCATCTAAGGGGTAAATTTATCAAAGAGTGAAGTTCCGCCACTAGAGGGAAATTCCGCCGCTCTCCATTAATTTCTATGGGATTTTGAAAGGTCTATTCATCAATGGGTGAAGTTCACCCTTTGATAAATACGGCGTTAAAAATACCATAGAAATAAATGGAGAGGGGCAAAATTTCCCTCTAGTGGCGGAACTTCACTCTTAACGTCACTCTTTGATAAATATACCCCTTTGGCTTTTTACACACCAGCATTTCAGCCCATGTTCCCTTGGAGACATTTGAAAATTCACAAGCATTTTGGGAGATCTGGGAGTGGTGGTTTAGCTAAAACAAGAATGTATGTTAGACACTATGGGGTAAATTCGCTAAAGCGCAAAGTGTCTAACGCTAGCGCTAATTCGCCAGCGTGACATCATTTTGCAACTTCGCTGATTTACTAAATGTCCCTGGCGAAAATTTGCTGGCGAAAATTTGCTAGCGAAAAGTAGCGCTACCGTTCCTTTGCCAGGCAAACTTTTTAACACTTGCGATGCCTTATTTGCACATTTCCTAACATATGGCAACTTAACTATAAAGAGGGCACATGTTTAGGGCAATAGGACAAATTTTATTTATTAAAGGTTTCCTGGGCTTGTGTAGGTTAATGTATTAGTTGTAACATATACTTCTATTATACTTTCAACTTTGAGCCATATGCAAATAAGGCATTGCTGGTGTTAAAAGCGGTTTGCCTGGCGAAGGAACGGTAGCGCTACTTTTCGCCTCCCTGAGCGCAAATTTACATTTTAGTGAATTAGCAGTGGACTGGTGAAAATTCACCTGGAGAAGTGCGGCAAATTGTGGCGAAGCTGTCGCTAGCACATTTTTGCTGCTTAGTGAATTTGCCCCTGTATAACTTCTTTAATTATACGTTTTTTAGGTGTTTTTAATTCACCAGTCAATTTTGCATGCATTGGAATTAGTGTGTGCTTTAAAGCTTTAGCTCATTAAAAAGGCAGCTTGCAGTCAACAAGATAGTCTCATGATGCTTCTCAAGAAGGGAATATCTATAATGAAACTCTACTGTTTTGACTTTAAACTATCTAAAATAATTTTCTTTACAAATAAGTTCCAGGCAACATCTGTAAATGAACTGCAGCTAGCATCCTGACTGCAATAAACAGACTAGAATTGTTTACCTAAATGCCATTTACTGGTTTCATGCTCACTACCTTAAAGTCAGCTGGATAACAGTAAATAGTTGCAACTGTTCTTTACTTTTTTGTTCTCAGTTTACACATACACAGACTTTTGACAGTGAGTTGTGTGTATAGTTCCAGCACTGGACACCCCTTCTAAAATTGAATGTCCTCAATTGGAATACTCACTGAAGAGTCCCAAACTCTTTGGAAACAACTTCAGTAGAAGAACTAATGGTGCATTCACTTACTGAGGCGCAGTGAGTAAAGTGCTATTTCAAGCACAGTCACCTTGTTTTCTTCCCAAAATGCACTGTTTTTCAAGAATTTTGGCATTATTACGTATGCAATTAGGTGAAATTTGAGTGTGTTTTGTGGCAAATCATGTGCAGTTGCTCTAAATATTTTCAAAGTCTGGAGTCATTTACATTATTTACAGCCATGATTTCCAGTGTTTGCTGTGAGTTTTGTCTGCATCCGATTGTTTTGGTGCAAGTGTGTTGTGCCTCTTAACACAGGGCATGAAGGGAACCATGAAGCTACTGCTTGTTTAGGAGGTGATGGTTCCACAGCGTCTGATTCGTAATAGAAGGAAGGAATGAGTGGTGCCAAGTAGGAGTGAGTGGTGCCAAGTGCATCTATATGGTTCAAAAGAAAGACAGCAGCACTCGGGTAATATTGAAAAAAGTGAAAAACTTTACTTAAAATGCCATAGGCAACGTTTCAGGGCTACACAGGCCCTTTCTCTGTAGCCCGAAGTTTTTCTGCTGTTTTTCTTTTGGATGTATGTAAAAGTTACCTTGGCAGGGTGTACAGAGTGCACCCGGGGCTGCAAATAGCTTGGTCCTCTCTGGAGGCACACTTGATTCAAACACACCAAGTGCATCTACTGTATATGGAGCACAAGGAGCATGTTTTGATGCAAATACAATAATGAAAGTGGTTTTACATGCAACTTACTGCTGGGAAAAGTTACCCACTGTATTTGTTGACATAATTGAGCCCTCTATTCTTTAATTTAGGTTGTTAGACAAGTCTATCATCAACAAGCACAATGCCAACAGTGGTTCAGCACAACAGTTCACTCATAACTCATAAACCTGACTTTGACCCAAATGAACACCCGTGGAAGGAATTGGAATACAAACCGCAACAGAGATCTAACCGCCCAAAAGCATTAATGCTCTCATGTCTAACTCTTATTAGAGCTAACAATGTTCTAACATCTAGTGGAAAAACCTTGGACGTGTCCCTGATTTCTGGGAACAGTACACATTTTCATTTTTTTAAACACATGATAGAATAGGATAAGCAACAAAGCTATTGATTATAACTCCCAGCATCTGGCTTAATAGGGGAATTGTAGATTTTCTGTAGATTTTAGCATGCAGTTTGCATAATTGTACTGGGTTGATTAGACCAAGTTCAATTAGACTGGAAGAAAACATACTATATGCAGAGACTGAAGGACAAAATCTGGGACCTTACCTAAAAATTAGGGACTGTTGACATCTATGCCAGACGTTTTATATTCGTATTGCTGACCCTTCCTAAGTATTCTTTTCCTAGGAGATTATTCTCAGTTGTACAGTCCAAACTCAGAATCCAGGAATCAGATCCATGAATGCTCAAACAAAACCTGTCACATTTTCACTTTCATACCCCCAACAACCTGACAGCCAAAGCTGACATGTTACGACAGATGCAGTAGTCGGGAGTGCAGGTTGCCCATCACTGATGATACAACAGACAACAGCAGGAAAGCCACTCTAGCTACTCAAGCACCCTGTGCTATAATTAAGCCTAATCCTCATTGTAGTGGCACAGATTTGCATGATGCCCAGCAAAAGATGTCTGCCGAAGTGGCTTCTATTAAACATTTATTCTTGCTGCGATCAGTTTCCAATTTCTATTAGTGTTCTTTTCTGCTATGTTGCCTTTCCTGCCCATGTGTATGCTTGTACCACATTAACAAACTATCCTTTTTTTCCTGCTCAGTGTATTTCACTCCTTTTATTTATTCCATTTTCCTTAGTGTACCCTTTTTGGACACTGTGATGTCATGATGCGGCAGGCAGTGGCCAGTTCATTATGGGATAGTCGGACGGATGTTGGTAAAGAAAGCTCAGGATAGGGGAAGCACAGGATTCCATGTACAAATTTCTATATGCTACACAAACTTTCCTTATGAGCGATTCATTGTGGAAGTGCCTCCTTTGGTGCTGTTTTAGATATTCAGAACTGCATGGATATACACAGTGGAGGCCTCTCATCTATTCTATGCTGCAAGATTTATATATTGTGGAGAATGACATCATAGTCTCAACTCTCGAGACTGTGATATGCCAGAAAGAAACCAGGATTTTCAAGGGGGCTATCTGGGACTGCAGATCAGAAATCAGAACTGTTCTAGCAAAAGTGTGACAGTTTGGAGGTATGCAATTTCAGCAGTTATTTGAAAGTAGAAGTTCCCATCATTCTACTTAGAAAGATGTGTCACACCAACACCAGAGTAGACTGTATTGATTAAGGGACAGAGGGGTAGAAAGTCTCATTTGGGTGTGTAGAGATGGAGAGTAGGCAATGGTTCTGTCCTCGTATCCCAGTCACCTCTAAACAGCAAAAGGAAAAGGCAATCCTTTTCAGCAATAGTTCCCCAGTGGTTAATTCTTACACTGGGGATCATTTCCTATATCTTACAGGATGACTCAAGACCAGATATTGCCCTTAAAATGATAAATAAAAATAAATAAAAAATACTTTCTCCGAAGTAAGTACCTGGAACAGGGGAAATAGTGCCAAAATTTGTAAATTGGATATGGTAATTAGGGGGTGTGGTCACGAAACGGGCGTGGTCAAAATGTAGCCGTGCTACTTGCAAAAAAAAAATGTTGCCCCTCTTTTTACATCCAAAATGTTGGGAGGTAAGATTTGTGGTTCCCTGGTACAAATATGTGACCTAAACATAGGAGGGAAAAAATGAGAAAACATTGGGAACGGAAACTCTTGCGGAAGCAGGAATGACTGGCAATTGGCAAACACCACATAAAATATGAAGTATCGTTTTAATAACGTGTTCCCTGACAAAAGTAGACACTGCGAACAGAAGGGGAGACTTAGCGGGCGGATACAGTTTCCAGCACAGACCACTGACTCTTACTAGCAGCTTAATGCTGATGTACGCCGCCCTTGCTGGTCTCTATATTTATAAAGCTGTCGTTGTGACGGCACACTCTCGCGAGATGAGACTTGGATAGTCTGGATTAGCTGTCCGGAAGGAGCTAAGGAGGTGGACGGCGTTGCGGGCTGATTTCACGGCGATCCGGTGTTGTTGGCTGTTTTCCCAAGAAAACCGTGACTGTTGGGCGGTATGTGAATTATCTCTGTGATAAAATGTAGCGTTGAACTCGGAGAGACTGCTGTACCTCAGGGGCGTAGGGCTGTACTTGTGTGAGATTGCAAATCGCTTGGTGACACTGTCATGCAGTGCAAAAAAAGTGCAGACACACTCTATTGGCTCGATGCAAACTGAAATAGAAGTGACTGCTTCTACTGACAGAAGTGCTGCCCCTTCAATATCATAAAGAGATTTATTTTTACACAAAGAGCACTCAGGGCAAAGCAGACAGACATTTGGCAATGGGCTGTCACTTGGCTATATGAAATAGGCACCGCACATTGAACTGCAACCTAACATAGTGTAGAATACAGCTGTCACAGCGAAACAGAAATACAAAGCTGGTCTGTGAGACAACATATTATACTTGTGTCATGCAGACAGACTTCACTACAGGGTAAATTGCACTGTCGTTACATTTCTTTTAATGCACATTTATTTGCATGCATGTGTTTTGCAGTACTTGGTCAGGAATTCTCAACCTACAATGGTTCCCTTTTTTGTTTAGGGTTGGGTCTTCCTGATCCCCCTGAAAACAGTGACGTTTTCTCTTATCATGTAAAATAGCCTTTAAATAGAGGTATACAAGCTGAATATGCTGGAGTTCATAGTTCTACCACTGAATTTGGGTCATCTAAAATATGCTTGACAAACACTGGACTAGACTGTACCACAATACGCAGGTATCACAGTAGAACTAGGGTTGCCCCCTGGCCGGTAATTTACTGGCCTGGCCGGTATTTTTGATGGCTGAGTCCAATGTTATTAATAGGAAAAAAGATAAATATATAGGAAGGCCGGTATTTTTTCAAGAAAAGGTGGCAACCCTAAGTAGAACAGATAACTGTCTTGTCACAATACAGTACTGGTTTTATGCAAAACACTGCTCTGCAACAGCATGCCAGGTGTTTAAAGGCATAACATTATTGTGTAATACAGTCACGGTTAATCATCTGCTTTCATTACATGTAAAAGCATAGTTCCAGTGCTTGCAAATGCATTTGTTGATGACACTGTGTAAAACAGAAAGTACAGATGCACCTGGGGCAGTACTGTTAAAGCTGGACGTAATTAAAGAATTCTTCCTAGTGTTACAAATACCACAGATACATTCTTTGGAAGGATCTATTTTGTTCCATTACCACCCATTAAGGAATGTAATCCAGTAATCTAAAGAGAGAGGTATATAATGAGTGCATGTAAGTAACCCCTTGAGTTTTGAAAATTGTAGTAAAGAGGTTGTTCACCTTTAAATTAACTGTTCGTATGATGTAGAGAGTGATATTCTGAGACAATTTGCAATTGGTTTTCATTTTTTATGATTTGTGTTTTTTGAGTTATTTAGCTTTTTATTCAGTGTCTCTCTGGTTTGCAGTTTCAGCAATCTGGTTTCTAGGGTCTAAATTACCCTAGTAACCATGTATTGATTTGAATAAGAGACTGGAATATGAATAGGCGAGGGACTGAATAGAAAGACGAGTAATAAAAGTAGCAATAATAATACATTTGTAGCCCTACAGAGAATTTGTTTTTTAGATGGGGTCACTGACCCCGTTTGAAACCTGGAAAGAGGCAAAAGAAAAGGGCCAATGACTCAAAAACTATAAACTATAAATGATGAAGACCAATTGCCGAATTGCTACGAATTAGATATTCTATAACACACTAAAAGTTAACGCAAAGGTAAACTACCCCTTTAAGTGTTTTCACTTCTTAAACAAACAGTGCAACAGTTGCTTTTTTGTTTACTTGTTGTAATTGGAAGGTATTTTTGGCAAAAAAAAAAAGAAAGAAAACAAACGAAAGTGACTCCTCCCCACACTTTGGAAAGTCATCTGGCTGCTAGGGAGTAGTGATGCTGCCAGGTATATACATATATATTCTTTATAAATAGTTGATTTAGTTTGTTTCTTTTCATTTGTGATTTATGGTAATACCCTGCCTGACTTCCAGGGGGCATTACACCACAATATTCTTTTATAGATTGAGTGCAGAAAGTCACCCTTTCTTACTGGTTTTCAATGTACTGGCCCATATATTATTGTGGTTTTGGCAAAGAAAGGCATATAATCATCGCTCAGCACATGCTGTGGTTTTAGTTTCCAGCATGGGTATCATGGAGTTAACTCCTCCAACTTTATATAAAAAAAAAAAAAAGATCCACTTGTATTTTTACATTTGGCATATTTTCCAAAATACTGTTTGGTAGATGTTTTGCATATTCCGGAGCTGGGGAGTTGGTACATAAATCCTTCAAGTCTGACTTCTCAGGTTACGGTACCTCCAACTCTGACACCTCTGTTTTTAAAGGAAAACAGTATCGCCAAAAAATGAAAGTAATTAAAATATATATTTATTGTTGCTCTGTACTGGTAAAACTGGTGTGTTTTGCTTCAGAAAGACTGCTATAGTTTATATAAAAAAGCTTCTGTGTAGCCATGGGGGCAGCAATGTAAGCTGGAAAAACGAAGAAAAGGCATGGGTAGATAACCTAGCAGATAACAAATAAAACACCATTGTATTTCAGGGCTTATCTGTTATGTGCTATGTAACCTGCGCCTTTTCTCCTTTTTTTCCATCAGTTTGAATGGTTGTCCCCATGGTCAGACAACAGCGTATTTATATAAACTATAGTAGTGTTTCCGAAGCAAACACACAGCCATAATCAGCCGAAGTCTGCTCCGATTCAATCAATGTGGAAGAGAGAAGAGGCTACTGTCCTTTGGTAATTATAAACCAAAATCAAAGATAAACTACATAAACCAAAAACAAAGTATATATTAATTGAACCTAGCATAGCTAGCTGTAGATTTAAGGGGCAGATTTACGAAATTCACGTGAATAGATCGAAGTTCGATTGAATTCCGATCGTACGATTTTATCAGATATTCGAATATGCATATTGGCCACTTCGATCATCGAATACCGAAAATTCGATAGATCGAATGATTGGATATTCGATAATTCGACCATTCGATGATCGGAGTACTTTAACTTTAAAATTTTCTTCGACTGCCTTCTTCGCCAGATTGAACCTACCGAATTGCAATAGAAGCCTATGGGAAGCTGCCCATAGGCTGTTTCTTTCGCCTTGATTGTTCGAATCGTACGAATTTTTCAAGTGATCGGAGGAAATAGTACTATTTTTTTGTGAAATCGAACGATAAGTACTTGATCATACGATTTCATCGAGGAATCAAATACTGAGGAAAAAATTGCCTAAACTCTTCGATAAGCATTCGATAGTCGAATGCTTATCGAATTTCAAACGAATTTGAGGGCTTTTTAGTGAATAATAGTAAATCTGCCCCTTACTGTTAAATACAATCCTAAAATTAACTAAAGTATTTTCTTAGAAGCAGAATTGCTTCTGCCATATTTTCTTTCATAGAACTGTTAAATCTGATTTGATTATTTGCGTTTAAAGTTATTCGGAGATTGTAAATCTTTCGCTACTCCGACTCCAGATACCCAAATTTTTTTCCAACTACACAGTTCTGGCATTTTTTTATGATTTCTGTGATAAATTCTGGTTTATGGGATAAATTGTGGTATTAACATCAGCTTGAATTACCGGGTTGCTGTGGAGTTAATGCCCTTAGTTACATAGAGTAAGTAAAGGTTACAAGCCCATAAGGGGATAAATTGTCGCCACAGACATTAATAAAAAATCTTGTATGTCTGCTCAAGAGTTAAACACAGTAGCGAAAAGGTTTGCAACTAGATAAATAAATAAATAAAGACCAATTTTATTAATCTTTAAGTCCTGAGAGTGCAGATTCTTTTTGATGGTATTATATATATATTTCCTGCTACTAAAATATATTGGAAGTTTCTAAGTGGATCCTTGATCAATAGTAAAACAACTGGTATGTGGCCTCAAGTAATAATATTGATCTGTAATTATTATGATTATGAGTATGTAATGAAAGCTAACTCTTTTAAACTGTCTTTTTACTATAGGTTTCTTGCTGAGTTTTTGATTTAATCAATAGAAAAACTTGAACTGGAGTCAGATATGGGGACTCCTGGATCTGGAAGGAAACGCACACAAATTAAAGACAGGTTTTCTGCTGAAGATGAAGCCCTAAGTCATATTGCTAGAGAGGTTAGAAAATATTTGATCTTTTCAACAACAACAAAAAAATCTGATATCTCTTCTGTTCTCTAGTTATTAATGCTTTTATGCTCACTTCCACCACACCCCTTAAATATACAAACTTTAAATCTTTTTAATAAAATAAGCAAACATCAGATCTCCATCTATACTTGTGATTACATGTTTAACTTTAAATTTAGCTGGGAGAAATAACTCCAAATTATATATTCCTATATTATCCTGTGAGGCAGTGCTACATGCTTTTTCGATGGATCACACATCTTTTGCTAGACAATAGTCTTTATAGACCCTTACAGCCTTATTGCTGTCTTTGAAGAGATCACTTTGCTTTTCTTCCTGTTTAAATTAGTGTGGAAACGCAATGCAGTTTTATACACTGGACTTGTGGGACTCACTGTGTTGCTGTGCACGTGGATTGTCTAAATATTATATGCATACAAAATGTGGAACCTAATTAATATAGCTGTGTATTTTCCATAGGCAGAGGCAAGACTCGCTGCCAAAAGAGCAGCTCGGGCAGAAGCCAGAGATATTCGGATGCGAGAGCTGGAACGGCAACAAAAGGAGGTAGTCCCCACTGTTCTTCTTTTTATGAGGCAAATGCATTGTTTGGGGCTCTAAGAAATAACTGATTTAATTCTAAAGGTGATGTCCGTGCCATACATTATTTTTTTTTCTTTTTAATAACACTATTCATATTGTTTTACTATGGATGATGGGCCATGCTGCATCATCTGTAATAAAAGTGACTTACAGTTTTAATTACCACATAACTTTATTAATCAAATGATTGCTAGTCTTGATAATATTTACCTAGTGTTCATTTTGGAGGTTTGCACCAAGCACTCTCCATATAGCAGGGATGTTGTCAGTCTTTACAGATGTGAGGTCTGCTTTTAATGAAGTAATTGTTGCAAGGTCTGTGGAAACTGTACTAAATTGGATTACATGGAAATAATGTAAAATTCGTTGTACAATGCCAGTTTTTTTTAAGTCTTTCTATTTAAAATTTGAATAAGGAAAAATATTATCGTTTATTCAGTATAGTTGTTTGTGGACAAATTAATTTTGAACTGTAACAGCAGCAATATGTCTTGCATTCATAAAAATAAAATGATCGAGCAGAAAATGAGGTTGGCCTGTAATATATGTTTTTTTAATTATGCAGTGAGTCTTGCTATGTAGCATACAAATGGACTAGTTTGAAGTGCATCACTTCACTTGGCAGTAGAGTAGCATTATACAAGATTATGAACCACCAGCCACCCTGTGTTACAAGGAAAACAACACCCCACTCACAAATGAATTGTTCAATATTTATCAAATTAAAGAACCATAATAGGCGAGTGAGTTCTTCATTTTAAAATGATTTGTCTAGCTGCAAGTAACACACTGATTTTACCTGATTTTATGCTGAGTTCAGCATAAGTCTGCAATTTGGGGGGGGGGGAGGAATGGTTTAAAAACAAAAGTAAAACCAATTTGTGAAAAAGAATTATTAATCATTTACTTATGTTTATTGGTTTAGCATCTGTCCCACAGTTGTGCCTACTGACATTTTACTGTGTGTAACATTTCCACAGAAGTTACATTTTGAGGGACTTGGTGTTGGTTTCACATAAATTAAAACAGAATAGAATATTTAGGAGGGCTTTAAGTTTTGCCACATGCTTCTAGTGTTCAGAATAAATGCAATAATATTTCAAACCAAGTATGGGAAAATAATACGTATTGAGGGGTTGCTCAAGCAAACCCAGAAATTGGTTAAAGGAGAACTAAACCCTAAAAATGAATATGGCCAAAATGCCATATTTTATATACTGCACTTATTGCACCAGCCTAAAGTTTTAGCTTCTCAATTGCAGCAATGGTCCAGGACTTCAAACTTGTCACAGGGGGGTCACCATCTTGAAAGAGTCTGCAACACTCACATGTTCAGTGTGCTCTGAGCAGGTGGTAAGAAGCTAAGCTTAGGGGTCGTCGCAAATTATTGAGCAGAAAATTAGGTATGCCTGTAATATAAGATGAGGACTGATTATTATTCTGGTGAAAGGTGCACTGGTTTCTGTGCTGCCATGAATCCATTATTTGTATTACTAATCAGCCTCATATTGTGGCATTATGTTTTATGTGTACTGTATATTTTGAGTCAGTCCCTAAGCTCAGTTAGTGACAGCAACACAGCATGTGCAGTGAATCCGTAGTAAAGAAGGTGAAGAGCTACTGGGGCATTTTCTGAGGCACGGATCTTCCCTGCTAAATGGCTGTGGTTACCTTGGGCTGGTATAGAAGCTCAACATTTCTAGCATACTTCTTATGTGTGTCTTATTAGCATGGGAAATGTGCTAACGCTGATGCTTGAATCTGTAAACTTATACTTGATACACTCTGTGTGCTAATGTGAATTACTTGTTGCTGTGTTGTACCAAGGTCCAGTTGTTTAATTTAAACTGTTCAATGTGTAATGCTCATGTCCATTCTATTGGTTGAATGAACTATTCTTCCTTTCATCAACACATTTGCTTTTGCACTAGTTTTGAGAAACAATGTGCATGTAGCATGGCCAATAAATCTGCAAAATACTGAATACAGTAGATTTCCCATTTTTTCAGAGGACCACCAGGGCTGGATTTACCTAGCGGAAGCCCCTAGGCCTGCTGTCTTTTGTCTCCCCTGCCCCCTCCCTTTCATTTGCTCAAATTGTCAGCATCAGGACAGAGCATTGTGAACTGGCACACAAGAAATTAAAATTTCTGAACCAATGTGGGTGTGGTTGGGCAGCATGCCGCCACCCTAAAATCCTGCCGCCTGGGCCTAGGTGGCCTCTCCACAAATCTGGGCCTAGACCACAAAAAAAGTGTAAAAAGCAAGGGATGTAAATTGACGTTTCACTGTATTGTTTGTAGGTTTTAAAAATGCTCGCTGTCAATTTTATTGACTTTTAAAGGGCACCAATCACAGCCAAAATCAAACACATATTAACAATCTGACCTATACACCCTAAACATGTTTAATCAAACTACATATACAGTTTTTTGAAAAAAAAACATAAATTTTCAAAAGATCCCATTCTTTGTCAAATGGGTTCTTTCACTGAGGGAGTCCATACTGTGACTACAACAGGCAAATGAGTTCACAAGCATGCTCAGATTGTAGCACTGCCCTGAGTATTCTACCCAGAATGCCTAGCTTTAGTAAACTCCTCCACTAGAAGTATTGTGAGATTTCCCTATCTTATCCCCTGCTGGTGATGTCATTATGCAAATGAAGGGCACACACTAACTTCCAGAATGTGGCAGCACTACTGAACAGCAGCGAACACATAATTTTGGCAGATTTGAAAATAGCTTAGGTTTATTAGGCAACTAAGAAATTTCAGCTGAGCATGTGCGAGATTTCAGAGCTACAGTTGACAGATATAGGTAGGAGGAGTCAATGAAATCCAAGATGCCTGCCTCAGCTAGAACTGCAGTGGAGATAGGGGAGATTTTGCAGAAGGTATAGTGAGCTGATGATTTACATTATACAAACAATTCTAACTGTTTTAAAAATCAGATTTTTTAACTTTCACATAGTGTATTTATAAAGATTTCAGTTATGATTGGTGCCTTTTAAATGTTGTGTCGCAAAGCAGTGTACAGTAGAAACCGCATTTTATGTTTTTCAGGGGACCAGAAAATAAAAATATGTAAAATCCAGGAAAATGTAAAGTCAAGGAAATTATGAATTCTATATTGCTCTACAGTCTACAAACACTGTAAAATTGAGGGAAATATTAAAATCAGGGTATGTAAAATTGAGTTTTCACTTTATATGCACACATTCAATTTTCTGCATGTACAGAGACTGGCCTCTGTACTACAATATTGCACTACATGTCAAAGGATTCAGTTTCAGAGGTATGATAACAGACAGTTTAAAAATAGTGAGCTCTCTGAGCCAATTGCCTAGATAACGTTGTTCTTTCTGTACCCTTTTCAGATTGTGTGCACACAAAGATAAAGTCGAAACTATAATAAACTATATACGTATATAATATAATATGTCATGCTAAATGTTAGTGACAACAAATTATTGATCACAATCGGTGTGCTTTAGGGATACACAAAATTCGGGATAATGGTAACTTACTGTAATGAACCACTTAACATTTTTGTCGAATGATAGCATACTTATCTTCCATTTGAATATGCAAATTATTGGCTCAGTATTTTGTAGAATCTTCAAGGAAAATGTAGTTGTGGTCCAATTCAGAAATTTATTTATCAAATAATGATAGGGTGTTGTATAGATATATAATTGGGAACGGGTGTTTTCTAGATAAGGGATTTTTTTGCCTTAAAGCAGTATTTGTTAGACATTTTCATTTCATACCTCCCTTGGAGGTCCAACCTTCTTAACCCATAACAGAATTACGAATGCAAGAAAATATTTGTATTGGCTTAGCCACAGTTTTTATTCCTAATCTCAGTTTTAAGATGACCATAGACCATAAAATCCACTCGTTTGGTGGCATCGCCAAAGAGCGGATCTTACCCCGATATGCCACTAATGATCGTAATCCAATCATTCAGCCCTAGTGCCAAACAATCGGGTCAGTCGGGGAAAAATCAAACTTCCCCAATCGATATTGTGGCCAGATCTCGATCGGGAAGACCCGTCGAAAGCAGATAAACTGTCAAATTGGTCTAAATGACCGTTATCGGCAGCTTTTTTTGCCCGTGTATGGCCACCTTTACTGACATTCAAGCCCGCATTTTTGTTGTATCTAGAAGATTAAATATTCTTTCTCCCTGGATCTTAGAATTACAGACCGAGTCCTTAACATGTAACCAGGGCTGTATCTTTGGTCTGTGCTGCCCTTGGTAGCCAGCAATGAGAACCCCTCCACCCCAAAGCTCCCCCAGTCCAATATAACTTTTCCTGGTTGATCTGAATGTTTGGAATTGGAGGAATTCGTCATTAACTACTAAAAAAAAAAAGAACACATATATTGGTAGATACTGTGTAAAACTGTATAAATTGTGCTGCACTTGATGCTATGATGCTGCTGCTTCTGATATCATAAAATAAGAATTTACAGAGAATACATGTGAAATTGATGTTAATAGGTTCAGCAATGTTATTTACAGTCTTATGCGTGGTAGAACAAACATGACCCCTTTTTTTTTTAACTGGAGTATGTGTATTTATTACAATATGTCCTTGTTAGCATCTGCATGTTTGTGGAGTTATTCATTGCTTTACAAACTTTCATGTTGGCCATAAAACAAACTGGGTCTGGAATTAGGTCTGCATTTGTTTTATTCCAGCACGCAATATCTCTAAATGCACTGTTCAAATAAACATGAACTGTGAGACTGTGTATAGGAGTGCATGTTGGTTTGTCTTATTTCAGTTTACTTTACTTTACTATGTGTCCTCCCTTATTCATTGTTAAGATGTTATTGTTAACTGATACCTGAAGTTCCCAGGTATCCATTCATAGACTTAGGGCTGGGCATGCCCAGTATACTAAAAGTATTTGGTGTTCTGCCTTAGAACTGCAAGTAAGGTTGTGGTGGAGCTGCTTTAGGGTAAGGCCAGAGAAGATTCGGGGAGATTAGTCGCCAGGTGAATCTCCCCGAAGAACAGGCCATTCTATAATATACTAAAAGTGAACTTTAAGGTGAGCCACCCCTTTTAAGAAAAAGCATCAGAATTTCTATGGGTAAGGCCAGAAGGGAAGATTCGTGGAGATTAGTCGCCAGGTGACAAATCTCCCCAAATCTTCCCTTCTGGCCTTACCCTTAGAAATTCTGATTATTTTTCTTAAAAGGGGTGGCTCACCTTCAAGTTAACTTTTAGTATATTATAGAATGGCCTGTTCTTAGCAACTATTCAATTGCTCTTCATTTTTTAATGGTTTTTGAATTACATAACTTCCTTTTCTACCTCTCTCCAGCTTGCAAATGGAGCTCACTGACCCCAGCAGCCAAAACTATTTCTCTGTGTTACAACAATTTTTTGTTTTTGCTACTTATCTTTCTGTTCAGTCTGCCTGCAGTTCATATTGCAGTCTCTCATTCCGGCCACTGCCTGGTTGCTAGGGTAAATTGGACCATAGCAACCTGATAGCTGCTGAAATTTTAATAAAAAAAACACAGAACAATAAAAAATGAAGGCCAGTTGCAAATTACTTCAAAAAACCACTGTCTGCATCATGCAAAAAGTTAAGTTAATGGTGAAAAGTGCAGTACTAGCCAAGTGAATAAACTCCATTAACTGAGGAATGTCTAATAGTGGTGTGCGGGCACCTGACTCTAACCTGCCCTGTCCCAATCCAACCTGCCTTTACCCCTCTATTTATAGGCCTGCCCTGCAATGATGTTATGAAAGGGGCAGGCGCGAGTCTATAATTTTAAAAGTAGGAAGCCGACAGTGCTAGGGTGTGACCTGAAGATTTTGCGCAGGAGCCGACCCAAACCATCCAACCCGTGGGTCCCCTGGGTTTTGGGCTGGTCTGCACATCCCTAGTGTTTAACATATCTCCCCCCCCCCCCCCCCCCCCAGTAAATTCAGCTTCCCTGGTCCTTTAAGAGATTAGTTCCATACTAGTCAGTAATCATGTACTCGGACAAGCAGATGACCCTGTGTATATGTGCATTCAATATTAATGAATATTCACTGATTTTAATGTTAAATATATATTTTTTACTAAATGGTGAATATTTGCTTAACCTCCCAGTGTGTGTGCCAAAGTTATGGTTTGGGGCTTATAGGAATTGTTCAGTATAAAAATAAAAAGTAAATCGATAGGCTGTGCAAAATAAAAAATGTTAATAATTTAGTTAGTTAGCCAAAAATTTAATATACAAGATCTGGAGTGACTGGATGTCTAACATAATAGCCAGAACACTACTTCCTGCTTTTCAGCTCCCTTGTTTTTCACTGACTGGTTACCCTGGTGACCAGGCAGTAACCAATCCGTGAATTGAGGGAGGGCCACACAGGCCATAACTTTTGCTTTTGAATCTGAGCTGAATGCTGAGGATCAATTGCAAACTCACTGAACAGTTATGTCCCATGTGGCCCCCCTTCAAGTCGCTGACTAACTCAAAGTTAAAGGGGTTGTTCACCTTTGAGTTCATTTTTTGTATGATGCAGAGAGTGATATTCTGAGACAATTTGCAATTGGTTTGAATTTTTTATTGTTTATGGTTTTATAGTTATTTGGCTTTTTATTCAGCGGCTCTCTAGTTTGCAGTGTCAGCAATTTGGTTTCTAGGGTACAAATTACCCTAGCAACCCTGTATTGATTTGAATAAGAGACTGGAATATGAATAGGAGAGGGACTGAATAGAATGATAAGTAATAAAAAGTGGCAATAACAATACATTTGTAGCCTTACAGAGCATTTGTTTTTAGATGGTGTCGGTGACCCCCATTTGAAAGCTGCAAAGAAACAGAAGAAAATTGCAAATCATTAAAAAACTATGAAAAATAAATAATGAAGACCAATTGAAAAGTTTCTTAGAATTGACCCTTCTACAATATACTAAAAGTTAACTTGAAGGTGAACCACCCCTTAAAAGATCTAAAAAAACAGGAAGTTGGATTCTGGCTATTATTACATTTTTGGCTAATTAACTATATTAGAAACATTTTTTATTTTGCACAGCCTGTTTATCCAGTTTTTATTTTTACACTGAACTGTTCCTTTAAAGCTGGGTTTTTGGATGTATCTTTTTATTTTTTTTTAAATAACAGGATTATATTTTAGAGTTAGCTGGTGAACGCAATTTATTATTAATTCATTTTCATGTCAAGTCAGACGTTACTGTCTTGCTTTAAAAGAAGCATACACCGTGAGACAAAATTGTTGAGTTTCAGCATAAAAAAAAACAGCTATATACATATATCTGACCATTTTAATTTTCAATTTTTTAGAAATATTCCATTTCCTGTCTGTTTTGTGCAATACGACCTCATGTAAAAATCCTCACCTTAACCAATTCATAAAGTGGGTATTATTGTGCATAATTTGTATATTGTGCAAAAAAACTAATTCCTGTAAATTTTTTCATTTTGCCTCGCTTTATTTGGTCATATATATGCCTATATCTAGATTTGATAGCCAAAGTTAATTGAATTTGCATTTGTCTGAACTGTACCTTATCTGAAAATCCTTATTGTTTTGGCTGATTTCTTATACAGTACCTGTAATGTACTACATCATAAGTAGAGACACCTGTGATCTTAGGCCCAAAGAGGTGAAAATAAGTTAAAATGTAAGAATTGTTTTTATATAGACAGCTGTATATATAGGCTGTAGTGTTGATTGCTCCCTTCTTATATGTGATATACATCCATATACAAAAAAAGTTAATAATTGGAAAATGTAATGGATTTGTGCATCATTTCAATAATGCAAACTGAACAGAACTTAAAAATAAATGTAATTTAATGGGAACTGTATCCTTATTTCTGCTGTTCTTTCCACAGTCTCTCTCTCAGCGGTATGTTTTTGTTGGACTTATTGAACAGAACATTACAAAGTGGCAGTTGCTTAGTGGCAGTAACTGATTTGCTTTAACAGGCAGTACTGCAACTGATTTTGAATAGAAACTCAAATTGTTCTTGTTGCAGATATGGGATCTGTTTTCTGGAAACCCGGTATCCAATATGCTCCAAATTAAGGACTGTCTCCCAAAGACTTCATTTTATTCAAATAATCCAACATTTTTAAAATGACTTCCTTTTCCTCTGTAATAATAAAACAGTATTATTACTTGATCCAAACTAAGATAAAATTTTTCCTGATTGGAAGCAAAAACTTTATTTAATTTTTACATGATTTTCTATTAGACTTCAACCCTAAATTAAAAAAAACCCTACCCTACATAGACCCCCTTCGACTCCCCCCCCCCCC
>CM044441.1:60277849-60358710 GCA_024363595.1 Xenopus borealis | reverse complement strand
GGGGGGGGGGGATGTTACTGTTGAATTCCCCTTTAAGGTATGAAGATCCAAATTACAGGAAGATCCACTGTCTGTAAAACCCCAGGTCTCCAGCATTCTGGATAACAGGTCCCATACCTATAAGATTTTGATACTGTAAAAACCTGGCATTCTAATAATCTTCTTGCATTTTTCTAGCTGACACATCGCTATCATGATAAAAAATGGGGACAGATCCAAAAGTGGATGGTATGGCCTAAGTGATAGTCCTGCATGATGTTTTGCAGTGTGAAACCTAACACTGATCTGGTGTGAAGTACTAATACTCTGTGGGATTTGGGAACCACAGAAGCGTAATAAGTATTATGGCACCTCGTAACATTATTACAACAGAATAAGAATTGTAGGACTAATATGTTAAAATTGCAGCCACTATGTATGCGTTTGGGTCAGTGGCCTTTTTATTTTACACTAGTGACATTTATGTAAACGGTGACATGCTTGTCACAGCTTCAGCATTGTAAGCCAGCTATATATCTAGAGATATAAGGATCTCGGTTGATGATAAAACACACTGACCACCCAAACATATAAAGATGTTTTACAGTTGCGAAGGAACATCATCTTTTGCCATTACTGTTTTACCATTACCATACACAAAATGACACAGGGGCTAATTTACGAACATAGGTGCTGAATTGCACCACTGCAGTGGCTTTTAGCAAATCTTTAGAAATGCATTTTTCCAAGGCTACCAGTTAGAAGGCAAAAGCAAAGACCCGGTCAGTTACCTAGCTTTGTTCCTGTCAGACAGACTAAAATTAAAATCTGATCTTGGAGCCTATACAAATGACATGCTTGAGCTAGTTGACTCTTGCCTTTTTATTACTTCTTTTAGCAATACAGTGTTGAGTTGAAATAACAGATCTACGGTGCAGACTGTTAAAAGTAATAATTAATGCTTGGGTTTTTTTTATATTGAATCTACCTGCATGCTAGCAGTTTCTAAAGTGATGACGTCTATAAAATTTTTCCATTCAGGAAGATTCTGACCGTGCTAAGCATTCGCAGCGGTCCAGTCATCGTCATTCTATGGTTTGTACAAGCAAGAAACCTTTTTTATTCTTAAATTCATTGTTCATTTTTCCAATCCTAATAAGGAATGTTATGCTTTATTTCCGATATAATTTTCTTAGACTTCTTCAAGTGTGACACCTAATCACAGGGTTAGTATTTGTGTAAATTTTCTTATTCACTTTATGGGCATTTTTTTTTTTATTTTGAAAGATATTTCTGCATCTTGCTACAAATCACACAAATACAACACTTTTCTGTGTTGTTTTTTTATTGTAATTTAAATGCTCAGCCCACTACTTGGTAACTGATGCAAAATCTGGTGGAAAAGCTGAGAGGTGGGGAAATAGATAGTGATGGGCGAATTTATTCGCCAGGGGCGAATTCCCGCGATTTGCCTCTGGCGAATAAATTCGCCAGACAACCAGCAAAAATTCGCCAAAAAAAACGAGTAGCACGTAGACGCGCGACTCGTTTCGCAAATTTTTTCGCCAATTCGCGAATTTCGCTAATTTTTCGGCGAAGCGAAACGGGTGAGATTTGCCCATCACTAGAAATAGACTTTTGTACTTGCTCCAGTTATGTAGCCTAGGGGACAGGCAAGGTTGGGAGTGCCTTGGTATTTTGTGGCGATCAATAAAGCATAAATATATTTAATATATTTTGAATGGCGCTTTACAACCAGAAAAATCCGTGGAGGGGGTGTAGTCACATTGTCACAGCTGTGTAGTTATTTTAAGCATTTCTATAGTTCCTAACCTTACCTTAACTCTTTTTTTACTCTGAAGAGCTCATCTGTTGATGTCAGTGGCTCACATAGAGGGAGAGAAGGCACTTCCAGAAGAAGAGATTCTGTGGTGTGTAGCCTTCATTTATGCTTTGCATAGATGCATGTTTATTAGCACTTAATGTACCTGTGCTAATAATTTCATATTTACCTCAATTAAACAAGCACTTTTTGCTACTAAAATATATTTACATATTGTTTTTTCTTTTGTGCTTGGGAATTTTAAACAATCTTTTGAAAGAAATGGTAAAGCATGAGGTAGTTTTTAACAGGGCTATACACCGTATAGAAGTGTTTAGAAGAGCTTTGTACTATGTGTGTAAAGCTGGCCATGCATAGCGATATCTTCCCATTTGGCCACGTTGAAAAACGAGTGGATCTTTCCCCGATGTGTCCACCTTGAGTTGGGTAATATCGGGCTGATTCGATCGTGGGTCCTAGGGCCCAACAATCGGATCACAATGAGAAAAATAGTCGTATCGAGGATGCATTCATGAGCCAGATTTTTGATCCACATATTCCTCTTTAAAAAAAAACATGATAGAAGCTTACCAGAAAGATCCACACACCCGTCACAGAAAAGAAAGCAGCAGATACTTGTTAACTGAAAATGTAATGCTTTATGTTACAAAAATGTACCCACTCCAATCCTAAGTAGAATCCTAAGTAGAAACCAGAGGGAGATGCTCTATTTAAAGTATAAAAGGACCCTTTTTACTGACTCACAATGTTAATAATGAATGCATGGCTTTTTGCCAGTGCTTACTCATAACCATTTATTTCTGGGGGATGATGGATCACAGGGTGTGTCCTGTTTTCGGTTTCCTGTACTTTAGCTTTATTCCTGACTCTTGAACAGCTGTTAATGAATATACGCATATATACAAAGAAATAGTCAGTAATAGAATTTAACTTTTTTGGGTGAGTTTGACTATGCTACCAGTTTAGTTTTAGATGAGAATTAGGCTGAAATCAGATTACCTAATTTAACTTTTATTTTCTTCTCCTGGCTGATACTAGAATACAACCAGTTTTAGGAGTCAGATTCAGGAGTGCAGAATATAGCCTGACAGATGCTACTGTTAATGGCGATTCATTCTGCATATGACTTTAAAGCCATTTAAAATGTAATTTATATTGGAAAGTTGCTTAGAAATACTTTTTTTTTCCATTAGGCAAAAAATTGCTTTTGGATGGAGTACCTCTTTAAAGGAACAGTTCAGGGTAAAAATAAAAACTGGGTAAATAGATAGGCTGTGCAAAATAAAAAATGTTTCCAATATAGTTAGTTATCCAAAAATGTAATGTATAAAAGCTGGAGTGAGTGGATGTCTCACATAACAGAATACAACACAACATCCTGCTTTTCAGCTCTCTAAATCTGAGTAAGTAAGCGACTTGAGGGGGGGCCACATGGGACATAACTGTTCAGTGAGTTTGCAATTGATCCTCAGCATTCAGCTCAGATTCAAAAGCAACAGTTATGACCCATGTGGCCCTCCCTCAAGTCATTGATTGGTTACTGCCTGGTAACCAGGGTAACCAGTCAGTGTAAACAAAAGAGAGCTGAAAAGCAAGAAGTAGTGTTCTGTTCTGTTAGGTTAGACTTGCAGTCACTCCAGCCGTTATACATTACATTTTTGCCTAACTAACTATATTGAAAACATGTTTTATTTTGCACAGCCTATTTACCCAGTTTTTACTTTTATACTGAACAATTCCTTTAAGGGAAGAAATTATTAATAAAATTCTTGAGTTCACTGGATTCACTGATATTTTTGGATCTATAACAAAAAAACATTTGGTGGTCCAAGGGGCAGACAAAGACACCTTCTGTGTGTGCTGGGCTGAATCAGATGATGTTGCACTATCCCCTGTCAATTTGTTAACTGTGTGAGCAATAGTACAGAATGAGTAGATTTTCAAAAGAATGGTAGAAGGGTGATGGAACCATTATGAGACAAAACTTTTAAAACATTCTGAAATTCTTGATTGATGATAGTTTCCCTTTAAAATCTGCTATACGAATAGACTCTAAATATGATTAGTCGTTGGTCAGTGTATTGCATGTAATGTAACTGGTAATCTCTTGCACAGAACCTGCTTGGTGGATCCATTTTAGGGAGACATTATGTGAAAAAACAATATTTATCAGTGCATAATACTCTTTTAAATATATAAGTAATGCACTTAAAAAAAAGTAGTTTTTTGGGCTGGTTTATTGAAAATTTCTAGAAACAAATCCTGCATTCTCCCTTCCCATGTTGTGCAAGTGGCCTGTGGCACTGCATTGTAGGATAGGAACCAATCAGCAGCTAGGCTGACTTTATAGGGAACTTGTTTGAGTGAGTGGCTGTGATTGGCTATCCCCTCCTACTGTGATTCTGGCAAGGACCATAAGGATACACCCACCTCTCATTTGAAACATGGACAAGGACTGTAGCAGATCTAGGAAGCTACAACAAAGGTGTAGTTTTTAAAGATACTTTTTAGCTGAAAGTGAAGCCAGCACCTTATATTATGCATTATTGCCTACAAGATTGGGGTTTGATTTAGTTGTATGTCTCCTTTAAACCCCTGGCCCTCTGGACAAGGTGCATTATGTGCCATTCTGCATTGATGTTTTGGTCAACGTAGAGGTGATATCTGTATGAAAAACTCTTTCCTGCTGTCATGTTTATTGCTCATAAATCTACTTATAAAAATAAAGATAATTTGAATTTTAGAACTGAATATAACCAAACTCTATGTTAATTGTTGAGCTCTATGTCATTTAATAGGAAATGTACACAGTGTAATGCAAGCGTTCCAGTTTTTGGTTCATATTCTTTTTTTTTACTTCGTTTCATGCTTTTCTTTCCCGTAGTCTAACTATTTTCCTCCATATCTTTCTTTCAGTATAATACTTTGCAAGATAGCTCCAGAAGAAATGTATGAGCCATGTGTAAAGTATTGCATGCGTGTGCTCTTTTCACTAGGTTGTATGTACCTGTGTGTTTTAAGTTTCTAGATAATTTGCAGCTCTGAAAGTTGGGGGGTTTTTCTTGCCCCTGCCATGTATTTTACGTAAGCTGACTAACATTAAGGACAGTTTATTTTATCCCAGCAGTGTATGCTTTCAAATACAATACAAATTTTAAACTTATGCCTGCCTGTTTTCTCACTAATTCAATTGCTACTTACTATCCCCTGTGCTGCTTTCAGAGGAATGATTAACTAAAATGATACCAGGCCACTATTAAAGGGGATGTAAAGGCAAAGAAATAAATGCTATTTTTACTTTCTTTAATGAAAAGTAAATCTATCACCAACATATTTTAATTAAAAAAATGTGTACAGTTTTTATAATAAACTTGACTGTGTGCAGTTAAATTCCCCTTTTTTTTTAACTTGCTCTGAATGCTGCAGATAGGAAACTTCAGATTTTCCCTAACTGCTCTGCAGGGAAACAGTTATACTTTCAAACAGTAGGGGGGAGCCTCCCCACCTTACATTCCAGAACTTGAGCAGCTTTGTTTGTTTCCCTGTAAAACAGCCGGCGACTGTGTATCTGTAGACCCAGTGCAGTCTGTATATTCTGATTATTGATCAGTCTTGCTGTATTGGCTTCTATGGCAGAGATTATGTGACTTGTGCGGTTTATGATGATCCCTAAGCTTAACCTCCCAACTGAAGCACAGACCACACTGCACTTGTGCATGGTCTTGATCTTGCAATGATGTTTAACAACGTTACAAGATGACAGCCCCCTGCAGCCAACTTTGAAAGCATAAATCATTTGTTTAATTAGGCTTCTGGCGCAGTAAGTTCATGTTTATGTTTAGTATACAAAGTACAGCATTTCTAACATTATTCTATTTTACACTTTAGTTCCCCTTTAACACTCCACTGGTATCTTAATATGGTGGAGGGTTGTTTATACTCTCTCTCCACCTATGCTTTTCAGTTTTGTACATGTAGATACTCAGTGTTTGTATACCACATGTTTTATGAACAAATTCATGTAATATAATCTCATAGGTTCACCCTTTCCTATCTCAGAGGTTTTTTCCTCTCTATGTAATATACCTATTTCCATCTGAGGATCTAGGGCATAGTCCTTCTAATAAACAAAATGCTCTCTCTCTCATACTAACTGAAGAAAATAACAATACTTGCCTTTTAACACACTTTAGTATATATTAATAATAGTTTGTTAATCTAAAGCCTTCAATTTCAGACCAACCTCTACAGCAATTCATATGATGTCAAGAATACATCTACCAGTTCTCATAGAGATCTGCTGGTCAGTACTAGTTTTTGACTATTTTTATTGCATCTTTAGAGTGGGGGGTAAATACGCATTCATGCCTTAGGGTTAATAGTTGCTCACATGACACTAAAAAGGATAAGATTACTTTGGTAAGTTGGTCAAGAGCAATTTCATCCAGTGCTTTGTTAGGGCAAGGCCAGACGGGGAGATTCGGGGCAGATCTGTCTCGCCAGGCAATTTTGAGCGACTTTTAAAATCGCACCGCTGCGTGTGAACAAGCGCAGGCTATTTTACTCAGAGCGGGTGAGCAGCGCTAGTTAGCTATTCCGGGAGATTCGGGGGAGATTCGTTGCGGCGAGAAGTCGCCAGGCGACAGATCTCCCCGTCTGGCCTTGCCCTAAACTGTATATTCTTTGTTAGAGGCACACCAAACAAGGCAGTTTCTTCACCCCTACCGTGTTGCATCTTCTCATTCCCTCCTCTCCTCTTGTTTTTATCCTCCCTTTTATACCTTTTGTCAGTTTGAGAACCCCTTTCCAGTGGTTAAGTGATTTGCTTATTTGTATAGGCTCCTTGTTTAAATCCCAGTCACCTGCTTGTATATTAGCCTAGTATTCTTTGTTCCTGTGATGCAAATGCTAGAAGATCTATGTAATCTAAGTAAAACATACAACCAAAAATCTATTGAACTATCCAGTTATTATATATATTCTTTAAAGGGATACTGTCATGGGAAAACGTTTTTTTTCAAAATACATCAGTTAATAGTGCTGCTCCAGTAGACTTCTGCACTGAAATCCATTTCTCAAAAGAGCAAACAGATTTTTTATATTCAGTTTTGAAATCTGACATGGGGCTAGACATATTTTTAATTTCCCAGCTACCCCTGGACATGTGACTTGTGCCAGCACTTTAGGAGGGAACTGCTTTCTGGCAGGCCTTTGTTTTACCTTTTCAATGTAACTGAATGGAACACAGTAGGACATGAGCTTTTACTACTAAGTGCTGTTTTTATATCTACCAGACAGTTGTTATCTTGTGTTAGGGAGTTGTTATCTGGTTACCTTCCCATTGTTCAATTTTTAGGCTGCTGGTGGGGTGTGATATCACTACAACTTGCAGTAAAGAGTGACTGAAGTTTATCAGAGCACAAGTCACATGACTTGGGAATTTGGCAATATGTCTAGCCCCATGTCAGATTTCAAAATGAATTATAAAAAAAAAATAATCTGTTTGCTCTTTTGAGAAATGGATTTCCCTTTAAAGAGGTGGTTCACCTTTAAGTTAACTTTTAGGGGCAGATTTATCAAGGGTTGAAGTGAAAATTCAAATGCTATTTTTGTTTACTAGGGAATAGTCCAAATTCGATTCCAATTTGCAAAAAATTAGGAAATTCGAATTTAGAGATTTATCATGTACTCTGTCTTTAAAAATTTGACTGACGATTCGCAATCTAAAACTGTTGCTTTAGCCTATGGAAGACCTCCTAGAACCTATATGGAGTCAATTGGTGGATTTTTGGAAAACTTCAAACAAAATTAGTCGAATGCGCTATTACTTCGATTCAAACTATTTGAATTCGATCGAAATCTTAGTATGTTATAGAATGGCCAATACTAAGCACCTTTGCAGTTGGTTTCCATTATTTAATTTTTATCATGTTTGAATTGTTTTCCTTTCCCTTCTGACTCTTTCCAGCTTTCAAATGGGAGTCACTGACCCCACCTGAAACAAAAATGCTCTAAAAGTTAACTCAAAGGCAAGCAACCCATTTAAGGCACAGCTTGTAAAAGGTTAAAAGTGACAAATAGTCTAGTTACTGATTTCAGTAATCTAAGGGGGTGTAAGGAGATTTCTCCCAAAGCAAAGTGCCATATTATTGCTGCACAGTGGCTTGTCCTTTCCCATGAAAGCCTTCAACACTTCCCTTTTCAACCTACTACTCCCCCATTTTAAGGGGCAGATTTATTAAGGGTCAAGTTGTACAGGGTATTTTTGAGTAAAAAAAAAAAACTTTTTTTGATTAAAAAAAAATAAATAAAATGTTATCGAGATATATTATACCCTGATCATATAGAAGTCAGTGGCAGAGGTTCCTTGAACCATTTGAAGATATTAGTAGCCTTCATGATCTTCGATCAATTCGCACGATTCAAGTTTTTTTTTTGCCAAAACTCGATCAATTTGAGTTTTATAGCCCGACTTTACTGATTCGAGTATTTTACATTCAAGTTTTTTCTTAAAGGGGAACAAAAGCATAACTTATTGTATTATATAACTTTATTTGTAAAGCGCTGTTAAGGAGCCGCAGCGCTGTACAGTGCATAAAAGTACAATATATATATAAAAGTATACACGGGGAAACAAATCACATAATAAATATATACAGAATCATAGGACAAACCAAAAATCTATTTAACCAAAAATCTATTTAACTATCCAGTGACTTTATATCCGTATATTATATATATATTCTATAATTTAAAGGGATACTGTCATGGGAAAACATGTTTTTTTCAAAATACATCCGTTAATAGTGCTGCTCTAGTAGACTTCCGCACTGAAATACATAATTCCAAACAACTTTATAATATACATCAATTAAAAATATGCAGACTTTTCATGGTTTTTAATGGTTTAGGACAGTTCCCTAAGCCTAGCCCCCTGCTCTTCTGCTGATCTGTCTGCCTACTGTGCTGAGCTGGCTGACTACTGTTGCTTTGTATCAGCAGCCAGCTGTCCTCAGCCTGCATCCTCCATACCCCACAATTCCCTGCACACATGATTTCACAAAGGAAAAAAACATCACAGTGCAATGCATTGTGGGTTATGTAGTTCCCGCATGTTGCCTGTAAGCAGTGGAGAAGTTGTTACAATTTGTAATATCAGTGTTTTAGTGCCTCCTTTCCTGAAAGGATTTCAAATGATGCAGAAAGAGAATTATTTTACTGTGTTTCAGCATAGAAAATTGCATTTATTCATACATTTTGAATGGGTAACGGTGATAGTTATTTTACAGGTTTCTGTGTTCCAGTATGTGAGCCTCTTTATCAAATTTTGCTTTGGAAGCCAGAGTTCCCCTTTGATTGAAAAAGCATTCGAGTTGTGAGTTCGAGTTCTGAAAAAGCTCACATAGCTCTAAAATTCAACCTTTGATAAATAACCCCCTAAGAGTAATGGCATGATGCGCAATTTCAAGCGTTTTGTCACTTCAGCATTTTTGCCCTTGTTATATCAAAGAACTGTGGCTGAATTAATGCTAATTTCAGGTGTTTTACAGACACATGTACTTACACATGTAAGCAGAAAACTCATTATTTCCCTTGATAACTGTATTATAGCTAATAAGTATCAATAACTTTATAGTTCATGCTATACAAAGTATAATTAACCAAAGTTATAGGGAAAAATCCTGATGGCTAACCTTTCTTTCTGCTTTAATGTTTGCACTTTTGGTTTTTGCAGAGTGGACTGTACCACGATCAAAGGAAATATTCCAGCCTTAAGTATAACAAACCAATCTCCACCCACCACACGAGGGTCTGTTTTCCTTGATTTATTGCTTATGTTCTTTAGCCACAAATGTCCTGGGTTCTAGGGTCAGGACAAGGGAAACTGTATTGTAAGCCATAAAAACTTTGCGTACAGGCAGATTTTTTTTGGATTGCCATAGAAGGCTTGCAGATGTTGCAAAAGAAGTGATCATAAAAAGACAGCTGATTCTAACCAGGAAACAGTGTTTTTCCTTGATCTTGTTCTGTTCCATAAAATGACCTTGCACATATGTTATTTTTTAAAGACTTTTAATGACTGCTAATGGGAAAAGGCACACAGCCCAGCACACAACTCAGTTTCTAATCTTGTAGTTCAGGCATTGCTTGAATTATGGAAACCTTATTTGAGAATTCTTGAGTTGCTTTACCATTAACACCTATGGTAACCAATTGGTAACAATTTTCTCTGGCATTTCACTTGAAAATTCAAGTGACAATTGATAAATACCCATGAACAAAAAACTACAAAAAATGTGACCATTCTCCTGCAAAAGACGCACTTCAAAAAACTGAGAAGAATTTTTGAAAAATTTATTAATCTATTGTTATAGTATATGTGTATAGGACCTGTTATCCAGAAATTCTTGGGACCAGGGGTTTTTCCGAACAAGGGTGTCTTTGTAATTTGGATCTCCTTACCTAAAAAAATTATTTAAACACTAAGGGGCAGATTTATCTTTCCTTGCCAATACAAGGGCTTTTAGCCCTCGAATTCAGCAAAAATTTGATTTTCAAATAAAAATTCGAAAAAATTGTAGGAAATATTCACTAGTTTTGAGCTCTTCTATTTTTTGATAAAATGGTACGATTGAACAATTTTACAAAAAAAATCGTAAAATTTTGTTCATTTGAAAAAATCATACCATTCAAACGATCGAAGCGTTCGAACGTAGGATTTCTATTCGAACAGGAAACATTAAAAAAAAAAAGCCTATGGGTATTCCCATAGGCTTCTATTACAATTCGGTAGCTTTAATCTGGCGAAGTAGGCACAGCGCTACGCAACAAGTTGGCGCTATAGAAATACATGTTAATAATAATAATAGGCAGTCGAATCAAATTTTAGAGGGCAAGCTCTTCAACCGTCAAATAGATTTTTATTCAATCTATTCGATATGATCGAATGTGTCAGATTCGATGGTCGGATTGAGATAATTTGCATATTTGAAAATTCGACCAATTGAAATTTTTCAATTCGATCGAATTTCGAATCCTTCACACAAATTTTATAAATCTGCCCCTTAAAGGAAAACTATACCCCCCAAACAATGTAGGTGTCTATAAACAGATATTGCATAAAACAACTCATATGTAAAACCCAGCTTCATGTAAATAAACCATTTTCATAATAATATACTTTTTTATTAGCATGTGCCATTGGGTAATCATAAATAGAAAATAGCCATTTTAAAAAATAAGGACGGCCTCCTGGGATCCTAGGATCCAACGGTGCACACAAACATACCAAACAAACTATAAAGTTAGGTCACATGAGCCAATTAACAGACAGAGTTCTATCTCATACCAAACAAACTATAAAGTTAGATCTGTTGCTCAAAAATTCATTTTCGGGGTATAGTTTTCCTTTAATCAAGCCAATAGGATTGCTTTGCCTCCAATAAGGATTAATGACTTAGGATCAATTACAAGGTACGGTTTTAATATTACAGAGAAAAATAAAATAATTTCTGAAATATGTGAATTCTTATCTTAAAATGGAGATTGCCATCCTGTAATTCAGAGCTTTCTGGATAGCGGGTTTATGGATTAAAAATTCCATACCTGGACTAAAACAAAAATACACATTTTTGGTTTAAATGTTACAAAATCAGTTGCCATAGTAGTCTTGTCGTGGGTCTTGTTGCAGAATATCCAATGTCAAATATGAAGCCACATAATATATTATGGCACACTTACATCACAATATTACACTGGATAATTTTCCACACAACCCACTAACCCTTTTTCTCCTGGACCCTACTGCACTGTACACATATTTTATTAAAGGTGATTTAATGTACTTGTATCCATAAAATAGAAAATATATATTTTTTTAAAAAGTCACATTGAGACCGTGGGTATTTGTATTGTAGTCAGAGGCTCCTTCGGAACTACTTTACGTCTCACAATAGCACCCGACTGTACTCTTATATTGCACATAAAATATATTTATTTAAGGGCCAGGTTATCATTTAGTATTACATCTTGAATTGATAAAGTTGTAGTTTTCTGTCGTGCAAGTTCAATTTGAACCATGTTAGTTATTCAGCAGCCGGTAAAGATGCATATATGTTTAGCAATCTTTAACTAAACAATTATTTATGACTTGTATATGAAACCTGCCATATTAGCTGCTTTATCTTCATGTGCTCATTTTATAGGCTTAGTGAACACTGATTTTATGTTTTTTTCTTTCTCTGTAGTCATCCTCTCTTTACAGTGAACCTTTGGCCACCAAAAGAACATATGGGGTTAGTAGAGATTGGGTGTTTTTTTTAAGTTAGTAGGGGAGTGACTTGTGGTTTTTAAATATACTGATGGTTATTGTAAAAAATAAAAAAAGGCTGTTAGTAAATGGATATTAAACTGATTTATCTGAGCAACACATTTGAAAAAAAACTACTGTTGGCAAATGCCAACATTGATGAGCTAGTTAGCAGTTTTCCAGCCAGCATTTGGAAGCTGCCTATAGGTAGTATTTTTGCATGCCTGAACCCACCAGACTGTAGGGACACATGGTTTACAGTTTGACACATGACGCATGACTAGTTGGTGGGGTCAGTGACCTCAAAAACTTGATAGTGTTGTAAGGTATAGCCTGCAAATGTATAGAATAGGAATGCTAATAATTAACCCATACAATATAGAATGGCAAATGTATAACATGCTAAAAGTTACTTTGAAAGATAATGTTTCCCATGGTTTGAAATCTGATTATCTTTCCAAGCCAGAGGCCTTTAAAGGGGACCCGTCACCCAGAAAAATGATTCCCAAATCCTATTTTATTATGTTACTCAAGCAAAATTAACTTTAATTAGACTGTAAAATTATTTTCATCTTGTTTCCTTCCATCTGGGAATTCATAATTATAGCAAGCAGGAAGGAGCCATTTTGTGGACGCTGTTATGAAGGCAAGCCTTGTATCATCTCAAAATCTTGTTTGTCTAGCAGAAAGGGGGACCTGATGTCCATCCCCATGCCCTGGCTGAACAATTCAATATTGAAGAGAACCAGGGGAATGTGGGGAGAGCAGTGACATCTATTAAGAACTGAATTGAAAGTGAAAGTAATTGCCTGCCCAGCCTCTGTGCCTAAAGGTGGCAACAAATGGAGAGATCCACTCGTTTGACGATGTTGCCAAATGAGCGGATCTCTCTCCGATATGCCCACCTTGAGGTGGGCGATATCGTCTGATCCGATTGTTGGGCCCAACGATTGGATCAGAACGGAGGAGATACGGGAGGTAGGATCGTGGCACCACATCAACAAACAGATGTGGCCGCGTTCCGACTGGATTTTTTAGTTCCGTCCGATCTAAATCTGGCCAACTTTCGGCCAGCTATCGATCCAGGAATCCCATCAGAGGGCCCCATACACGGGCCAATAAGCTGACAACTGGGTCTGTCAGCAGCTTTTATCGGCCCGTGTATGGCCACCATCAGGCAAAGAGGAGGGGCAGAAAATATTTGATTGACATCTGAAATTTTTTAAATGTGTCTACAACAGCTATGAATGCTTAAATAAAAATTAGGATTTCATGTTTAATTTGAAAAGGACTTTTATTATACTACTTTTTATGTCTGGGTGACAGATCCACTTTAAGTTTGCCATGGTTTTTAATCATTTACATTTGTCTTTTTTACTTTGATGTTTCAGGTATTGCACTGCAAATCTAAATCCTTTTATTTTGTATCATTATTATTGTGGTAGAATACACACAAATGACATCAGAAAAAATGCAGTGAAACTAGTTTTGCACCCATTAAAGAACAATTATTTGTTCATTTTTACAGGATTCTCCTAACTTTAGTTCTAGATTGGTCAGAAGTTCCAGCTCGGTTAGTATAGGATATTTGCCTGGGTTGTTTACAATCACTTATCTTTTCAAAACAAGCTTGCAGGAATGATTGCAATAGTTAGCCACCCAACAACCTGCTGTATATGCAAGTATTCTCTTATTATGCTTTAATAAATCAATAGTAATGACATTAAACAAGGTTTTGAATTAATATTAGGCACTTTTTTTTGCTTCTATTGCTTTCTTATAAAGGTAACTAAGTGCATGAGCAGACCATAATAAGCATGAGAACGCTTATTCTTACATAGTCTCAAACGCCTCCCCATATTAATGGAGAATTCTTCCAGTTAACCTGTAATCGGTAATTTGATTAATGCCATCCATTCATAAACCAAACATTTTGTTTTTGTATGTACATTTTAGAATAATTGTATGTGGTATGGGAATGAAATTCAAAATATTTTTCATTTTGTATTCAGTGTCAGACTGTAATGTGTTCATGTTTGATGTTTCAAGGCACTTTTAAAGATTATATAACATACACAGACAGCAGTTTTGATGGATGCAACCTCTAAAGTATTCAGCTGCTACATTACAAAAGTGTAGCTGCCGTAGTAGTTTCAATCAGTCTGCTCCTAGGAGGAAAGCAAATATATTTGGCTATTATTTTGAAGGTTGCCCAGGAATCTTAGTTTTTCCTCTTCCTGATTTATTATGTATGCATGTGGATTTAAAGGAGACCAGTATTACAAAAATTTACAAAATAAAAAAGTTCCAAAATACCTTGCTAGCCCCACTCAGCCATTCCACTTACAATGGTATTTCAGGAGAGGCAATGGCCTGCCACACTTTAAATTGTAGCCCATCAGCTGATCTGTATCTTCCAATTCCCCCCCAATTCCCCATTCAGAAATACTGAATCGGAAGCAGCGCAAACAGACTTTTGGCGGATTTCAGCTCAAAATATGGAGACTCTTGGTTCTTCACCAAAATCTGCCGAGTTTCAGTAATTACGAATGTGGAAAAGTGAGGAGGACACTGCAAGTAGTAGGGACTATGTTAGCCAGCAGATTTCGGCCCAGCCTAATATACTGCAGAGGAATGCGCTTATGGACATGCCCACTACTCTTTGTAACACTGGTGGCAGAGAATTGATGGAGGTTCCAGTAAATGTGTAAGTCGAAAGTAGCAATCAAATTTAAGTTAGACAACATACATTATTCATCATGGGCTATGTAATGAACATAAAACGTCTCCTTTAAAGGACAAGGGAATTGAAATTCGGTAAGGGGTGGCAATGTGTTAGGCAGCCACCAGTGAATATAATCGCTAACCTCTTACCTTGCAGGGAGCTATTCCTACCACACATCTGCTCCAGTGATCCTTTTCAGGTGTTCTGGACACACACATGCACAGTAGAGTAAAGATCAGGACTTTAACTCTAAAGTTACAAGTTTTGCTCTACTGAGCATCCATAGGGAGAATCTCTGTGACATTGCCACTGCAAGAACAGGTACAAATTTTTAGCACACAGGAGCACCAGCCTTCGGTGTAAGCCGCAGGGAAGCACTTGCATTCACTAGGGGGGTGTCTAACACCTTGGCACCTCCAGTGAATGTCCATTTCCCTGTCTTTTAAGCTACACTATTGGGCATCCTCCGTAAACCTGAAGAAGGCTATGTGTTGTCCTCATTAACAACCTCCCCTGTGATTAAACCCGTTTTTGGAATTTCTCACCTTTTCCTATTACTCTTACAATGGGGAATGTCTGGTTTTTCAAGGGACAAACAATCTTAATACTTTTGACAGACAATGCATACATGTGGGATTGATACGGGCCTCCGCACACACACCTCATGTCCTGGCTATTCATGGATTTTGAGCTTGGGTGACCCTAGTCCACTGGGTCCTAGTGCCTGGCACCCTCGAAGGGCACCAGAAATCCGGGCCTGATAAAGAATCTCCAGTTTTATGGAGTCTCATGAAAGTCGCATGCTATGTGCTTCAATTAGAACCATATCAGGATGGCAAAATTGTTCAGCATTAAATGTTTTTAAGCCTCATTGAAGAGGATAGCCATCTGGAAGTACTGTGGTTATTCTATACTTTTAAATGGTTACTACAATGTATACTGTAGCCAATATAATAATCTTACTTGAATATTTAATTTTTCATAGACCTCTCTGTACAAAGATGGGTTTTATAATGGTTCCTCTTCTCGCGCTGTAAGTCATTTTTTAAAATCTCTTCCTAAAGTGTATTCCTTTTCTGTGTTTTTTTTAATGTTTCTATTTTCTCACTGCTCCTATCATTTTCTTTTCTGTGGTAATGCTTTTAAACCAGCCTTCCGAGTACAGCTGTTATTCCTCAAGAGCCAGCTCTGCGCGAAGCAGCCCGGTGGTGAGATCCTCTGCATGTTGTGTGCTTCACTCGACTACTGTTTATAATAAGACTTTGTCTGACTCATTTTTTCGTCTTTTAAAAGCCAAATTAATCATTTTATCTTGCGTCAAAGTATCCTACAGCATTCTTGTAAGGCAGAGACAATTTGTGCTCTGGTTGTATGTAAGTATGTTAACTGCTGGAACACTCAAGCTTTCCAGGGGATATATATATATATATATATATATATATATATATATATATATATATATATATATATAAAAAAAGTAACTCAAAGCAACTGGACTTGCTGAGATGGGGGTGTTCAGGATTTTGTATTTGTATTGCTGGACAAAAAATGTCCATGTCAGTCCTACTTTGCATATGTTCTATAACTGTGCCCGTGTTGGATTTATTAAGTGTGTAAGAATAAACAATGATGTTAAAGAGATACGGACACCTGTAAAAATCCAGACCCACACATCACTACATTGCATGCTATTTATTTTTTTGCCATAAAAGTATCTTCTTAATGCTTTTACCTTACCTATCTGATTCTCAGTGTTCCTTTATAATGGAGGCTGCCGTATTTGTGCTGTAGTATTCCATTAGCATTAGAAAACAGACATGTTGAGATGGGACAGTCAGGTGGGCAAAACAGTCAGGTTTAGTCAAATACTTACGAAAGCAGAGGTATTAGTGAAAAACAGTCAATATGACCTATAGGTAAGGTTGCCACCTGGCCAGTTTTTTACCGGCCTGACCAGTATTTTTGATAGCTGATCCCAATGTTATTAATAGGGAAAAAAGATAAATATATAGGAAGGCTGGTATGGTGGCAACCCTATCCATAGGTAATTTTTTGAAAAGTTCTTTTTAAGTGTCTGTATCACTTTAAAGAAACCATGATCTGACGGCATACGTTTTATTTAGAAACTGAGTAATATTGCAGCCTTACCTACAGCAGTAACAGAAGAGGTTAAATGTAGTAAAGTAAACATATATTTTTCAATGAGTACGTTATGACACTGAGCTACTATACTCATGGTCTAAAAAAAACATGGAGGTCCTAGGGTACTTGTGATTCGAGCCATTGCAATGGGATGTGAACCAGAGCAGAGGGACATATGTGCAGGATGTTTACATTTTATTTCTCTTACTCTAAATATAGTAAACATCAGGATTCTGGTCTGTGCAATACTTTATTTAAAAAAACAAAACTCCAAATACCAATGTAATGATGTGCATTTATGCTTTATAGTGCTCTGATGATGAAGGTTCCGTGTCATATAGTTCTTGTCGAGGGAGAAGAGATAGTGTGGTGAGCTACGTTAGCATGCATTTCGTGTCATTCAGTGTATTTGCACACAAACTAATAGAAGAGTGTGGTTTTTTTTTTCTAAATGATTAAGATTTTATTGCTGCATTATTCAGTACTAATTAACGGAGCTGTTCACCTTTTAGTATCAGTGGCGTAACTACTGGGGGAGCAGGGGGTGCACCCCTGCAGGGCCCCTTGGCCTCTCTGCAGCTGGCTTCAGTCGGCACAAAAAAAATTGGCACGTCGGGTCCCAGCTGCACGGCCCACCCCCCACCAAGTTACGTTCCGGTTTAGTATAATGTAGAAGGCCATATTCTAAGACCGTTTGCAATTGGTTTTTATTTGTGTTTTTTGGCGTTATTTAGCTTTTTATTCAGCTGCTCTTCAGTTTGCAGTTTCAGCAATCTGATTGCTACTGTCCAAATTACCTACTGACCAAGCACTGATTTGAATAAGAGACTGGAATATGAATCAGAGAGGCCTAAATAGAAAGATGAGTAATACACAGTAACGATAACAATACATTTGTAGCCTTACAGAGCATTTGTTTTTAAAATGGAGCCAGTGACCCCCATTTAAAAGCTGGAAAGAGTCAGAAAGAAGCAAATAATAAAAAAAAAAAAAAAGGCCAGTTGAAAAGTTGTGATTCTATAACATGCTAGAAGTTAACGTAAAGGTGAACTACCCCTTTAAGCAATCCAATCCCTGTGAAAAACCGTGACCTACGGTATTGTTCATTGGTAGATGGTCTATCATGTTAACTAACCATGTGCATGGCAAGAATATTGTTTAGTATTCTGTTTTGACCTGTTGCTTTTGGCAATTTTTCTTAAAAATTACATATCCGTGTCTCCCAGAGAGGTTGTGTGCTTGTGTCTATCCATATACTGCTTATTCTCTGGCGCATTTATGTTTTTCTTTATTTAAAATGATCCATGCCATAAGAGATTATTCATCTTTGTTTCTCTACCTATGAAGTCATCAGACTTTTCTGACCAGAGTGAATCTGCTGCTGACTATTTTAGCCGATCCAACCGTAGGGGAAGCATAGTGTCTGATGTCGATGATGTCAGCATTCCAGATCTAAATAGTGTGAGTGCAATGCATGGTGTGCTGCTTGCCAGTGATAAATACCTTCTATTTTCTTTCCTATAACACACTGAAACATTTCAATGCAGTTTTTAAAATACGTACGTAAGCCTTGTGAATGATTTGCAATTCAGAGATGTTGTTGGGAACTATGTCTACCCCTATTTATACAATACTGGAACCTGTAAGTAATTTTTTTCCATTTTAAAATGTCAGGAAAATGGTTAAATGAGACAGGTGAGATATGTATTTGTATGTCTTTGGATTTGACAAGCGTGAATTCATCTCTAGCATCAAAACAAACATTTATAGAATTGTTGGAGCAGACTAAACAATAGCCTGTTACACGCCTTGATGTCTGTATTGTGCTGATTACACCGCAAGACACCTTTGGGGATGTGTAATAAATTTTGCCCATTTGCAGCAAAACCATCTTATTGGTTGTTCTAGGTTACTCCACTTGGCAAGCATAGTGCCTTTTATTTCATAGAGGGGCTTGTATGCAATTCATGGTGATTTGGAATTTGTTTTATGTTTTGCACAATAAACAATTGAACATGTATTTTTATGCTATTGTCTGGATTTTACTGAATAGTTTTTAGTGATGTGTGGCTTGGCTCGAAAACCACAGGTTGGGGTGGTGGACTAACAAAGCAAAGCTGTGTGAAGGTATATTTTTGTGTGTGTGTATACAGGTAACTCAGAGATCGGTTTACAATATTTGGCCATCCATTTGGATGGGCATTATAAGCAATATTTATGCATATTATGCTATTCAACAGTCATGCTGGGTCATGATTTTTTTAAAGGAGAAGGAAAGGTTAAAACTAAGTAAGCCTTATTAGAAAGGTCCCAACTTAATATACCAGTAAACCCTCAAAGTAGTGCTGCTCTGAATACTCTGTCAAAAGAAACACTGCATTTCTTTCTTTCTATTGTGTTCACATGGGCTTCTGTATCAGACTTCCTACCTTCAGCTTAAACCTCTTTGCCCTTGGCATTAACATGCTCAGTTTGTTCCTCTTCCCTCCCCACCCTTCTCTGCTGTAATCTGAGCCCAGAGCTATAAGTGAGCAGGAAGAGCCTCAGGCGGGAAGTGATGTCACACCAAGCTAATACTGCAACTGATATTCTAAACAAAGAGCTTCTAGAGCTTTTTACTCGGGTATGGTAAACATTCTACAGAATAATTATGTATTCTAGAATGCTCTTGCACCTAATCTATTGGCAATCAAATGCCTCTGTAGCTTTCCTTCTCCTTTAAACAGTCCACATATGAATTACTGACTTTTGGTTAGAGATCCCAAATTCAACTATTGATACGTTTTGTCATTTCACTGCTGTCAGGATTTATAAATGTGTTTCCGTATGCGTTGTTGAACAACTACTTTTTATAATAACTGCTTTTGTCCTTTACAGTATAAAACATGTTCAGAAATCCAACTGCAATAACACTTTATTTCTTGGTAAATTATAAGGGATGCACCGAATCCAGGATTCCGTTCGGTATTTGGCCATGATTCGGCCATTTTGAGCAGGACTCGGATTTGGCCGAACCAAATACGAATCCTTGTGACTTTTCATCACAAAACAAGGAAGTAAAAACTATTTTTATGGCGCAGCTCTCTTTTATCTGCATATGCAAATTAGGGTTCGGATTCAGTTTGAGATTCGGCTGAATCTTTCGCAACGGATTCAGGGGTTAAGAAGTATCCAAAATAGTGGATTCGGTGCATCCCTATAAATTATAAATGGAAAGTTGTTGATTTGCTGCAAGTAGGCATGTTCCACAGACGTTCATTGAGAAAACAATTCATTAAATAAAGTGCTTAATTGATCCTTACATATACTATTATAACAAAGACATTATTTAATTGCAAGCTTTAATTCTGCATAAAATGTGAAGTGATATTTTACATATGCATCTGCTCTTGATTGAAGTAAGATGTTACTTTTGAAATATTCTGGGGAGGTGCGCAATTCGTGCACAAAGAGGTTATCTGTCCACCATATGTTATTTTGCTGCATATTTTTCTAATCTTTCAGGCCCCTTTTCACTCTCCTAGGTTGCCTCCAGTGTTGTACAAGAAAGAGGAATTACCCAAGGAGTCATCTTGATAATTATTGCCTTAAATTGTAGCAGTGTGTTTGTTCTAGGGCATGGATAGGCCCAAGTTGACCTGCAGTGCTTCCCATTGATGTGGTTTTATCAATAATATTTGTAAGGGCTTGTCTAAAAGGCAAATCCTAGTGCAGAATTCAACGTATCATGCCATACTGAGCATGCATAGAATAATTAGACAAGTTCCTTGCAATATGCACCTGCTATACAAATGTGCCCTGGAATTAAAAATGCATTTTACTCCCATGTAAGGTTTGTGCTGAACGTACTTTTCACCTTTTGGGCTGCTCATGAAAAAATCAACTGTTCTTATTTCTTGAGCTAAACAGGGATTTACATTGTCATTATTTAGACCACTGTCTGTATTTGAATCCTGGAATAAAATTTTGGTGTTTTATTTATAACAAAGATTTGTTTTCATTTACATTTCAGCTGGATGAGAAGACTGACAAGCAGTTCACCACCGAAAACTATTCAAGGGTGAGTACCTTGTGTAGTTTTACCAAGTGCAAGGCAAGAGGTTAGATAAAGTAAGTAGTAAAAACTACCCATAAAAGCAATGTAAAGCTGTTTCTATTAGGGCTGTGTACACAGGGCATTTTGTCATCTAGCCGTCAGGACAGCTAAATGTCCCCATTACCACTCCTGAAGATTTTAAATGAACATGGAGCACTTAATACCTCTCCATGTGTGTCAGCCATAATGCCACATTGACAGATTGTTGCCCACTCCCAGTAGGCAAAAAATACCCTCAAATTGCTCCCTCGGTAAATCACTGTAAGTAGAACCAACTTCTATAATTGCATGAGACTGCTGCCTTCTGAATTTATGTGCAATAAAGTTATAAGTTAGTTTGGCTCAAAGCCAGTGCTGGACTGAGAATCAAAATAGGCCCTGGCATTTCAGGTACACAGAGGCCCAATCACCTCACACAGAGGCCCAAACAGCCTCCACCAGCCCACTAAATTGTGACTTTCTATGGCAACTTATAGCAGCCCATCTGGCATTTGCCCTAACCTACAGATTGCCAGTCCGGGCCTGCTCAAAGCAATTCACATAAGGAGCAATTCATAGGTGTTTTTAGGTACTCTAGTCTCCCTTTAAGAAATCTCACTCCTTCCAGGCAACAAAGTGTGCCATCTGCAGTAGCCCAGTGAATTGGAGGCAGTATGGGCACTTTTGACTTACTAAAATACAAGACTGCTTCTCTTTAAGCATGTGCCAAGGGAAGCAGTAGTAGCAACAACTGCTTGGGGGGGGACAGTGCAGTACTAAAGAAATACTGAAGTTTATCAGAGCAAAAAGGTTCTAGGAAAGTAAGAAAACTGGCTGCCTTATGATAAATTCCAAAATTAAATATGCAAAGAAATCTATTTGCTCTGTTGAGAAATGTATTTTAGCATAGGATTCTTCTTGAGTAGCTTCCCATGACAGCATGCCTTAAGTTGTTGTATACGTGTTGTGATACCAAAGCAACATTACGTGTCTTAAAAATATACTATGCATTTTACCCTTTTCCTTATTCATATCTATTAAAAACGTCCCCCAGTCCATTGCTATCCAACTTTTCTAGCATACTTTAATAGATGCCAAGCATATTAGGGATGCACCAAATCCCCTATTTGGGTTTCGTCCGAATCCTTTGTGAAAGATTCGGGCATATACTGAATCTGGATCCTAATTTGCATAGGAGCAGGAAAGGAAAAAAGTGTAAACTTTTTTTCACTTCCTTGTTTTGTGATTAAAAAGTCATGTGGTTTTCCTCCCTGCCCTATTCGGCCAGACACAAGGATTTGGCTGATTCCTGGTGAAAAAGGCTGAATCCTGACTGAATTGCAAACAGAATCCTGGATTCGGGCATCCCTAGAGCATATACAGCCGTGATTGAAGGTTTAAAGTTTTCTACATTTTTATTTGAATGTGATCTAAAACATCATCTGATTTTCAAAGAAGACCTAAAAGTAGATGAAGAAAACCCAATTAAACAAAATGTATTATTCTATTTCGTCATGTATTTATTGAAAAGAAAATGAGCCAATTTCATATCTATATGTGGCAAAAGTAAGTGAATCATTAAGATTATCATATAATTTGAAGGTGAAATCCGAGTCTAATGTTTTCAGTCAATGGGATGACAATCGGGTGTGAGTGAGAGACTTTGTTTAATTTAAAGAACAAGAATCCAGCAAAGCCTGATCATTCATACAACACATTTGTAGATGTGTATCAAGGCTCAAACATGATACACGTAAGGACATCAGAAAAAGAGTTACTGAGGCCAGTAAAGCTGGAAAAGGTTACAAGACTTTTTTCTAAAGAGTTTGTGCTCCACCAATCAACAGTGAGACAGATTGTGTAGAAAGATAACTCAAACTGCAAGGTGTCTCATAGTCCAAGAGGTTACAAAGGAACCCAGGGTGACTTAAGTAACTGAACTGTCTCACATTGGTAAATGTTCATGTTCTTGAGTCCAACATCAGGAGAACAATGAACAGAATGTAGGTAGGGTATAGGAGGGTAGCAAGGAGAAAGCCACTGCTGTCCCCCAGAAATATTTCTGACCATCTACAGTTTGCTAAGGATAGTGGAAGAATGTTTTGTGAATGGATGAAAATTATTTGATTAAAATAGAGTCTCTATAGGAGATGGCCTTCCCGTAATTCAGAGCTTTCTGGATAATGGGTTTCTGGATTCCACGCATGTGCTAACTATTTATAGCAGGCACTGCTGGTGTAACTGTGTCCATATGTGTTGAAAATCAGGGCCTTCAAATGAGCAATGATTCAGTACAGCTCACCACTTGATGTTGGCTCAGAGGTAGCTAGTAGTATTATAAAGTATATTCTTATATAATATATGCATTTGTCAAGTTTATAGTGCAAGAAAAAAACGATTACTTAAAGGGCACCTATGGGCCGAAAAAAATGCCCCAAACCGAAGGTGCGAGCTGCCATGACAATGCATGTGCAGTATATGCATGTGACGTCATGTGCATAAGCCGAATGAAAAGCTGCCACAATTTCGGGCAGCTTTTCATACTTCGCATATGGCCCATAAGTGCCCTTTAAATGTAACAATCCTTGATAATATAGAAAGCTAATTGAAAATCAAGGTGAATTGGCTTGAACACGAATCATAATAGTATGAGGACATATAATCAAATTTCCTGTCAATTTGTGTTAGTTCTGTTGACTTTGAAACGTGATTCTTTTGGGAAATGATCCTTCTTCCAATAGAAAATTGAGTATAGCCAATAAACTGGTATTTTAACACTGAACGAGTGTTTTCTTTTTTCTTTAAGCCTTCGTCTCGTAATGCAACATCAGGGATACCAGGGACTTTTACTCCTTTAAGTGGATCATCATCTCGGAGAGGAAGTGGAGATGCAAGCTGTTCGCTGGATCCAGATGCTTCATTGAGTGAACTTAGGGTAAGACTGTACATTTATATTTTTTTCTAAATACAAATATGGAACCTGTTATCAAGGATGCCCAAGACCTGGGGTTTTCTGGATAAGGGATTTTTCCATAATTTGGATCTTCATATCTTAAAGGAGGACAGCTACCAAAGAAGTTTGTTGCCAATAGATTAGCCACAATAGTGCAAGCTATAACACTATATTTATTATGCAGAATGCTTTACCATACCTGTCTAAACAGCTCTAGAAGCTCTCTATAGCAGCTGCCATATTAGCTTAGTGCCTGAGTCTCTTCCTGCTTGCTCATAGCTCTGGGCTCAGATTACAGCAGGGAGGGGGAAAGGGAGGGAGAGAGGAGTAAACTGAGCATGCTCAAGCCCTTGCCCTGGAGGTTTATGTTGAAAACAGTCTGATACAGAAGCCCATGTGTAAACAATAGAAGGAAAGAAATGTGGTATTTCTTTTGACAAAGGAGCAGCATTATATTGAGGGTTTACTGTTGTATTTATATAGACCATTCTGATAATGCTTACTTCATTTTAGCCTTTCCTTCTCGTTTAAGTTTACTAGAAAACCAATGTTAAATGTTAATTAAACCCAAATAGGCCGTTTTTGCTTCCAATAAGGATCAATTATATCTTAGCTTGGATCCAGTAAAATGTATTTTTTATTATTACAGGGGGAAACTGTTTTTTAAAAATGTGGATTCATTGATTAAAATGGCGTCTATGGCAGATGGTTATTCTGTAATAATTCTGAAGGGGCAATGAACGTGGGTGTTTTAAAATACAATTGGATAAAGAGGATTGATTTAAAGTGGGGTAGTACGAATTTAGGTTCATTTAGTGTGTTATAGAATGTCATACTCCGAGCAATTTATCAGTGGCTCTTCAATCTTATTTTTATAGTTTATTTTTCCTCTTCTGCCCTCTATTCAATAGTAACATTTTCACCTTAGTTCCCTAATGTACTTTATTTGTACATGAGCTTAACATGTCTATGTAGATAACACTGTTTTACAATTTCTGAGAGCAATGAGTCTGCGTGGGCCTTGGCAGACATGTAGGCACAGCCCAGCCCAGTCTTTTTACCTTGAGGAGTTTTGTTTTCTTAATCTACACTACACTGCACATTAAAAAACAAGGAAAGCCCACTGAACTTGACATCCTATAGGATGTATATATAATAATATAATTATATATATATATATTACTGATCTGTCTATTCAGGTCCTCTCCTTTTCATAGCCCAGTCTCTTATTCTGATTACTGCATGGTTGCTAGGTTAATTTGGACCCTAACAACCAGATTGCTTTAATAGCAATCTGGAGAGCTGTTGTATAAAAAGCTAAATAAATAAAAAACCATAAATTAAAACCAATTGCAAATTGTCTCATAATATAACTCTACCTGCAGCAGTCTGGTTACTTATGGTCGTAACTATGTTTAAAACAAGCATTAGTCATTGAACGTTGAGCATGTGTACATTGCTCTTTGAAGGGTTACATTTTCGGTGAGTTTCTTTATATAACAAGTTATCTGTGAATAGTTTCTTCAGGCTGCTACGCTTACCCTCTTACTCTGTCTCTACCTATTGAAAAGTAACATGAGATCAATTAGTAGAGACAGATCATGCATGTCAAAATGAGCCTTTATAGCTTGGCAGTTAGGATTATTATTATTAACATGTATTCCTATAGCGCCAACATATTTGGTAGTTTGCTAGAATGATTTGAAAGTAGCCTTTATGTTCTTTTATTCAAAGGGTTTCTTGCAGAAACCAAACTCTTTAGCTTGTATGAATATGACTGTGTTAAAAGTAGTATAATATATTATATTAGCTCAAATGTGGCTCATTGCATTCTTCTGCAGGATATCTATGATCTTAAGGACCAGATTCAAGATGTAGAGGGGAGATACATGCAGGGGCTTAAGGAACTGAAGGTATCAGGGCCCCAGTCCCTTCACTTTGTACTCTCAAGCATGCCTTATAGACCTCTGAAACTGTGCATGCCATTTCACAAACTCCCTAACTCACTGCCCAGAGCTGAGCTAACTTTGTCTGTTATTTCTTTGCAGCATGTGCAAAACAAGTAACACATTATTTTTAAGTTTATTTTGTCTGAAAAAATGTTATTGTGTATTTTATTTTATTACATTTGTGTATTAGAATAGGCAAACCCAGGGGTGTTACTACAGAGGAAGGGGCCCCTGTGGTTGCAGAGGGGCACAGGAGGTATAGGGGCCATAATTCATAAGCAATTTCAATAAATATTGGTAATACAGGTCAACCTCTAGACATTTTGGGGGCCTGAAAAATAATTTGCTGTGGGGCCCAGTAATATCTGGTTATGCCACTGGGCAAACCGCTAAACTGAATTCTTTATCAAGTTTGCATGCTATACGAGAAAAGATTTTTCATAACTATAGAGGGCTGCTCTACCCCCACTTCTTTATACATTTTTAAATAAATACATATCAGAAGTCACAAAAGCGTTCCACGATTAAGCTTTTATTATGGAACTCCCAAGATTTTTTATGATATCCTTATATTTTAACATTTATTTTTTATAATACAGATTTCTCGGAGTGTAATGTGACTTTTGACTTTGTTAATCTCACTTGGTTATAGTCTTTTGTGTTCAAGAACTTGAAGGGCAAGTGAACCCCAAAATGAAAATGAACCTAATTCTAAGCAACTTTCCAGTATACAAGTGCTTTTATTGTGAAAACAATTATCGATAGCAGCATTTGCTTAACTCCTGGTTGTTACATTTTAAACAATGTTGCAAAAGTCTTAATTTCCCAACAAAGACAGGTCTGTTAATTAGCTGGCTTGTCAAGAGTTTGAGCCACCAGCACAGAGAATGAAAAGGGACAGACGGACACTGCTTTCAGTACCGTTACATGTACAAATAACTGGAAAACCACAGAACATTTGTAATGAATGTATATTGCAAACTTGCTCAGAATTATGTTTTCTGTTATTAGAAAAAAATATTTTTGGGGTGACTTGCTATTTAAGCTATAGTCTTATTATAAGTGTGCATTACCAAAATAATATATTATGATTTTTCTAACATAATATATATTCCTTGTTTTTTTTCATGCATGCTTTTGGGATACATCTATGTTGTTTGGGTGCAAATGTATACACTTGTACACGTATCCCAAGGTTCTGTGTCTGCTTCCTACCACTGGAGGCTCAATATCAAGCTACACATACAAAACTTTCCAGATTGCTGCACACAACAGTACTATTTACTAAAAATAATATTCCCTCAAGATCAATCTGTATGTTTACCTTAAAAAAATTAGGTTTTTCACTCACAAACCCACATCATGACAACATATTCCAAGCACGACCAAACAATGTATGGCAATGGCTATGAGCCAAATCTAACTGATAAAGCTAGATGTTACACAATGACTACAGAATTAAATAAATATCTGTGAACCAGTCTCATCAAAAATGATAAGACTCACAAAACTGGAATTTGTGACTGTAAATCTACTTGTATTCAAGAGATGCATAAAGGTGCAGAACCTGCTGTAATCTGGTACAAGTGGTTTAATGAGTTGCCTTTCACTTTTATTTCTAAATGTGGGTGTACATTTGGAGAAAGCAAAGCCTGTAATGCTTATGTCCACTATGATAGTAGATTCATGATCAGCTATTCCATTAGTCATGTTGCCCAATAACTCTCTCCTTATGGTCATACGATCTTCAAGAAATACCAGGAGATATTATAGAAGTAGGTGATCCCTAGGGCACAAATTGTCATGTTGGTCCCAAATTAAAAGTAAACTTCGACTTTCTTTGTCCATCGAAAACATCTGAACTTCTTGATGAATGGTCCAGGATCACAATACACACACTTTGCCTATATTACAGCATTGCTGAATGCCTAGCCTTATTGTGACAGTTAATCATCTTTAGACAGTAATAGGATATTAGCAATAACTTTCCAAGTGAACCAAAAACACACATATATAGTAACCATATAATGCCTGTGTAACTATCAGGCTTCTGAAAGAACCGCTATTTAGGAGTACTGTAGAATAAAAGGCAAAAAGTGTCCTCTGCAAATAATGTATGGAAATACGTTTTCATATTAAAAGTTTCATATACAAAAGTCAGAGAATTCAGAGTTTAGGAATTGTGTTTTTTTTTTTTTTTTTTTAATATATATTAAAGAAAACATATTTAGCATTTTACACCAAACTGTGTTTTGAGTATCCAATATTAAGGCCTACAATTCAAAAAGACACTAAAAAGACAACATTTTGGAAAGATGGTCTCATTTATTTAAAGGGACAGTAAAAAAAAAATAATTTGTATGCAATGAAAAATAAACACCAACACAAATTAAAGTTTTAAATAGCAAAGCCTTTATTAAAAAATAACTTACTGAAACTCCACTTCCGCTCTCTTGAGAAGTGGTGACCATCGATCCTGCTGCAGTTGATTTCTTCTCCCTGGCTGCCCTATGTCCGGCGTGCTCTTCTCTGCCGGCAAGATTGGGGCAGCGAAAACTGTCACCTCTCCAGCCTGAACCTGCTGATTCTGAGCCCTGCTACCCCTTGTCTCTCCTGCATCCGGGGTGATGGAGGTCACGGGTGACTGGGGGTCTGCATCATGTGGGGGGGATGGAAAGCGTTCCACACACAATCTCCTCCTGGTTGGAAGAGATATGGAGCTCCCAATAAAGGCTTTGCTATTTAAAACTTTAATTTGTGTTGGTGTTTATTTTTCATTGCATACAAATGATTTTTTTTTTTTATTTGATTTTACTGTCCCTTTAAAAAAAGGACAGCATGCTGGGGTACATAAGTGCCTGAGTTTTGCCACATGTGACAATTGAAAGGCTGTAAAGAAGAACTCAACCCAAAAGTTAAAAAAAACCTTACCCCCCCTGCTCCCCCCTAGCCTAGTTGCCACCCCAGCAAATGCCTCTCACTTTTAACTTACCACTCACAGATTCAGAGATTGGAGTTCACAGCAGCTATCTTCCCAGACTTTGGTAAACTTTGTGAGGGGAGCTGCGTTTTGGCGCGTGCGCAGTTGGAGAAATTTCCCGGTTTGCGACAACTGCGCATGCACCAAAATTGAAATAGTGCCGGAAGAAGACACACATGTTTACTGAAGTGCAAAAGATGGCTGCCGTGAACTCCAGTCCCAGAATCTGCATTGAGGGGTAAGTGCAGCATTTGACAGGTTAGCAGCTAGGCTGGCAGGGGGGGAGGGAGGGGTGTCTATTTAGAGTAGGGGGGTAGGGTTTTTTTTTTACTTTTGGGTTGAGTTCACCTCTTAGCATATATAGATGATGATGATGATGTCTTGGGGAAGAACTCTTTACTGATCCTTATGCTGAAAGAATTAAGACCAGCTTAGAGAAACCACAGTAAGGAGCTCACCTGAAGTCTTATCAGTTTGGGCTGAGCCAAGACTGAGCCAAACTTTGACCCCCTGGGCCCATATCAGAAAACCTCATTTAATCAGGCTTGTAGTAGGCCATTTTCATGTGTTCAACCTCAAAATTAAAATGAAGATGACGCTTCTTAATTATTTCCTCCATGCTTCAAATATATTTAATTCAGTTTGACCTCTACTGATTATTACATTTTCTGACATTAATCTTATCGTTGTTCTAGATCATTCTGGTAAATATTTTAAGGTTTTTAAGCAATAATAATTTATTTTTCAAAATATGTTTACTAAACCAATAACACCGGTATCCTATTACTATATTGTTTGTGATTTTAACCTGTAGCATCACTTGCATGTCTGTCCGTATACCAGAGATGCTCACTATCCATTGTTTACAGAAATACACTGAGATATCTCTTATTTCTCCTATAACATATTTGTTGCCACTTGCGCAGGAATCTCTTGCCGAAGTGGAAGAAAAATACAAGAAAGCTATGGTATCCAATGCCCAGCTCGACAATGAAAAAAGCAATTTGGTGTATCACGTGGATACCCTAAAAGATGTAATTGAGGAAATGGAGGAGCAAATGGCAGAATATCATAGAGAAAATGAAGATAAATCAAAGGTATTGATTTAAAATTAATAAAAGCTGTATTCACTCTTACCTCCCAACTGTGGCATTTTTTGCACAGTCCCAGATGGTTACTGAAATACCCTGAGTTACTCTTTGATCTTCTGGACCGACACCAGAAAAAGATAAAGTTCCTAAAACGCAACTGGCTTTTGGCAGAGAGCCGAGAACATGTGGCAGGAGCAATTGGATACTTTGCAACAATTTAAGATAAGCGAAGAAGCAGTTGTAACAATGTATGCAGGTCTCTAGGGGAAACTGACTTGCAGCTTAAAGGGCAATTCACCTTCATTAGTAAAAATAATACATGAAATAATACAATGAAATGTGTTCAGATTATGTAAAATGAACATGGTAAATAGGGGGTGTAGCCATGAAAATGGTATGGGCAAAATAATTTTGACGTGCTCTATGCGGAAAATCTTTTTGGCCCTCTTTCTATTTCCCAAATGCTGGGAGGTATGTTTACTTGTAAAATTGTCTTTATAGAGTTAATCTATTGAGTTTACCAATCGTTCATTAAAGAAAAACATTGATTGACAGAGCAGACCTTATTAGTGTATCGCCTACACACAGCACTATTACTATTATCCCTAATACATGTTTTGCAGTGCTATTTTCAAGCTGGAAAAAGTACCCTGTGGGCGCAGTGGCCACTGTTCTGTACCTGATATAGAAGAAGTGCTCTAAATCAAAACATTTTATTGATTTATCTAGCTGTTTTGGTTTTCTAAAAATTAATTTTTAATAGAATTGCTTATTTTTTCATGTGAATATCCATTTTGAAACAATAAGCACAGGTAAACAAAGTATACATGTATAACTTTATTCTGTATTAAAAAAAAAAAAATGGGAACAATTATTTTTTAACGCAAGTATTTCTTAATATATCGTTTTTTTCTAAGAAAAAAAAAAACAGGTTTCAAAATGATCAGATTCCATGTTTTGTGTGCTTGATCATGTATTACAGCTTGGAATGTCTTGAGAAAAACATTACATAGTAGTTTCTACTTGTGTTATGCCCAAAAAGGATACTGTGTATACTGTTAAGCCCTTAGTGACAGCAGGAAGAGTACACTTCCCCCTTTGTAGTGTCTTACCTAATTTACCTTATCTATCCGTTCAATACCAGTCAGTCTCACCATTTTTATTCATTGATTTAATTACTTTTTTAGGGCTACTCATGGTTCTTCCTTTTGCTATTTATGGAATACTGACTGATCCATTCAAATTTGAATACCACCAATCAGTATCCTTTTATGGTTTAGCACATATTAAACAATATTTCAAGATAATTCTTATTATGGCATGTGCAACTAAGTAAACAATATAACAACTATTGCTTTTTCCCCCCAATCATCTGTAGGAATTAGAAAGGCAAAAGCATAACTGTAGCATTCTTCAGCACAAGTTAGAGGAACTTAAAGAAGGCATTCAACAGCGGGATGAGTTTATAGAGGTATGGGACCGTGTTTTGAGTAGGTATTCTGTTTCATAGCATTAGAAGCTAATACGTGGAAAAAACTTTATTTTATGTATTTATTCATTTTTGCTTTACCAAAGCCGCTCATAATGTAATATAAGGCACAAAGTTTATTGATTTTAAGAAAAAAATTATATTTAACCTGATTTAACTATATACCCTTTTAGTTAAAGCTTTCCTTCCTATATCCTAAATGAAAGTTTTTTGTTTTTTGTTTTTTTTTTAATTGGAGTCGCTTCTTTTTTCTGTAGCCTTAAAATACATTTTGTATTGTGAAGGAATACAAACCTTAAACAAAGAAACATTTTTTTATATTGATTTCTCTGTTTTAACTTTTCTTATTTCATCTATTTATTTTTAAATGAAAGTAGTACATGCAACTTCTCTTAAGGTAAGGTGCGTACGTAATAAAAAAAAAAAAACACCTCATCTGACACAGGAGGGGTCATAGTATATTGCTGTTTGGGTGTCCATCTCTATTCCCAGATGTTTATTTAATTATTATCATTATGTTATCAATATTCATATATTTAGCTTGCTTGCGTAAGGAGACATTTGCCAAGTAGTAAGGTTGAGAATAATTGTTTTCATTGCACTTGCAAAAATCAGACCATTTACCAGTACAGGTATGGGTCTAGCTTCAATGCTTAGGATTTAGGGCTTTTCCAAATGTTTATTATTTGGATTACCATACCTTAGGTCTAATGCCACATGGGGCTGAAACTCGGCCAGCTGAAACATGTAGGCTGAAAATTAGCCCCTATGTTGGCATTAACCTTTTCCTTATCTTATATCTTTCTTAAGATTGTGTTGACATGTCCAAGGGCCAAAATATACCCGCACAAAATGCTAGCATTTATTTTTTATTATTATATATGAGCAAATGTTTGACTTTCCCCAGGAAGGAAATCAAACACAAAATACCGAATGTAAATATAATAGAGTGGAAATCTCACAAAAATTGCATAGCAATATTTATGGTTATTGCACGCTCAAATGTGTCAAAGCACATATAGGAATAATAGGTCTTTATATGTCCTAAATCTTTTTTCCTGAGGGTTAACCCTGGGAAATTGTACCAGAATACATACATTTCCGTGAAATAAATAATTCCAGTGACGTTTGTCAATGCTACAAAGTTTATAGACCCTTATAAATGGTAAAAAAAAATGTACACTTCCCTATATGGTGGGCTTGTTGGTACTGTGTCAGCTAGTGTATGGCTACCTTAAGGAAACTGGTAGAGTTTTGTTCAGACCGCAAATAAAAATGGCTGAATGTAGCAGAACAACATCTGCAGTGATAACAAAGACTTTCTTTTTCAATAAAGGTTTATATGCATATGACAGAAAGAACTTTTGTTGCCCTTCCATTAACTCCCTAAAGTATAGTCGTTTCCCAAATTTTCTGTGTTCATGATTTTTATGTTTATTCTGTGTTCTACCTGTATGTCTCAGAACATTATACCAAAGACAACATTCCTTGAAAATTCTTTGGATACCCCACAGTAAAATTTACTCCATATTTGATTTATATTATTTTGTTTTCCTTCAATGTCTGCCAACCTGATTCATGTGGTTAATATTTTTTTCATTTCTAACGTTGGTTTCATAACGTATGCTTTTTGTAGTTTTTTGATTAGCAATCTGTATGCTTTTGCCAAATTGTTTGGAGAATTCTGCATGTGAGTGGATATTTTGCCACCATTTTGTCCCATGTAGACCCTTTGATAGAGGACCACATCTGTGGGTCTGCTCACTTTTTCTTTAGCAAGTAGATTATTTCTTTAGACTTTGGAAGGACAGATCATATTGAAAGAATAATAAAAAATGTCACTGGAAGATTCGGGTCCATAAAAATTCTTTGGAGAGCCTGCTGTCACATGTACTTCATTTTTATTATGATCTTGGCATAGTATATTTTATTATGATTTATATGTGGTGTGATTGTGCAAGCATTAGGTGTAAGGGGTGTGTAACCCAGAAAACTGTTCAATTATGAGGTAAAAATCTTTACTGTTCAGGAAAGTTCCCTCTAATTTGTAATTGACCATGTATCCAAATATTCAGGATACAAAAATCAAAGGTTTGTACACATTTCTCCATGTGCATCATAATCTGTCCTGTATGCTAGCCTCTCTAGTTGTTTGAATGATTACTCAGCTTAGAGGGAAGAATTGCTCCTAAATGATTCTTTAGTTCTTATCTTGTGTTTCCCTGTACTGCCTTTTGTACTTTCCTTTTCATCTCCTATTTTTTTCTTACTTTTCACTGTTCCAGGAGAACCAGCGTATGCAGCAGAGAATAGACTCGCTAGTCAGAGAGGTGTATGATCTGCAAGAGACAATTAACTGGAAAGATAAAAAAATTGGGGTATGAAGGAAAAAGAACTTGGGGTTATGATTAGTATTACAGTCAGGAGCAAACTAAAACATTCTAATCACATAGATGACTAGTTACCATGAAATGCACTCTTAGGGGCAAATTTACTATTATTCCCCAAAATTCCCTCGATTTTACTCGAAATTCGAATTTACGCTATCATTTTGCTCGATATCTGATTTCTCGATAAATTTGTACGATTGGATACCGATCGTTCGATTTCACAAAAAAATTGTGAAATTTCCTTCTAGAGTCCGAAAAATTCGAAAGTTCGAACTCTCCGATCGTACAAATGGTATTTGAGCAGGACTTAGTCTCCGAAGCCTATGGGGGAGCTTTCCATAGGCTTCTATTGCAATTCGATAGGTTCAATGTGGCAAAGTAGGCAGTCGAATAACTTTGATTCCTTAAATCATCGTATGATCGGATTATCGAATATCCGATCATTCGATCTATTTGATATTCGATGATCGAAGAAGCCAAATTTCACTTTACGATTTCACTAAAAAAAAGATTGTATGGTTCATTTCACTTGAATTTTGTAAATCTGCCCCTTAATTAATTAATTAAATATTTACATCTCAAAATGTTCATGACATCACTGATCTCACTGACTTTGGCAGAGGCTCCTCTGAAATATTTCCATTAAAGAAGTGAATGACATGGGTTATCCTTCCCTGCGTTTTGCATGAATTCCGGTATTTTTGCATGAAGGATTTTCGCCTGCTTGGTCAACCCACCTCTGGGATTTGCTCCCCTACAAAGTCACACAGTAAGCAGGCTGGGTGCTGCAACCATACGTGTCCAGTTACCATCCTGCAACAACACAAAGAATGCCATTAATAATGTTATGTATTTATTAAAAAAAGTAAATTTTTTTTTCCAAGAACAGTTAATTATAGGGTAAGTGTATGCAACAGGAAGTGACAATTGAAAAGAACAACAACCAATAAAACATTTAAAAATCTCTTTAAGGAACAGTACATTCAGCTTCTTTAAGGGACAGCATATTCAATACATACATGAATCATTGGAATATAATTATAACACACAGCACTTTAACATTGATTCTATGTGCCGATATAGGGGGAAAGTGCAGTGCTTTTATGTGTATCTTTTATTTTAGTTTGATTTGGTCTGCTCCTGACAAGATATAATACAACTGCATGCCGCTTAAAGATTTGGTTGGAGTGAAGCGCTATTGTTAGAGTAATTTCAGACTAGTATGTGCATGTGCTCAGTAAGGTAGAGTGCTTTTCATATATAATGTCTAATCTCGACAGTCTACTATTCTTAAAAGAACAATCTCATCCATGCATTTTTGTAATGCAATAGGAAATGATCACAAACTATAGTTATATTATGGCACATTGATTAAAATATATACAGTATAATAATATAAAGGTATCTTCATCTGAGGTTTTTTAAACCTTTTTTTTTTTAAACTTGCCTTTTAGATTACAAACATTACTTTTTAATGTTTATTTTTCAAAATTGCTTCCTTATCTTTCAAAGTGGTTATTTTATTTTGCTGTTTTCTGTTATACAGAACACAGTCTGGAATCTTACATGGACAGTATACCACTGTATATTCTTTTATTCTTTAACTACAAAACAGACATGCTGAAAATTTTTGCTTTTAATTACAAATGCATACTTCTGAGCATTATTTTGCTTTCACTCTTAATATAGTTAGTTTAACAAGAGTTTCTAAACTATATCTAAACAACCACTTCCCTCACCCTTGGTTGTTGCTGTTTTGACTTGTATACCTACCATATGACCTTATGCATGGTAATTATCTCTGCACTAGTCATCAAATTCTCAGCCTTAAAAGAACCACACATGAACAGTTTCCATTTCCCTGTTTGGCTTAAAAATAACAAAGGCCATTGATGTTTTTTTTTTTATGATTTAAATTATGTTAAGTACAAGTCCTGTTCGTTAAACTCACACTGTTGCCTCTTTAAGATGTCAGTTCCTAGAAGACGTGTTCCCCATATTGCTTATGTGATTGTGGCAACAGAAAGCTTGCATTTGGGATCATTTTCCTTTAGCTGTAAAGATGAAACCATTGTTCTCATTGGAGCAACGATTATTATTTAGGTAACCCCAACTATTCAGTTGGCTGCAAGGATTTAGTTAGCAATTTAGCAATTCTCATGCACACAATCTCTCTGTAGTTTAGTCCTTAAAAATATTATTTAGTAATTTACCTTTAATTTAACATTTAATTTTGTAGCTTTTTTAAGTGCCTTGAGTGTCTGTATTGTAGTGGATTGTTGTGCCTGCATGCTTTCCCCCCAAACCTTTCATTCTGTTCAAATATATTTCATTTTCCCTCTTTTCTCTTTTCTTGCCACTGCACTTCCTCTCTTTGCTGTTCTGCTGATAAATGGCCTGTGAGCAGGCACTAGAGAGACAGAAAGAATACTTTGACTGCATTAGAAATGAGCGAGATGAGCTTAGAGATGAGCTGACTACTGTGAAGGAAAAAATGAAGATAGGAGAGGTACAGTATGTTGGTCGCACCGCAACTGTTGTCTCCTTTACATTTTGCAGTGTATTGAATGTTCTATGGGCAATGGCACTCTAATCAAAACACAAAATACTTTCTGTGGATCGTTTCTTTGTTGTTAATCCATGGTTGTCATTCCAAGAATGCATGCTGCTGTGTTTCTGGTGACAACTGGCCCAGGGTTTACTTTTGCTTTAAATTGAAATATGGTTTTTATTGAAGTCAATGGGAGGCAACCTCCTCCCCGCAGTGTACCCTCCATTTGTTGGAACCCCTGTAGATGTTTCTGAAGTCTCCAGAAACAAATTGTGTAATGTTGATATTATAATATAGCTGTTGCTTACTTTCACAGCAGAGATGAATGAATATATGTATAAAACAAGGGAAAGTTGTGCTCACCACTAATTTTTAAAACCATTAGGCAGGGGTGCAATGAGGCTGTGACCACAAAATTACAGACAAATACAAGAGGTCCTCTGCACTCAACCCATTATCAATATATTCAAGACATTGAGACATTTTGTGCATACAGCTACTAAAAAATGCCTTACCCTTTAAACAAAACAGGGATTGTTTGTCCATATATTGCAATATATTTAAGCTGGCCAACTACGTCAGTCATCCCATATCTGGCCAGTCCTACTCTCAAATTGCATCTGATTCATTAAGAATTCTATTGCTTCATTATACATTTTACAAAGGGACAAAGTTTTACCTGCAACTTACTTGGAACTGACATATTGTCATCATCATAAAAACGCCTGTTAAAAAGATAACCATTAAAAGATATATGAAGCCGATAGTTATACATATGCCCTACCGACATATATTGTGGACTGAAGTGGGCGGATCCTGGACATATAATGGAGGACGCACTTGTCTGTGTAGTGAGAGGATTCAATAATTACTTTTTTTATTTTACTCCTTTTTTTCGTATTTATTTTTATGTCTTGTTTGGGGGGTAGTCTTTATATTTATACAGTGGTTAATCGTGTTTAGGTGAAATTATATTTTGGATCTTCTACACATGCTCTGTAAATACAGCGGTATTGGGTATCTAGGGTTTCATTTGCCACCTTAACAATGGGAAGTACGTTTAGACAGCAAATGTAACATAATGAAACAGAGCTGCAAAGTATCGTGGTTTTAGCAATATAAGGGATACATTTGTTATATAGAAGATAATCATAACAATTACAATCAATGCACTGTATGTAAAATACATTTGTTAAACAGTTAATTGTTTGTAATGTGTAATATGTAAATGGTTGTTGCGTTTTTATGATGATGACAATACGTCCGTTCCAATTTGTCGATTTTCCTGCCAACTCATAAGACCTGCCTTAGTGGATTTAAATTGAAATTATTGATTCTGCACCCAGGCAAACTAAACATTTTATCTTGAGTGCTGGCTACCTCGTGGAATATATATATATATATATATATATATATATATATATATATATATATATATATATATATATATATATATATATATATATATATATATATACACACACACTATATCCTACCTCGTGGATTATATATATTTACCTATACTGCAAGCTGTGGTTTTTGTTTGGGGAGTGCTCCTCCATGTTCCATATATATTATATATATATACATATTTCTAGAAGTATATTGATATGTGGATATTTTTGTACATATGATTTTTACAAAGATATGCATTTCTCCTTTCAGAAACATGGGTTAGTTATCATCCCGGATGGAACTCCTAATGGTGATATCAACCACGAGCCCATGGTTGGAGCGATAACTGTAGTATCCCAAGAAGCAGCACATGTGTTGGAATCTGCAGGAGAAGGGCCCCTTGGTAATTGGAATTGATTTAAGTGGTTTCCTTTATATGCTTAAGTGTTCTAAATTGCCCAGACTTTTCCCATTATCTTAGTTTCTCAAAGGAGAGATGGAATTCCAGTGGGACAACAGTGTATCTAGTGTAACAACATCATTGTATCCCTTATACCAGGGGTGTCCAAACTTTTGGCTTCGAGGGCCACATTGGACGAAGAAAAACTGTCTGGGGGCCACACATGAAATACACAAACCGTTTTGATTTGTAAAAGTAAAGAAAATACACAAAAAAACCTACAATACCAGTTAGATAACCAGATGGAGCTATACACTGTAATAAGGGTCACCTGGATATTAAATAGACTTATTTTTATTACTAACTGGTCAATGGGAAGAGTTCCCCCTCCTCCTTTATCCTTGCCAACATGACATTTTCTCGGTAACTGAGCGTGCCAAGATGGGCCGCATTCATATCCATCCTGGTCCGCATTTGGCCCTTGGGAAATAGACCTATATTTTTAGGGGTATCTGCATTTTCCTGAATTATGATATTAGTCCAGTTAAGCTATAATATACAATTTCACATACACACATAAGAATGAATTGTCTATTTTACCAGCATCCTATGTTTTCTATGGATTCCACAGGAATGATAAATAGATTATATGTTTATCCAGCTGAATAATTCACCAGCACAGAATGAAAATTGTATGTCTTTTATTTTATTTTTAGATTCACTTCTGACCACCATGATATATTTAGGCAATGGTTTTATGACTCTCTTACTGTATTTTGCACATGGTTTGTTTTGATAACTGACCTTCCCTTTAATTTCTTGTAAGATGAGTGCAATGTATGTTGCAGTTATGGAAAAACCTGTATGTAGAGAATAGTGAATGGGTCCATGCACGTAGTGAATGATGTGTAGTTTGAGTGCTAGGCTAGTGCACATAATAAGACTTTTTTTTGTACAGTGTATTTATAAAGTGTAATTATTATAATTTTTTTTTACATATATTCCAACCTTTTTGTTTTGCTGTAATTGAAACTTTTTAAGTTGGACAGTGAAATGATATTGTTAAAGTATAAGAGCCACCTCAAACCCTAGCATAGTTCATTCAAGTCCATCAAACCAGTGCAGAGTGTAAAGACTGCTGACTCCATTGCTCCAGTCCAAGATTGCAGCTTAATGACCTATATGGTTCCATCGTTTAGCCAAAAATTGGGCATGTCTGTAGGCCTACTGTATGATCAGATGCTTGCCCCCGGGCCACATGCTCAGTCAAATTGGGCAGAGATGTGATTATCACACAAGCAAATCTTTATGTGAAGGGCCAGCTTAAAGGGATACTGTCATGGGAAATTTTTTTTTTTCAAAATGCATCAGTTAATAGGGCTGTTTAAGAAGAATTCTGCATTGAAATCCATTTCTCAAAAGAGCAAACAAATTTTTTATATTTCATTTTGAAATCTGACATGGGGCTAGACATATTGTCATTTTCCCAGCTGCCCCAAGTCATGCAACTTGTGCTCTGATAAACTTCAATCACTCTTTACTGCTGTACTGCAAGTTGGAGTGATATCACCCCCCTCCCTTTCCCCCACCCAGCAGCCTAACAAAAGAACAATGGGAAGGTAACCAGATAACAGCTCCCTAACACAAGATAACAGGTCAGTAGATCTAAGAACAGCACTCAATAGTAAAAACCCATGTCCCACTGCGTACTATTCAGTTACATTGAGAAGGAAAAACAGCCTGCCAGAAAGCAGTTCCCTCCTAACGTGCTGGCACAGGTCACATGACCAGGGGCAGCTGGGAAATTGACAATATGTCTAGCCCCATGTCAGATTTTAAAACTGAATATAAAAAAATCTGTTTGCTCTTTTGAGAAATGGATTTCAGTGCAGAAGTCTGCTGGAGCAGCACTATTAACTGATTCGTTTAAAAAAAAAAAAACATGTTTTCCCACGACAGTTTCCCTTTAAGCATCTGCTGTTTTTATCCATGATATTTTCCTTTGCTTTCCAGATGTGAGGCTACGTAAACTAGCGGAAGAGAAAGAAGAGTTAGTGGCCCAGGTAAAAATCCAGCTAGTCTTTTCACTTTTTACAGTTTATTTTTATTTGGGACTTGTCTTTAAGGGGAAACGTAAACCCCCAAGATGAATACTTAAACATATCCTATTAAAGCATCCTACCAAACTGGAATATATATTTAAGTAAATATTTTATTTTATATCTCTTACTTGGAGCTGCCATTTTGTGACGGTATGTGTGCTGCCTCAGTGATCACCTGACCAGAAATACTGCAGAACGAACTGCAACAGGAAAAAGTGTGGGAGAAAAAGTCTGTAATTGGTTCATGTGACCAGCATGTTTTGTTTGTTTGTGTGCACAGCGAATCGTAGGATCCCAGGGGGCGGCCTTAGTACTTAAAATGGCAGTTATCTATTTAGGATTACCCAATTACACATACTACTAAAGTATATTATTGTTATAATTGTTTATTTAAATGAAGCATAATTGTTATAATTGTTTATTTAAAATAAGCTGTTGTATGCAATATATTTTTCGAAAGACCTACATTGTTTAGGAGTATAGTTTGATATTTCACTGTATATACTAAACATTCATTCAATGGATATGGCGTGTGCTGAACATACTTTTGTCTAGTGTTTTTATCAAGCAATACCTGTATACATTTTTTTTTTTATTCCTTCCACTAAAGAGTGCAGGAAGTGAAACTGAAAGTGCTTTTATTTTGCAACTTTCTGATTGCGGGAGAAAGAGATGGTTAATCATATTATCCATTCTAGTGGAGTGCTTCTTCTGTGTTTAACTTACGCCAGACAGAATAGATTTTTAATGCATTTATTTTGTTTATTATATTGCACACAAGTGTATACTGACCTTTTAAGAGAACAGAACAGTTACACACATTCCCAGTCTCTTTGTAATGATCATTTTATTTGAGTAATGTCTTGCTATCTTTATTGTTTTGACATAGATCAGAAAACTCAAACTCCAGCTTGATGATGAGCGCCAAAAAAATACCAAGAATAATTCCACTACAACTGATCCAACAGGCCTGGAGAACGAATCGAACCTGCAGTTCATAGAGATGCAGAGTTTGTATCTACTTTGTTTTTTGTTAACCGAATTTGGGGATCTCTGTAGCATTGAAACAAAAGGACTGCACCTATATAATGTATACCTCAGTATATATTGTTAAAGGATCAGGAACACCAAAAAATGAAATTGTGTTAAAGGAATGATAATATAAAGTACTGTTGCCCTGCACTAGTACAACTGATGTTTTTGCTTCAGAAACACAATTATAGTTTATATAAACAAGCTGCTATGTAGCCATGGGGCAGCCATTGAAGCGCAGGATATACAGTAGATAACAGATAAGTTCGGAGGAATCTCATTGCATACGACAGAGCTGATATCTGCTGTGTATCCTGTGCCTTTTCTCCTGTTTCAGCTTTGAGTGGCTGCCCCATGGCTACAGAGCAGCTTTTTTATATAAAGTATTGTGGTGTTTCTGAAACTAGTGCACTAGTTTTACCAGTGCAGTGCACCAGTACATTATATTTTCATTACATTTTTTTTGGTGTTACTGTTCCTTTACATTTCATTGCTACTCCCATTAGCTGCTGGAAATGTGTTTTTACTTTTTATTTAGTGTTAATAGTTCTTACTAAGCCTACTAATACTTTGGACAATTTACTACAAAAATCCCCTCTTTATTTTGATTTTAAAGGATCAGTTCAGTGTAAAAATAAAAACTGGGTAAATCGATAGGCAGTGCAAAATAAAAAAAATATTTCTAATATAGTTAGTTAGCCAAAAATGTAATGTATAAAGGCGGGAGTGAGCGGATGTCTCAGAACACTTTCTGCTTTCCAGGTCTCTGATTCAGTAGGTGACATATTGGGGGCCACATGGGACATAACTGTTCAGTGAGTTTGCCATTGATCCTCAGCATTCAGCTCAGATTCAAAAGCAACAGTTATGACCCATGTGCCCCCCTCAAGTCACTGATTGGTTACTACTTGGTAACCAGTCAGTGGTAATCAAGAGAGCTGAAAAGTAGGAAGTAGTGTTCTGTTCTGTTAGACATTCAGTCACTCCAGCCTTTATACATTACATTTTTGGGTAACTAACTATATTAGAAACATTTTTTAATTTTGCACAGCCTATCTGTTTACTCTGTTTTTATGTTTATACTGAACAAAACCTGGAAATCACATAGTTTTATTGCCATGTTTATTTTTAACAGCGACTTAAGCTGCTCAAACGTACTCCTGCTTTAGCCATTTAAACCAGGGAACTAGTTATTGCTGGAAGCACCAGCAGCAAGCCCATACTGTCTGTGAGAATTGCTGTGAGGATAATAAATTAGCAAGTGGAAGTTTTTTCAGTAAAATAGTTTTCATTCCCAGCTGCCCCTGCTCTTGTGACTTGTGCCAGCACTTTAGGAGGGAACATGGGTTTTTACTATTGAGTGCTGTTCTTACATCTACCAGACAGCTGTTATCTTGTGTTAGGGAGCTGTTATCTGGTTACCTTCCCATTGTTCTGTTGTTAGGCTGCTGAAGGGTGGGGGGTGATATCACTCCAGCTTGCAGCACAGCAGTAAAGAGTGATTGAAGTTTGTCAGAGCACAAGTCACATGACTTGGGGCAGCTGGGAAATTGACAATATGTCTAGCCCCATGTCAGATTTCAAAATGAAATATAAAAAAATCTGCTCTTTTTTTTCCAATAACAGAGGAATCCTTGTAACACCATTGCTGACTTCAGGGGGGTGGGGGTGACAGAGCACTGTAATAATAGCAATGTAGTCTTTTCTTCTCAATGTGTAATGCTGATTACGGCATATCATTCAGGATATACTCCTTGGGCCTGTTTGGGTGACACTTACCCATCAGATGGGTAATGTCGTATTGGGTTACAGAAATTTGTAGCTATGTGGGTGAAATCTCTTTAAAGTGATACTGACACTATAAAACTACTCTTCTTTTGCTGATGGGGCTGCTTTTGTAAGTCATTGTTACTTGAAGTTACCAAACATGACTGTTTTCCTCAACCTGTCAGTTAGAGGTTCTAATGCTTATAGATAACTGCTGCACAAATATGGCAGCCTCCTCATAGAGGAACATGGGGAATCAGATAGGCAAAAGCATTGGTTTTTTGGCCAAATTATAAATAGCATGCAAAGGCAATGTCACAATAGATGTAAAAATAATTCAATTTCTGGTGTGAGTATCTGTTTAAAGTTCACAGTGCAATTTCAACTTCGAGCTAATGGAGGGTGACTCAGAGTGTTTTGTCTCTAGTCCATGTAACTACAAATCATTGTTTTTTGGTTTTTTTTTTATTATTTGGTAGAAAACAGGTATAAAATCTTTAAATTTTCTGTATAATGAAAAAGATATTAAAGTTTGGTGATATCTTTTATTGGCTACCTGAATGAGTAACAATTTCAAGCTTTCAGAGCACACAGGCCCCTTCATGCCTGACTAAGGGAAAGCTTGCAAGTGTTACTCAGGTTACTCAGTTCAGGTAGCCAAAAAAGATATCGCCAAACTTTACATTTTGTGCATTTTTTCAAATGGCTAACACAGTACTACATCTTAAAACTTTTTCATTATAGTGTTTGGTCTCCCTTTTTTAGCAGGGGTTTTTATATGTTGCTCAGTGCTAAATTCCTCTCCTCACATGAACAATACAGATACTTATTAAAGGGGTGGATCACCTTCAAGTTAACTTTTAGTATATGCTAGAAGGGCCAATTCTAAGAAACTTTTCAATTGGTCTTTATTATTTATTTTTCATAGTTTTTTAATGATTTGCAAGTTTCTTCTGTTTCTTTGCAGCTTGCAAATGGGGGTCACTGACACCATCTAAAAACAAATGCTCTGTAATGCTACAAATGTATTGTTATTGACACTTTGTATTACTTATCATTCTATTCAGTCCATCCCGTATTCATATTCCAGTCTCTTATTCAAATCAATGCAGGGTTGCTAAGGTAATTTGAACCCTAGAAACCAAATTACTGACACTGCAAACTGGAGAGCTGCTGAATAAAAAGCTAAATAACTCAAAAACCACAAACAATAAAAAATGAAAACCAATTGCAAATTGTCTCACAATATCACTCTCTACATTATACTAAAAGCTAACGCAAAGGTGAACAACCCCTTTAAAGGGAAACTGTCATGGGAAAACATGTTTTTTTAAAAACGCATCAGTTAATAGTGCTGCTCCAGTAGACTTCTGTACTGAAATCCATTTCTAAAAAGAGCAAACAGATTTTTTTTTTATATTCAGTTTTGAAATCTGACATGGGGCTAGACATTTTGTCATTTTCCCAGCTACCTCTGGTCATGTGACTTGTGCCAGCACTTTAGGAGGGAACTGCTTTCTGGCAGGCTGTTGTTTTTCCTTCTCAATGTAACTGAATAGAACGCAGTGGGACATGGGTTTTACTATTGAGTGTTGTTCTGAGATCTACCAGGCAGCTGTTATCTTGTGTTAGGGAGCTGTTATCTGGTTACCTTCTAATTGTTCTTTTGTTAGGCTGCTGGGTGGGGAAAGGGAGGGGGTGATATCACTCCAACTTGCAGTACAGCAGAAAAAAAGCGATTGAAGTTTATAATTGCACAATTCACATGACTTGGGGCAGCTGGGAAATTGACAATATGTCTAGCCCCATGTCAGATTTCAAAATGAAATATGAAAAATCTGTTTGCTCTTTTGAGAAATGGATTTCAATGCAGAATTCTTCTGGAACAGCACTATTAACTGGTGCATTTTGAAAAATCCCATGACAGGATCCCCATTTTGTATTCACCAACTAGCTAGTTATGTGTTAGGTTTATGGCACATGCCCCAAATCGCCTCCTACTGATTATCCATTCGAAAGCACTTTTTCTCCCAAGAATGCTCTACTGGGCTTTTATGGACTGAAAAGCACAAATACTGGTGTGTCCACTTCCTAGCAAATGGCAAAGCCTTTTTCAAATATTTGTAACAAACAAGGGAAAGTTGTGCTCACCACTAATTTTAAAACCATTAGGCGGGGGTGCAATGAGGCTGTGACCACAAAATACATATAGACAAATACAAGAGGCTGCGCTCAACCCATTATCAATATATTTAAGACATTGAGACATTTTGTGAATACAGCTACTAAAAAATGCCTTACCCTTTAAACAAAACAGGGATTGTTTGTCCATATATTGCAATATATTTAAGCTGGCCAACCATGTCAAAGTCATCCCATATCTAGCCAGTCCTACTCTCAAATTGCATCTGATTCATTAAGAATTCTATTGCTTCATTATACATTTTACAAAGGGACTAAGTTTAACCTGGAACTTACTTGCTGCTTTCAGAGTAAAACTCCCAAACTTGGTTGTACTTTTATTAGACACCAGTGGGATCACCTGACTATAGTTGGGAGGGGTGGGAGCTACAACAGAGAGCTGGTCACTGCTCCTATATGAATTATAACAAACAAGGGAAAGTTGTACTCACCACTAATTTTTAAAACCATTAGGCAGGGGTGCAATGAGGCTGTGACCACAAAATACATATAGACAAATACAAGAGGTCCTCTGCACTCAACCCATTATCAATATATTTAAGACATTCAGACATTTTCTGATACAGCCACTAAAAAATAGCAGCTGTATGCACAAAATATCTCAATGTCTTAAATATATTGATAATGGATTGAGTGCAGAGGACCTCTTGTATTTTTCAAATATTTGACCTTATCCATCACAATATTTACCATCTTATTTCAACCTTATTCTTCTATTCCATTTACACACAGTATTAAAGCAGTATGATGATGATGTTTCTCTGAACTTTGAATGTTTTCCTCCTTTTCTTTTTTCCATAGGAGACGCTAATAGACAAATTAGTGAATATAAGTTCAGACTTTCAAAAGCTGAGCAAGATGCAACAACGCTGGAACAAAATGTATGTTTTCTGTGGTAATATATTACCAGTTTCCTTCTATATAACTTTCCTTACTCCCACTAATTAGTACAAATATTTGTTCCCATGCTTCGATCGTGCTATTTGTTCTTTTCAGGCTGACCAAGTGACCCTTTCTTCAATTAAAATACATTGACTTGCTGAGCTGATTGTGTTGATCCAAACGACTGTTTATTGCTGCAATGGAAATGTATTTTAATTTAGCGTTTCAACTAGGAGGGCAGCAATAGCAGTGTGTCTTGCCTCTATAGACACTGGGGACACAGGTTAAGGGCTCTTTCAGACGAAGAGATTGCAGGGAGATTTGTAGCCTGCGACAAATCGCCGCGTGTTTGAAGCAACAAATCTCCCTGCAATCTCTTCGTCTGGAAGAGCCCTAAAAGGAATGGCAAAACAAACAATTATATTTTCCCTAATAACAGGAAAAATAATTCTAAGCAGCTCTGCAATATACATTCATTACATATTTTCTATGGATTTGAAGTTATATGTATTGCTATTTAAAGTGTTTGTCCTTGTCTATTCTCTGCCCTGGTGGCTCAGACTGATCATACAATGTAAGACAAAGCAGCTGCATAACAAAACTGTCTTTGCTGGGAAACAAAGTTAGTTTAGGGGTTTAAGTGTGTTAAAAATATACACACAAAATATAGATAAAAAATGTGTTTTTGGCAGTTTACTAACCTGCGGTAAATATACATTTGCAAATTTTCTCACGCAAGAATATGCGGTCACCAGTTATCTAATTCGCTGAAAATAACGCTACATACACATTAACGCCCGGTTTACTAAACAGCGAAATTTTACCCCCACCTATCTAGGAAAAGTATTTTTTCGCCAGAAAATTCTCAAGGGGTAGGAAATATCCCATAATATTTTTTTTTTAACCATCATTCTCTACTGTAGCCATTACTAACAGTAGAGAGATCTGTAGCTATTTCTGACAGGATGTTTTGGCGTCTGCTTCTATCTGATACAATAGCAGCAGTTTCAGCTCAGAGGCATATTATTGGCAGCAGGCATCACAGTCCAAGGATTCGTCAGCCTCAACACTTTTGGCAGGGGGTTTGGTTTCATTGTGATTGGCTACATTAAACTGTGCCTTTATATGATTTAAAGAGAGGCTGGTATGATTTCTTGTTCATAGGATTCTATTGGCAGAAGGGTGTGTGCGTGGATGGATGAAGTATGGGTTTATATGATACATACATGTTTCATTGGTGTCACTCTGGTAATGTTGTTGAATGGTATAATCCATCAATAAAGTTTGGAGTTTTGAAGATGCATTTCTGGCCATAAATGTCACAGTAAAAATCGCCATAATTACTGCCATAAAACGAGACTATTTTATAGCATAAATATTTGCAAACTTAATTTGTCACCAGAAAATTCACAACTCGCTTAAATTTACCGCTAACATAAGCTGGTTAGTTAACGTAGTTATCGTGAGTGATTGCAATGACTTCTGAGCGCATCGCTGTTTAGCAAACTTAGTCGATGCGAATATTCTGGAGGAAAAATGTTCGTAGCAGTAACATGCGAAAACTTAAAGTCAGATTTACTGCACTTTAGTAAACGGACCCCTAAGACTTTTGCAACATTGTTTAAATAGTAACAACCAAGAGCTAAAGGGGAACACCGCAAAAACCTAACTTAAGCTTTGTGAAAAGTAAACATAATTTCAACAACTTTGCAATATACATCAATTAAAAAATATATAGACTTTTCATGGTTTCTGATAGTTCCTTAAGCCTAGCCCCCTGCTAATCCGTCCGACATCTTTACTGAGCTGGCTGACTACTGTTACTTTGTATCAGCAGCCAGCTGCAGTCCTCAGCTTGCATCCTCCAAATTCCACAATTCCGTGCACAAGTGATTTCAATAAGGATAGGAACATAACAGTGCAATGCATTGTGGGTTATGTAGTTCCTGCATGCTTTTTAACTGTGTAACAGCTGGATTTCAGCATAGAAAATGGCATTTAATTATACTCTTTGAAGAAATGGATAACTGTGATGGGTATATTAGGGGTTTCTGTGTTATGTGGGCCTCTTTAAGCAAATGCTGCTTCAATAGCAACTGTTTTTAAAAATAAATACGCTGGAATTGTTTAATACATGTATATTGGAAACTTGCTTAGAATTATGTTTCGTTTTCTTATGCAATTTTTTATTTTAGGATTGACTTGTCTTTTAAGTGCAGACATTCAAACTTTCCATTTTTTTCCAGAATTGTAGCATTTCTGTCCTTGATACTTTGTGCAGGCTGATATAGAATTAGGGATGCACCGAATCCACTATATTATTTTGTATTCTGCCGAACCCCTGAATCCTTCGATAAAGATTTGGCTGAATACTGAACCGAATCCAAACCCTACTTTGCATATGCAAATTAGGGGTGGGAAGGGGAAAACAATTTTTACTTCCTTGTTTTGTGACAAAAAGTCATGCAATTTACCTCCCTACTCCTAATTTGCATGTGCAAATTAGGGTTTGGATTCGGTTCGGCTGGGCTGAATAAATCAAGGGTTGGATTTAAAAAAATGCTTGGATCTGGCCAAGTGCTGGATTCCATGCATGATTATTTTGATAATGAGCAAATGTAAATTTGTAAATGCAATAAATACTCTATGTTTTATAGGTCATGAGGCTTGAAGGACAAGTCGTAAGGTATAAATCAGCAGCTGAGAACTCAGAAAAGGTCGAAGATGAGCTAAAAGCAGAAAAAAGAAGACTTCAGAGAGAGGTATTTCACTCCAGCTGAAATCATTAATTGCATTCTTTTCATTGTCTCTTCTTTTAGGGCCTAAGGAAATTTTTTTACTAATTATATCATGCTGTATTTGCTTTAATCCTGTGTTTATCTGTTGGGGGGAGAAACAAAATTTTACCAGTAGTTATGTTACAGAATTGCTACAGTCAAGCAAGCAGTGAAGAGAATAGCAGTAAATACCTATATTGCTATGATTTAGAATGGGCGTCCCCTTTCATTCTTATGGCTATAATGCCTATATCATGTCTAGAATGTTAATAGTAAGATGAATTTCCCCTTGAACCAGTTATCTGGATCATATCTGGATCATATTGCCGATTATGCTGCTGGTTGTAAAGCATCTGACTGGCCAGTGTCGTAGATTTGGGGTATTTTGGGGGGTTCTTCTCTAAACTCTGTGTTTCCTTTTTCACAACAGCTTCGAACTGCTTTGGACAAGATGGAAGAGATGGAAATGACAAATAATCACTTGGTGAAACGGCTAGAGAAGATGAAAGCCAACAGGACTGCACTTCTGTCTCAGCAGTAATGAGAATCCAATGAAAGAACCTAATGCACTGCTCCTATAAACCAACACCCTCACAGTGTCTTCCTATAGGACATCTTCACTAGCACAACTGGTGCAATTGCTGCCTTGTCTCAAGGGCTAAGCTGCAATATGACAAGTTGATCTTTTAATTTATGAGAGGATGAGACAAACTGACAATGAATACCGTGTTGATTTCCCTCTTCAGTATATCGACTGGGGGTAAATTCTAAGGTGAATCAACAGGCTGGATCCCCGGCTTTGGACACAACATTTTATTATCTCCACATTATTTTAATTGCGTTTACTCACTCTCTGTTTAGTTTTTGTTTCCTCCTGCTGATCAACACCCACCTGAACATGATCTGATGCGGTGCTGAGACGTAAGACCTTACCCAACCCCTATATTCTGCAACTGTTTAAAGAGAAAACACTTTTCTTGCCAAATAAGGAGTCAGACTCACCGATTCACTTCCCTGCTTAATGTGTCATTTACTCTTCTGCAGCTCTTTCTCTGCTTTCTCTGCAGTTCTCTAAAGTGGAAACAAGTGATCAATATCTACAGTATTGTGCCGGGCAACATGCGTTGCAGCCAGGAAGGGGTTAAAAGCAAAGTGCCTTCCTAGATTTCAATTCACTTTTAATGCTGTTAAACTGTGCAAACCTATTACATCTAATTGCTCTAACATTTATACTTAGAAACAGTACATATTTGGGGGGAGAGTGAATAATGCATTAAACTTTATACCTTTGGAACAAAAGAAAAAAAAAAAACACTTTTGTAAAATATTTTAACTTGTATACAAAATGTTTAAGAAAAAAAACAGGGATTGTAAATACATTGTGCTTTTATTGCATGGGTGATGGCACATTTGGGTAACAGAATTTTAATGAGATTAATTGGCAGAAATGATAGATATGACTAAGATACTGAGTATATTATACACCTGTATAATCTGCTGCTTGCGTGTGAGTGCAGTCCTCGAGGTAAAGCTGAGGGACCTATTAAATGGACACTCTAATGAACACATCATAGTTATCCTGGAGTTTGTGCATTTATTACAGGCTAACGCATTTCATGCATGGAAGCTGACTACAAGGTTACTACAGACCTGCCTATAATGTAACTGGATTAAATCATGAAAATGTAATGTGCTTAATCTCAATGTGATAAGAATTCCCTAAACATTTTGAATAGTTTCCGTAATAAGCACGTTACTCTTCACTCTCCAAACTGTCTGCATTTGTCTCTCTTCATGCAGGAGGTGGAGTCAGATTTCAGTTGGGGGGGGGGGAGATTGCACTGTTGTCTAGAAGATGCATTAGGGCTAGGCCAGACGGGGAGATTCGGGGGCATTTTGTCGCCTGGAGCGGCGCACTTTTTGAAATTGCTCCAAATTGCCTCGCCGGGCAATTTGGAGCAATTTCAAAAAGCGCGCCGCTCCGTGTGGATACGAGCCGGCGTTTTCAAGCAACGCCGGTGCGCTTGGGTAAGTGGCTGTTCGGGGAGGTTCGGGGGCTACAAGTCGCGGCGAGAAGTCGCCAGGTGACAAAATGCCCCCGAATCTCCCCGTCTGGCCTTAGCCTTAGAGCTCACGCTTACAAAATAACTGGCATAGTTGAAAATACAGTTTTTTACATGTAGGATTTGTTTGTTCGCTAGAAAACATCTTTTAGGAAAAGAAGTCTCCGTATAGACCTAGCTGTCAATCAAGATCTGACCCCAATTTCGGCATGAAGAGAGAATTAAGAGAGACAGGTTGCTGAGAGGGACACTGAAGATTAACTTGATTATTTCATAAATGGTTATATTTGTATTTCAGGTGAAGCTTATCTCAAATTTTCATTTTCGTTATGGATTCCCCCCCCCCCCCCAAGGGCTCTTACACATTTGCATTTTTGTTTCATGCATTCCCCTGCAGTGGCTTTTATGTGCATTCCACCATAATGGCATGCATGAGTAAGCATATCCCATGCCTTACTATGGGGCAGGATTTACTAAATTCACATGAGGGATTCGAATATTCGATCGAATTTTAAAAAAGATTCGAAAATTAGGCAAATTTGACCAAATTCGACAATCGAATATTCGAATTGGAATGATTCAAATATTCGAATTTAATTTTATTCGAAAATTCGATGTGCGAATACTACCCCTTTAAATTTAAATTCGATCACCTACTTCGCCAGATTAAACCTATCGAAATGGGGATCATTCCCTAAGTTCGAATAAGAAGAATTTGATTGATCGCTTAAAAATCATTCGAATATTCAAATTTTTTTTAATTCCCTATATTCCCTGGTCGAATTTCGAATTTTTTTCATTCGAAATTCGACCAATAGTAAATCTGCCCCTATGTGTTTGTACTGCACAGAAGCACCAAACCTGGATCCCATGCAACTTGATGCCAAAACCAGGGGAACTTGTAAAAAAAAAAAACTTGTGTAAGAGCCCTAAAGCAGTGACATGCTGATAAATAGTGGTGATGTATGTGAAATAGTAACAGAATTAAGTAAAAGCAGCATTGAGCAAATAATCAAAGTAATGTGTGGGATAAGGAATACATGCAGGTAACAAGCAATGGTTCACCACAGAAATGGATATTGGTATACCATAGTTATCTTTATACTGGCTAGGGGTGCCAACTGGCTAGTGAATAAATAATGCTTGATGATCATGTTATAAATAGGGAAGAAAGAAATGTAATTCAGTGAATTGTACTTGAATTTTGTGAAACGTTTTTAAACATCACTTCTTAGACTGTACCTCTGTTTGCCAGCCTAAAATAAATACCACATCTTCCCAACACCCCCTCAAGGTAGCTAAGCAATAAAACAGAATATGGATTTGGTCCCTTGATGACTGAACACAAATAAAAAAGCATGCATAGTAGGTATTGTAGCAACATGTACATCAGTGATTTTCAACCTTGTGCCTCCAGCTGTTAAGGAACTACAAGTCCCACAATGCAATGAAGGAGTCTGCCAGCCACAGTCAGGCAAATGCATTGTGGGACTTGTAGTTTCTTAACAGCTGGAGGCACAAGGTTGAAAATCACTGATGTACATGACAAAGGTTCTAACTAGGTATGGGTCAGCTCAAAACAGCCAAGTGAGATCCATGGCTCTATTTTAAATCGTAGCTGTAAAAATATCACCTGAATAATATAAGGGCAAATCTATGTAGAAGAATAAGCTAAAATAATTCCTGAGCAGTATGCAAAGTTGAATCAAACTGCTGCAATAGGAGGCTCTCTAAAATAGTCAGTTATTTTTTATTATTGAAATCATCACACGTCAAAGCTCCTACAAAAACACCAATATTATGAATTTTGGAAGCGTCCAAAAAACAAGAACTGAAAACGTGTGCAAAGGTAAGTACATTGCGTCATGAGTATGAAAGGGCAGAGATGATGGAGTATCCAGGAGCAGTGGATAGTGGGTGGGACAGGGATCATCAGCAGGACTCCAGGCCTGGAATAGGGGAAGGCAACCAAGAGGTATGTTCAAATATTGTTCTCTAGGCATGTACCTCTTCTGCCGACCCCTAGTCAAGTCTAACCTGAAAATGCAATATGCAAAATCATTGTCTTGTTAAATAATAAATCATGGTTATCATACAGCTTTTATTCAAAAATGGTGCCAACCAGAGAACAAGATCTCAAAATATGCTGGATCATAATAGACTGTTATACTTCAAGTCAGAGTAGGGCTATTTGCAAACACGGAGATGCTTCAATAGAAGTAATACATCTTACTGAATGAAACATTTAAAGTGACTAAGGGGGGGGTTAGAATTGCAGTTGGTTCTGTTTTCTCAGTCCACAGGAGTCATCTGCAAAATGCTAGCACCTTTCAAACACAAAATTGGGGAGATTTGCCAGTTGAAGGATGCTGCCGTCTTCTGTAAAGCTTTGAAGGTAGCAGGTGAGTCCTAAAGGCTTTGTATAAAATGTGTTCTGTAGTCCAGTGCCGAGAGGAGGACCCTGTCCAAGATTCATTGTCCTAAATAGTTAGAGAACATTATTTAGACACTAGTCTACAACCTCTTGTAAAATGATATGTGTGAATGCAATTTATACAGCTGCTTAGATCATTCTCAATATTGTTCCCTCCACACAAAGATGTACAATATGAGCCCTTGGTGCTCTAGCAAAAAATGCCATAAAGTGAAATATTATTGTGTGTTAGTTAATTATAAAAAATGCAAGCACCAAAGCTATGCTGCAATGTATCCAAACTCTACATTACAAACAGTTTAGTTGGACTGAATATGAAATAATAATACCTGCAGTATTACTAGCTATGAAATACATCAGATTTTACATGGTGGAAAACCAGCAGGTCTTTCACTTAGACAAACTATTTAGGTAGATCATTATTATTTCTTCTCCCTCAAATCACATCTGCTAGGCAGCATTATACTGCGGTCTGGTTCCTGTCCCTTGATCGATAAGCAAGGATGGCATTTCAGGTGCCATTGGGTGGCCTGTAGAGTTTGTTAGTTGATCTGATTATGTACCACGTACAAGTAAAGAGCAGCTCATGTGGCTTCTTTAATTACTGTTAAGTAAGACTAAAACAACTAGGGACTTATAGGGGCAGATTTGCTAAGGGTCGAATTTCGAGGGTTGAAATCAAAAATCGAATTCGTATAATTTTACCGCTATGGATCTATGGAACGATCAAATAGAAACATCTGATTTCACGAAAAAATCATACAAAATCCTCAATTTTCACGAAAAAATCATTACGATTTTTTCGAGAAATCAGAGGATTTCTATTCGATAGAAAAAAGCCTATGGGAGCTTCCCATAGACAAATATAGTAGGTTTAATATGGCGAACTAGGCAATCGAAAACTATTTTAAAGGGCCAGTACTTCGACCATCAAATGGTCGAATGATTTACTTATTTACTTAGTTTTTGCATTCGAATCCTTCACCCGAGCTTAATGTACTGTTTTTCTCCAAAGGATCACTAAATCTAAAGTTTAATTTTAAACCCAGAATAAGCCCAACGCAAAACAAATTAAATATTTGTAGAAATTAGCTGACAGTATAAAAGTAGTACAGGCCACAGTATAATGTATGTACTCCTGTCTTACACATCCTTGCAAGTAAGTAATTTGGGAAGGACTGGGCCTTTGAACATACAGTATGGCCTTGCCTTATCTACATACTTGGGGGCTGGATGCAGAGCCACTGAAGGAGTATATACTCTGGAACACAAGGTTATCTCTCTCTCTCTCACTCTTCCCTAGAGGGACAGAAGGATCTCTCTCCCTGAAAGATGGATATATATATATACACACACACACCTCTCATATACACAAACCTTATACATGTACTTATGCAAACTGATTATTTGCTTTAGGCTAGGGGTGTCCGACCTGCAGCCCATGATGGATATGAATGTGGCCCAGCTTGAAACACTTGGTTCCCAAGGAAATGTCATGTTGCAAAGGATATAGGAGTAGGCAGGAGGGGGGACTCTGCCCATTGCCCAGTTAGTAGTAATAATAATAATGTCTATTTAAAGGAAAACTATACCCCCAAAATGAATACTTGAGCAACAGATTTATAATTACCCAATGGCACATACTACTAAAAAAGTATATTATTATGAAAATGGTTTATTTACATAAAGCAGGGTTTTACATATAAGTTGTTTTAGGCAATATCTTTCTATAGAGACCTACATTGCTTGGGGGGTATAGTTTTCCTTTAATAAACAGATTTCCTATATTCCAGTGTATAGCGCCATATGGTTATTTAATTGATATTGTAGTTCTTTTCTGTGCATTTTCTTTACTTTTACAAGTCAAAAGTCTTTGTGTTTTATGTGTGGCCCCAACTGAAGTTTTGACTGATACACCAGACTTTTTCAAAGTGACCCAGAAATACAAACATCAATCTAAATACAGGTTATTTAGTTTGATGCTTGTATTTCCAGGTCACTTGCTGGTGTGTTTTTTCTTCACTTGCAATAAAGCAATTTCATAGGTCTTGTGAGTAGTGATGGGCGAATTTATTCGCCAGGGCCGAATTTGCGGCAAATTCCCGCGATTCGCCGCTGGCGAATAAATTTGTGAATCACCAGCGAAATTTCGCTTGGCGAAAATTCACCAAAAAAACCAAAAAGACGCGACGCCCCGAAAATGATGCGACGTGCCGAAAATTACGCGACGTGCGTCGGAAACGACTTAAATACAGCTCTGCTGTACTGCTTACTTTAGAGGTGGTTACTTTAAAGGGATAGTTCGCATTTCAGTTAACTTAGTATTTTATTGGTCTTCAGTTTTTATAGTTTTAGAATTATTTCACTTACTCTTCTGCCTCTTTCCAGCTATCTAGCTGTGGGGTCCCTGACCCTGGCAACAAAAACAGCTGCGGGGGTACAATTGTATATTTGTGTTCTCTTTCTAGTCATTCCCTCTTATTTTTGTTTTTATTATAAGTAGGGAGAGACTCAGGCAGGAAGTGATGTCACACCAAGCTAATATGGCAGTTGCTATCCCAAACATACAGATATAGCTTCTAGAGCTGTTTAATCAGGTATGGTAATGCATCCTGCAGAATACATATGCTGTTATAGCTTGCACTTGTGGCTAATCTATTGGCAATAAACTGCTTCGGTAGCTTCCCTCCTTTAAAGGACAAGGAAAGGGGAACCCGTCGGTAGGTGCCAAATAGAAGGCAACCCCCAATGATTATAATTGCTTACCTGATACCATGTGCCAGTACTTCTGTAGAAATAATGCTGAGCAATCATTCACTTCTTCAGTCTTCAGTGATCCCAGGTGGGTGCGTGTACAGCAGAGTGATAAATACAGCTTTTTGCTTAAAATTTTACATTTCATTCTACTGCACATGTGCCATCCCAAATGACAAGAAATGCAGTTTAAGCTGGGGGTAATTATAATCACTGGCAACCCCCCCCCCCTCAATGATTTCACCTTTTCTTCCCCTTTGATGTGAACTGTCTTAAATTCTGTTCACAAAACTATACAAACTTCTGCCATGAATTTATTGGTAACAGTCTCTTTGTAGTCTTTTCCTGCCAAGGACAGAAACAATATTGGAAACTATTTCTTGACATAAGCACTGGACTAGTCCCACTAAATCAAGATGGATTGCAACTTTCACTGCATTTAAAATTTAAAGTGATACTGTCATGTTTTGTTTTTCAAAACACAGAAGTAAATATTGCTCCTCTAGCAGAATTCTGCACTGAAATCCATTTCTCAAAAGAGCAAATCGATTTTTTTTTCAATTTTTTAAATGGGGCTAGACATTTTGTAAATTTCCCAGCTGCCCCTGATCATGTGAATTGTGCCAGCACTTTAGGAGGGAACTGCTTTCTGTCAAGCAGTTGTTTTTCCTTCTCAATGCAACTGAAGGAGTCACTGTGGGGCATGGATTTTTACTATTGAGTGCTGTTCTTAGATCTACCAGGCACATGTTATCTTGAGTTAGGGAGGTTATCTATGGGGGCTACCTTCCTATTGTTCTGTTGTTAGGCTGTTGTAGAGGAAGAAAGGGGTGATATTACTGTAATTTGCAGTACAGCAGTAAAGAGTGACTGAAGTTTATCACAGCACATGTCACATGACTGGCGGCAGCTGGGAAATTGACAATATATATTGCCCCATGTCCGATTTCAAAATGAAATATAAAAATAATCTGTTTGCTCTATTGAGAAATGGATTTCAGTGCAGAATTCCGCTGGAGCAGCACTAGTAACTTGAAAAAAACTGTTTTTTTCCCCAGTATCCCTTTAAAGTAATTTATATCTATTTATATATATTATTCTGTTTGGGACATCACTTGTGCTTTATCATACATTTAAAACATATTGGAATGCACCAAATCCAGGATTTGTCTCAGTATTCAGCCTATTTCAGCAGGATTTGCCCAAATCCTTATTCCTGGCTGAACTGAATCCAAAGCCTTAAAATCAAGTGACTTTTCATTACAAAACAATGAGGGCAACATTTTATGTAACAATATTCATGATTGTCTTTTTGGTAACAACTTTTTTTTTTTTAATAAATGCACTTCTGCAATATTAAATATAAAATGTAATACTTTTGGTCGTTGTGCTCTAAAGAATTTCATATGAGAGCTTGTGCCCAGGTGTATTAATTCTTTTTATATGTGGAATGGGAATGTTACCTATTTATAAATAATTAGTACAGCTAGCTGTAACTGAATGTAACTTAACCCTTTGGCTGCTAGAGTGCTTGTTGAACTAGTAAGAGCTAGCCTTGACTATCTGTCATAGGAGAGTGTTTGATGCATTGTTGCATTGTGTGTAAGGTTGCAACCTGGCTGGTACTTTACCCGCCTGGCGGGTATTTTTGATGGTTGATCCCAATGTTATTAATAGAAAAAAAAAATTACATAGGAAGGCCGGTGTTTTTTTTTCAAGAAAAGGTGGAAACCCTAATTGTGAATTATTACCTTTTATAGAGAGCAGTTGAATAGTCACATTAGGTTTCTATCCCCTGTTAATGATAGATGGTGGCAGCAAATTCATTTTCTGGTTGCTGGTAAGTTTTGGGGTGTCTGATGTTAGTATAAATTGCGTGTCAGGTGACGGAGTGTAAACCCTTGTAGCCACACCCAAGAGTTTTGTGCAGGGCTGGATTTGCCCTGAGGGCACATGGAGGATGGCTTCCTCCTTCACCCCTCCATCTCAAAGAATAGCACACATAGACATCTCTATTTCTTGCCTGAGCGCTAGCACCTAGTGGCTTGTACTATGTAATCAAACGAATTGCCAATGTGGCCTTTGCTGCCTCGGCTGCAAATCTGAGCCTGGAAATGTGTGTCTGAGAGTGTTGTTTTCCTAACAGTATTAGGGGCAGATTTACTAAGGGTTGAATTAGAGGGTTAAAAAACCCTCGAAATCGACCATGGGAATATTTGGGAATTGTTGGGGAATGAAAATCCTTTGAATTAGAATATCTAATTCAAAGGATTTTACCGCAATTCGATTGGTCGAATGATCGAATAGAAAATCGTTTGAATCGAATGATTCAAACGATTCAAACAATTTTAACCATTCAATAGAATTTTCAAAAATAATGAAACCCAATTCGGTAGCTTTGATCTGGAGAACTATGCAGTCGAATAAAAATTTAAAGGGGAAGTAATTAGACTGTCAAATAGTCGAATAGATTTTTATTTGAATTATTCAAATCATTCGATTCAATCGAATTTTCAAAATTCACTGGTCGAAGTGGTCTTCAAAAATTCAAATCTTTTTGAAAATTTGATCGAACTTCGAATCCTTCATGTGAATTTAGTAAATCTTCCCCTTAATGTGTTCTTAGCATATGAATAGCAAAGACATAGGGGGGAAAAATTGAAATCAAATTGGTGTCAAAAGTGTTTTTTTTCAATCGTAAATGGACCGTAGTTGGAGATGGGCCTTCTGTAATTCGGAGCATTTTGGATAACGGGTTTCTGGAGGATCCCATACCTATAGTTGGCTTGCTTTAACTCTCAGGTCAAGATGCATTTTTGCTTTAACTATGAGGTTAAAAAACATACATACATATGTATATTATTAACATATCCATAACTTGAGGGCTCTAGACAATTTCAAAAGGACATTCAGCTTTACAATACTATGTGAGTCTTTGGCTTATGCCACACAGGAAGATCCAGGGAGATTAGTTGCCTGGCGAATAATTGCCGCGTCTTTGAGGCGACTAATCTCCCTGAATGGCTTGCTGAAAATGCGTTTTTCGCTCGAAATTGCTTTCAAAGTCGTGGCAATTTCGAGTGACTTTGATAAACGCATCTCCGTGTGTGAAATCTTCCCGTGTGGCCTAAGCCTAAACCTCGCTAATGTCTTATCTTATGTGCGATCCCTGTGTTTGTTTACATTTCGACTTTTTAGCTCACTTAATAATATTAATACATTTCGATTAGTGGAATTTCAAATTTATGGGCGTTTAGGGGAGTTTTAAAAAACATGAATTTCAAAATTTGACCCTTGATAAATGTGCCTTGGTGTGTGTGTGTGTGTGTGTGTGTGTGTCTGTCTGTCTGTCTGTCTGTCTGTCTGTCTGTCTGTCTGTCTGTCTGTCTTATGTAATTTCTCACCTGTGTGAAGTACATTCTGGAAGAATTTGATTCCAGAAGTTTACTTTGAATGTTCTGCTGTACCCTTTTATGATGCTGTCTTCATGTAGAAAATGAACCTCAAGCTTTGTAGATTGCACATTCACAACATTTTGGGGAGCTATATCTAGGCTAAAAATAATAATCATATTTAAACTGTTATTTTCCATACAACCTTTGAAGCAGTAAATAAAGGTATTTTATCTAAATATGAAACCTTTTATAGACATAGGCATAAAAATCTTCATTGTAGTAAAAGGCATAGAAAAGCATGAAGAATACCTTGGGTTGGAAAGAGGATCCAATACTGAATACGATATTATAACACTGAAAAAGTGAGAAAGGAAAGAACACAAGATCCGCCTATTGATGACGTCTACCAGAATACTTTTCAGCTAATGATCAAACATCCATTTCTCTAAGAGACCCTTACAAGAGCTTTACCCCAGAAGTCAAGTATGTGTCTACAATGGACATTGCAGAAGTACTGACTGCATTTCCACATAGTAAACAGTAATTGGTTTGGCACATAATGGTTGTTCTATCTTCTTTTTTTTTTTTTTTTTTTTTTTAAAGTGCAGTAGACAGATGTCAAAGGCCTCAACAATGTGAAAAGCTATTTCACAAAATGATTTCATCAGAATTAGTACAGAATACTACTCTGTGGCAATGACTTTGAGGAAGCAGAGAAAAAAAAGAAAAAAAAAAAAGAAATACTTTTATACAGAACCATCTCTTGCACTCCCCTCAAGTAAAGGAAAGTATGTATATTATTTGGCAAGTGAGCACCGTACACAGTTTAAATTGCTTTCTTTAATGCTGTTGAATTAAAGTGGACCCGTCACCCCCAAAAAAATTCAAAATCATATTTTATCACATTAGTCAAGCAAAATGAACATTAATTACACTATATAAATTATTATAATCTTGTTTCCTTCAGTCTGGGAATTCATAATTATAGCAAGCAGACAGGAGCCATATTGGGGACACTGTTATTAATGCAAGTCTTGTATCATCTCAGAATCTTGTTTGTGCACCAGAATGGGGGACCCGATGTCTATCCCCATGTCCTGGCTACACAATTAAATGGTTAAGAGAACTGGGGGAATGTGTGGGGAGCAGTGACATCTAGGAAGTGCTGAATGGAAAGTGAAAGTAATTATCTGCCCCGCCTCTATGTCTAAGTCATAGAGGAATGGCAGACAATATTTGATTGACAGCTGAGATTTTTAAATGAGCTTAAAACAGCTATGAATGCTTTAATAAAAATTTGAAATTGGATTTCATGTTTAATTTGAAAAGGGCTTTTATTATACAGATTTTTGTGTCTGGGTGACGGGTACACTTTAACAAGTCTTGCTGTGTTGCATTGGGAGCATTGTGAAACAAAACATTTTTCACACACACACAATGGCCCCCCTTACATCTCGACATTTTTCACAAAAGTAATGGTCCCCACCTATACTTGAACATGAGCACTTGCATCTCAACATTTTTCATAATCGCAATGGCCCCCCTTATACTTCAACATGTGACGCAATGGTTCAACACATTTCAAAATTTTGCACAAAGGCAAAGGTACCCCCTTACCAGGACTGTATTTATATTAACGCACCCTCTGGTGCCTACAGATGTATCTTTAATTAAGAAATACATTTTAAAAAACCGCCTAGCGCGTTCTATGGATTTCCTTAAGAAATCCGGTGGAAGTGCTGGGGGGTGAGGGGCCAGCTTTTTGCAGAAGTGACATCCCTTCTGCGTAGGGGTGTATTTAGTTCTGATGCCTAGGGCAGCATTGGACCTAAATACAGTTCTGCCCCTTACATCTTTACATTTTTCAAATATGCAATAGTCCCCCCCTTACATCTTGACATTTTTTACATACACGCGGGTCCTCCCTTACACAAGGCAGGGGTCCCCACTTACGTCCATTCATTTTTTGACATTTGTCACATTCCCAAAGGTCCCCATGCAGGACTGAGAATTAAAATAGGCCCTGGCATTTCAGGTACACAAGAGGCCCATCAGCCCACATAGAGGCCCAAACAGCCCCCACCAGCCCACTAAACACTGACTTTCTATGGGACCTTATAGCAGCCCATCTGGCATTTGCCCTAACCCACAAATGGCCAGTCCGGGCCTGTCCCCATGTTACAAACTTAGTCCCAGAGTAAACCGCATGGTCCCATTCATAGCTTACTCTTCCACCTTTAACAACCACCTTTGGCTGGACGTGGTACTGGAGTGGAGAACTAGAAGTGTGACTTGCAATATTTGGAGCAGTGTTTCGGCAAGATATCGATTGGGCAGTTTTGATGCGGTCCTACGACCCATCAGTGTCCATTTCCTTTGTATAGTCCAGTCATTGGGCCCTAAAGCAACACGCTTTATCTTTGTTATATGTATAGAACAGGCTTATATCAACTTATCTTAGCCGCAATGTATAAATTAGTTAATTTTTCATAACATGCCCAGTCCAGACACCCACAATCAAATGATGTCCAGATAACGTGTATTAGCTAGTAATTGTACATGTTGTGTCTTAGTATGTCGGAGTTGGAGTTGTAACCAATTAATCCAAAGACACAATTCCAACTGGACCCCCAAACAATTGCTTTCTGTGCAGTTCTAGTAAATAATGTATATGCAAATCATGCTTCCATTATCTTAACCGCAATTTATAAATTAGTTCACCTACAGGGACAGCGCCGATTTATTAGCAGTTGCTGGTGCCAATTTGCTAGCAAAAGAGACCGGCGCTTGCGGTGATCGCCCCGGCAAACAGTTGTTACTCTGCAAATTCACACTGAACTTTACCTCTTTCGCCAGAGTTGACTTTGCCACCTCAGACCAGGTGAAGTGCAGTAAAGTCGCTAGATCTTCCTCAATATACTGTCATTTACATCATAACCTGCGAGCCGAAAAAACGCTGGTGACTTTTCCTTTTTCCAGGGTGATTACCTGCAAAACTCCACACTTAAACTTTTTTTGGGTACCAGTTTTCCCCATATAGTTTCAAACATATGGAACATCAATATTACAGTGATCTCATGTGTAGGGCATTATATTAACTCTGTTGTGTTTTAAAAAAGTGGAATTTGTAAGTATTTGCACCAACATTTAACATAAAGACATCCATACTATTTTAAATTTCCCGCCCTATGCATATTGAATTAACGCTAACGAAAAGTTGCCAGCATTCGGTGACCAGGATGAAACTCTGCATATTAGTGAATTAGTGTAGTCTGAGCACATTTGCACTTGAACTGTTGTCGTGAGTGAGAAATGGATGCTGGCGAAAATTCGCCAGTTAGTAAAACTGCCCCTCAGTCTCCCTGTGGTGTCATGCCCCAGATCTCAATGTTCCATCTGCAGAGCACTGTTCTGGGTGAACCCAGAAGTCACAACCTTTCAACCAACTAACGTGTTTCATCGAGATGACTTCTCAAAGGCTTGTTATTCTTTTTACAGTTTATTGCTGAGCTTCAAGCACTGGTCTACCTGTAAATTTGTTTGCCCCTCCACTCCTTGTCACCTTTTACCAATCATGTGTTAGCTGACTTGCAACTAAAAATGGTCATATATGGACAGATTTAGACTGAGTCAGCAACTTATCTTCTTGTGCATTGGGCCGCCAACTGATAACTGGGGATAAATCACCCAAATATCAGCCGGGTAGGTTTTAAAAAGCTGATGAACAAGAAGCACATTGGCATGTTGATGTGGTTCTTATCCTATATGTCTCTATTGATCAGAATGGTTGATGCAATTGTTGGCCTTGATCACCCAATTTGGCCCATCATGTTGGCTGCCAAATCAGATCTGTTTAATTGTGGACTCTTCCAAATGAGAGGATATGGCCATGTATAACCACCTTTAATTTAGCATTTATGCACCCATCTATGACACTATGGTTGTAGGAGGTCCAGGCGCACTTCCCTGAAACTGTGGATTAAAATATATAGTAGTAGAGCAGGCACTCAAAGAGCAATCTTCCAGACAGACATGCAAAATTATTTGTTGTTTATTTGGTACACAAGGACACAGCCTTAAGTGTTTTGTTTCTTACAGACACTTGATCATAGGCTGATGAAAGCAGGCCCGGACTGAGAATGAAAATTGGCCCAGCTATTTGAGGAAAGAGGCCCAATCAACCCACACAGAGTCCCAAACAGCCCCCTCCAACCCACTAAATACTGACCTCCTATGGCACCTTATAGCAGCCACTCTGGCATTTGCCAGAACCCACAGATTGCCAGTCCGGGCCTGCTCCCAGGCCAGCACAGGGTCCATGTGGAACTGAAGGATTAGTACAGGGAAACTTCTGAGATGAATATCTCTTCAACTGTACTTCTTATGTTAGCTATTTCTATGGCAACTTTTGTTCCATTAATGTGAACTGTTAGATCTGTCCATTTGTTACAAAGGGGAATAACCCCTTTAAAGTTCAATGGGCTAATATGTTACAGCAAATGCATTACATTACACAAGCCGGGAAACCTTAAAGGAAAACTATACCCCCCGAACAATGTAGGTCTCTATAAGATATTATTATATTATTATTATTATAAGATAAGATATTGCATAAAACAACTCATATGTAAAACCCTGCTTCATGGAAATAAACCATTTTCATAATAATACACTTTTTTAGTAGCATGTGCCATTGGGTAATCATAAATAGAAAATAGCCATTTTAAAAAATAAGGACAGCCTCCTGGGATCCTAGGATCCAACGGTGCACACAAACATACCAAACAAACTATAAAGTTAGGTCACACGAGCCAATTAACAGACAGAGATCTGTGTTTTGCTTCAACACTTCTTCCCTTTACAGTTAGATTTGAAATATTTCTGGTCAGGTGATCTCTGAGGCAGCACACAGACCATCATGAAATGGTGGTTCAAGGCAAGAGATGTAAAAGGTCAATAATTACTTAAATATATATACCAGGTAGGTAAAATTCTTTAAGATGTCACTTGATTTGATATAAACTATCTGTTGCTCAAAAATTCATTTTCGGGGTATAGTTTTCCTTTAATAAATGAAAATGGAGTTGTTATATTGACCTACACATTTGCCCACTGCATAGTTTATGTTCCATATGTTAGGAAATGTAGGGGGTACCCCCAAAAAAATTATGGTTTTTGCAGCCTATCACCTTGCAAATATGAAAAGACGCTAGTGTTTTTTTGGGAAATTTTCAACTAATTTTTAAAGAACTCCTATCTACTCTATTGCACTTCACCTGGTCTGAGGTGGCGAAGGCAAGTCTGGCGCAGGAGGTAACATTCAGTAAAATCCGCATCTTAGTGAGTTGGTGTAATAGCGCTCTTTTGCCAGAGCAAAAATTCACCTGCCATTAGGGTGCGAAGCAACTCTGGAGCAACTCATTAGTCACTGCGCTCTTTAGTAGATTTGCCCCCAAGTTGGCCAATTTGTTTTTATTTAAAAGAACATGATTATGAATTGACAATAAATAATATAGCTTTTTATGAATATACTATGTAGGTATATAAAATATTACTGTGAAATGAACAGTTTTTTTTCATTTGCATATTAAAGGTGTGAGGCTGCTTTGCAGCAGGGATGGAGAAGACTTTATGGGTGCCACAGGAATACTTGCCCCTCCCCCATGTAATAGTATGGCCTGTGACAGTCAGTCAATACAGCTGAACTATAAACACATACATTTCACTCCACTATGGTTGCTGCTTTTTTACAGGTACCATTGGTAAATAGTTGAATACAAATAAAAAAGCCCAGTTTACACCAGGGGCTTAAGGAACCCTGGAACACCCACTCAGGGCAGGAACTAGGGATAGGCAGAAGAGGCACGTGCCTAGGGCACAAGGCTTGGGTGGTGCAAGGCACCTGTCACCTACGTCTAGTCTGGAAAGTGTCCCATTACAGAAAAGTCATGAGTGTCTTCCGCTTGCCGCAGTTAAAGCACATGGAAGCGGGCCAGTTGGTGCATACATGCGATTGCATCTACCACTGACACAAGGTACCACCTCTGCGTATCAGCAATCTAGTGTTCAACAAGGTTTCTTCAACAGGGTTAGCAGTGAAACCTTTTAAAGGTGTAGTTCACCTTAAAATTTACTTTTAGCATGACTGTTACTCTGAGACAATGTGCAAGTTGCCTTTGCTTTTATTATTTGTGGTTTTTGAATTATTTCTCTTTTTGTTCTGCCAGTTTAGAGTGTCAGTCACTATCTGGCTGCTATAAGGAATGCACCACCGAATTATGCTGCACCACTTATACTCAAATTATACTGAGGAACTTCAGATGGTGTATAAAGGCGTAGACAGGAACTAACCTCCTTAATTATAATGCAAGCACCAAATCATTCACCAAGTTGAGAAAAAGTAATAATACAATGTAACTTTTACTTAACTTCTGAAATAAAAATATCAATTCCATTATTGTGAGTAGTACTGTGAGTTGGGGAGGTTGCAGCTGGGATGGGGGAGAAGGGGCTCTGCAACTAGGGTTGCCTAGCCGGTAAAACACCCGCCAGAGCCGGTATTACAAATTTACCGGCAATGTAGCTGCCAGTAAATTTGTAATACCCCTTAAAAAAGGCCCTTGCCCTGCCTCTAATCCAATTAAGACTTACCTTTCTCACGTCTTCAGACGATCTCTTGCTGTGGCTCTGCCCCCTGTGATGTCATGCCACACCCCTTTGTCATCACACCCCACCCCTTTTGTTCCCGCCCTCACTGCTGGCCGGTAAAAAGTTTACTAAAAGGTGTCAACCCTATCTGCAACTGAGGGGCCTAGGGGATGCTGTGGGGGCCCCTGAGGCTGCAGGCCCAGTGGACCCCCCTGTCTGACACTGGATGAAAAGCATGAAACCGGAGGGTGATGTAGACAGTGTCTTTAGATTTACTGATCACCAGCTAAAGGTCTACCGGTAGATCCCAATCTATCATTTGGGCACCCCTGAGCTAAAGCCAATAACCACTTCTCACTACTAATATGGTTTGACCTCTCAGCTGCATTTGACACCATAGCTCATCATCTCCTCCTCCAGTCCCTCCATTCACTTGGCTTTCACAACATGGCCAGTGGGACTTGTAGTTCCTTAACAGCTGGAGAGCCAAGGTTGCAGATCCCTGCCATAGATGCTGGTCCAGATTGGCCTTCTAGAGAACAAGAGGATCTCCTGGTGGCTCCAAGCCCCAGTCAAGGACAATTCCCCAGCCCTTTCTTGTTTTTATCATAGACCCATATGACACATATTACATTTATAACTGTTTATACCTATTATTGAGAGAGTGAGCATCTATTGACAGACTCCATGGTGGGCCCTGGGAGGCCCAGTCTGACACTGCTTGGATTATTGCTTGCTCATATAGCTAATGTAAATGTTTTACATTTATTTGTGTGTGTGAGTATGGGAATAATGCCATTATATATGTTATGCAAGACCTTCTTGCCTTGCACTCCTCATATACAGTATGTTTATGCAAAATGTATATACTTTATCCAGTACTGCATTCTGCCTGCAGGGATTAATAACAACATGTCAGATACTGAGCAACTATCCACAATAATAATAAGCTGATGCTGTATATTCTTATCATACATTGTATTCTATTTGTGCAGCAAGTGTAGGAATAAGTAGCTATTACTTTAACATGGATACTACCCTATGTTGTGTAAGTGTTGTGTCATTTCTTCCTCCCCTTCACTCTTTCCATTTGTCTGTGTAACCAGCGGCATGCCTTTTTTGTAATGGAGTTCCTGAGTGGGGGCAGCCTGGAGGATGAGCTGGACCGACACGGTCCGATGGACAAGGACAGAGTAATGTAAGTGGCTCATGTGGTAAATTCATCCAGAATAATATCACTGAGAAATGGTTGTATACCAATTGCAATAAGAAGTCTGGAATAATATACTATTTACAATTTGAAAGTAGAAAGTATCACATTCAAAGTATTCTCATTTTCTTAAAAGAAATATATTGTATTATAGGATAATCCATTATTTCCTGTTATAAAGGTTCCATTCTGCAGAGATGATCTGTGGCCTGAAATTCCTGCATGGCAAGGGGATTATACACCGGTCAGTATAGAATTTCTTTACTGTAACATACAACAGCAGAAGCCGCACACAAGTTGTGCTGTAAATCGGCAGCTTTCATCTCTTTTTATATTGCAGAGACATCAAACCCCTGAATGTTCTCCTAGACCACCAGGGACATGTAAAAATATGTGACTTTGGCCTGGCAGAGCGGAACATCTTCCCAGGAGACACCACCACAGGGGCGGACGGAACCCTGTTTTACAAGGCCCGGAGGTAAGAAATGGAGATACAGTGTGTCAACATAGTGCATTTTGTTTTTATAGTAGAAACCCAGTAAAAGCAAGAAGTATAGGAGAATTTGACCAGGACAACAGAAAAGTATCAAAATTCAAAGAAATGGAGGTTCCACTGTTATATAATAATAATAATAATAATAAGAGAGTTGAATTCTGTATATGTGCATATGTCTACATGAACATTAATTTCCAAGGCCGTAGTTATCACAGTCAGTATAGATATTGGTACAAAGAGGAGAGAACAGGGGTGGTTCACCTTCAAGTTAACTTTTAGTATATTGCAGAAGGGCCAATTCTAAGAAACTTTTCAATTGGTCTTCATTATTTATTTTTCATAGTTTTTTAATGATTTGCAAATTTCTTCTGTTTCTTTACAGCTTTCAAATGGGGGTCACTGACAACATCTAAAAACAAATGCTCTGTAAGGCTACAAATGTATTGATATTGCCACTTTTTATTACTTATCAGTCTATTCAGTCCATCTCCTATTCATATTCCAGTCTCTCATTCAAATCAATGCAGGGTTGCTAGGGGAATTTGTACCCTAGAAACCAAATTGCTGACACTGCAAACTGGAGAGCTGCTGAATAAAAAGCTAAATAACTATAAAACCGCAAACAATAAAAAATGAAAACCAATTGCAAATTGTCTCAGAATATCACTCTCTACATTATACTAAAAGTTAACTCAATGGTGAACAACCCCTTTAAATGCATCACTTTACTTTATATCATACATAGGGTTGCCACCCGGCCGGTATTTTACCGGCCTAGCCGGTAAAACACCTGCCAGGGCCGGGGCCGGTATTACAAATTTGTAATACCCTTAAAAAGACCCATCGGCAAGCCCCCAATCCCCTTTAAACTTACCTTTTTCTCTTTCTTCCAGGCTCCACTTTGTGGCCACGCCCCCAAAACGTCACCGGCCCGCCCCTTTTGATGTCACAGGATGGCCCTTTTATGGCCTCGCCCCTTTATGATATCACAATCCGCCCCCACGCCGGTCGGTAAAAAAATATACAAATGGTGGCAACCCTAATCATACATGTTTCCATTGCTTTCTCAGCTTTACACAGAGCTCTAGTGCCAGCCATGTTGTGCCAGGCATTACCCATATATAACAATAGCTGCTCTATTACAGGTTTCTACCAATAAGAACTAGCAAATGTCACAGTTCTGATCCAAGCGAGAGAAACCAACTGGTCACATGTATTACTCACTGCACTCCATTCACTCAATGGGCAGCTGAATGTGTTGAACTCTGTTGCCAATATTATCCCAGTAGACATACTTAGAAGGCACTATTTTCTTTTCAAGATGCTAGATGGAACTGCGGAACAGCGGTGGACTGGTGGTCATTGGGCATCACCATCTACGAAATGGCCACTGGCAAGGTCCTCTTTATCCACAGACAAAAAGGAGGTCATTGAATCTATCATCAAACATAGGCCTCACATACCTCACTGGCTGGATAAGGATCTGAGACATCTTCTAAAAAAGGTGGGTAGCAACAGTAGGATAGAAATATTGTAATAGTCGTAAATATATTTCTACGTCATTGCTTTGTTTAAAACTGAATTCAAGATTTCTGAATCTAACATGTTTATCAGAGTGTATCTCTTTTGTATTCTTAAAGAGACAGTATGCACTAATTTACACTATTGCTCAAAACAAACACAACTTATGGTAGTTGATTTGACCTTATTTTTTGATTGTCCATTGATTCTTTAGCTCCTAATAAAGAAGCCGAAAGATCGCCTTGGGCTGCGAGGGAACATCAGGTGCCACCCATTCTATGACTCCATTGATTGGGTGCTGCTGGAAGAAAGAGTTGAACCCCCTTTCCAGCCTAGAACAGTAAGTACACAGTTTGTAATACAAATAAGAATTATTTTAGCCCTGAATGAATAGCATTGACTAGTGAAATAATGAAAAGATGTAAAATCAAATGACAGATTGACACACAAAACTGCAATTTTAACAGTACAGAACTTGTCATATGGATCTCTAAAAGAATATACTGTAATTCTAATGCTCATGACAGATACATAGATTTTGTATTATATTTACTTAAATAATATTTTACCCTTTCATGCACCCATCAGAGAAAATATTCCAGCCATATGATGGAAAGCCGCTGCCATTCCTAAGGACACAGGAAGATGAAGTAGCATAAAGGGATAGAAACATCATTCCGGTTTTTCATTTTTAAATTCCGGCTGGCTGGAGTAAGTATATAGGCTCGTGTTGTGTAATCCAGCTATTAATAACAACATACTTCCATCTAGCACAGGTACACAACATCAGCAAACAGTAAGCATAGCTGTGGGTTAAGAAACTTTCCGCCTGCTGTACAAAGGCCAGATCATCTCTTCTGCTTCAGCTCCACCTTCACCTGGGATTCCATCTTCCAGAGTATGAGTTTGGTAACATCAGGTACTGGAAACATACAGGGCAGTCACTAGCCTGGTACATCTGGTGAGTATCTTTATGTGGAGCGAATGGTACGTGAGTGTGTGAGTGAATGTGAGATGCAAAAGGATAAGGGTGTAACAAGAAGTCAAGCAGAGTCTAAGATCACAGCCTGCTTTGTTTTCTTGCTCATCATGTCTATGGAACCCATACCCTGTTAGTTATTTATATAGTTTTGTAGAAATCCAGGTCAAGGGTTTTTTCCCATCTGAAGTAAGATGGGTTTTTTTTACCTTGTCCTGGAAGTTTTGATGTCAAATGAGCAAAGGGTGGGACTTCACAGACAAGTGCAGTTTAAGCCTTGCGAGTTTGTCATGTTGTGTGAGGTGTCACACCCAGTGTGAATAGTGAGTGAATGGCCAGTAACAGGGTTGAAGCCTTGATGTGGCGTTACTGCTCACATGTATAAACATGTGCTAATTCAACCAATGTTGAGAATGTGAGTGAAGTATTTGGGATTGAGGTCTTGACCAGGGCCGGACTGGGAGGGAAAAGCAGCCCTGGAAAAAGTATTGAAGCAGCCCATTTATTCCCACGCATGCAAAGCATGATATATGTTTCTAACCCCAAGGTTAACTAGAACTAGTGTTTATTCATAGATATTTTAAGAGTCCATTATCATATAATCCCCCGCAAAATTATACACCTTATGTGCTGGAACTGGCTCTTGCAACAAATATCTCACCCTAGTTTCTATCATAACTATTATATCTGATAGCGTAACTACTCCTTTGTGGGCCCTGGTACAGGATGGGCACCTGGCCCCCCCTGTCTGGCCCTTACCTCTATAAATCCCATGCTGGAGTGTTGATAGCATGTGTGCTGTAAAATTTCCCCCTAGATAACCACCTGCCATAACCAATATTGTGGCTCTGCTGGGCCCCAAGGGGGTGAGGGCCCTGGTGCATTTGCACCCTCTGCACCCCTGGTAGTTATGCCACTGAAAATACGAAAAAGCCAGCACACAAGGCAAGTGCAAACCGGGGTCAAGCCCCTGGTGTGTTTATTACGTCACAACACACCAGGGGCTTGACCCCGGTTTGCACTTGCCTTGTGTGCTGGCTTTTTCGTATTTCCACTGAATTCCGGGGAGTGCCGTCTCCCTAAAGCTTCTCAGCACCAAGCGTTACCACTGAAGGAGGGCCTGAGTGTGCACGTGAGTTTCTTGTATTGCTCCAGTTATGCCACTGACTCATTTACAATTCTAAAGTGATTGGCTCATTTCCATATTAAAGACATTCCTAATTTGCATTTTTTAGGTGAGCAGCCCATTTACATTTTAAAGTAATCCGCCCATCGGGCATTTGCCGGAAGCCACAGATTGCCAGTCCGGGCCTGGATGAGAAACAAAGCTAGGGTGGCCTGATCGCTTGAAAATTCAGGGACACTTCCAGAAAATGCAGCCGGAGGGGTTGCACTGCTTGCAACTTCAACTTGCGATATGAATTTATTAGACATGGCCCATGCTGGCTATGGGAATAGTAGTATGGAATGGTGGATTTTTGAAAGAGGTGTGTCAACCTGTACAGACATTTTTGGGTAAAAAAAGAAGCAACTAGCCATGGCCTGAAGTAAGTAACCTGAATAGACCCTCAGTGATTCTGCCTTTATTTCTCATTGCATTATGTGTAAAAGTTTGCATGCCTTGCTTGCTGCCTCACTCACAGCTTTATCCTATATAAGCAACCAATCATGTGAGGCCAGGCATGAGCATGACTGAACTGCACAACTCAGAATGTCACCTCACATTCTGTATATTCCGCCTGGTAACGGCGAATTGACTAAATGTATTGTTGTTACAGAAACTGCTGTATATATATCACGCCTACCGAAACATGTAATAGAAACTCTAGTTCCCACATTTTCCATCACACTACCGAATTGACAAGGGAGGTTCTAAAGGAGGCGCCAGTGGGCGGGGATAGAGTGAGTTCCCGGGCGGCTTTTGGGAGATAATGGAGAGCTAAATAACAATTGCCTCACCTCCCGTGCAAAGAACAAAGGTAATCTTTCATGTACAATATTTTAATCGCACCTCAGTACTGGTCGCCAGTTCATGCCGCAGCCATGGTGTAGTGTAATGAGTGCGGAGCGTCGATTCTACGTGCGTGTACCTAATAGCAGTCCCCTCCGAGGAAAATAAAGTGTTTTAAAGATGTACCGCAGCGACTGTGCGGTCACATTGAGAAGGCAACGTTACTACGCAGTGCATGCTATGAAAGCAGCTGACTGCTGGCGCGATTGTGATTGTGATTACCCCTCAGATATGCAGGCCCAGCGCGCGGGTGTAATTACACCATACTGCTCGACCTGTGCATGTATTCTTTCTACTGGTCTGTTTTGGTAAGCCTGTAGCTATAGCAAAAGATCACACTGCTGCTTCACAGGAACTTCTGTCGTCAACATCACTTTCAGTTGCATAATTGCATGCTTCAATCATCCGTGGTCTTGTTAATGCAATGGAATATATTTTACTTCCATAAACAGTGACATATGCTGTACACTTCACTTACACCCAACTATTAAGTTACTGGGCCCCACTGCAATGTTATGTTGGAAAATAGTATGGGAAATAAACCTGTCCTATGCAGTGTAGCCACCTTTAAACTTTATTAAACTTCAAAACGCCCAGAAACTTAACTAAAAGTTACTGTGCCCTGCAACAGTGTTACACCGTATAGCCCCCTAAACTTTACTAAATATACTAGTAAAGTAAACTAGACAGTACTGAGCCCCACATCAATGTTATGCTGGGAACCCCTAAACTATGTGAATAAAACAGACATACACAGTAAGTTATTATTTTTTCTTTCAGGGCTGTGGCATGGGTACATAAATCATTCGACTTCCGACTTCGCAGTTTATGGTACCTTCGACTCCTAATGTATTTTCCATGTTGATTGAAAGAAGTTAAATGCACAGCATACATGGCTTTTATCACTGGCAAAAGCTCAAAAATATATACAACATCCTTTTCCTATTGAACAATTACACCACCAAGGGTTGTCCAATAGGCTGAAGTTCAAATGTACTTTCAGAGGTTTGGTGTATCCATAGGCACTAGGGTTGCCACACGGCCGGTATTTTAAAAGGTTGAACCCAATGTTATTAATAGGAAAAAAAGATAAATATATAAGAAGGCATTTTTTTTCAAGAAAAGGTGGCAACCCTACTAAGGCACTGGATTTTATAGTGCCTATGGGTGCCACCTTTTCTTGAAAAAAAATAACATCCGTCCAATATATTTATCTTTTTTTCCTATTAATAACATTGGGATCAAGCATCAAAAATACCGGCCAGGTGGCAACCCTAATAGTGCCCCCAAACTGCGCATACGCATAACGTCACTTATGCATAAACCTGGTTAGCAGAAAATGGGCCCTGTACCCCTTAACCCCCCAGCTCTGACATTCAAAACTATAAACAATATCCTTTTCCTATTGAACAAGTTCACCACCAAGGTTCAAAAGAATGCAAGCACTCCTGCAGCCAACCACCAAGGTTTGTCCAGTAGGCTGAAGGTTTGGTGCATCCCTAGGCACTGGATTTTATAGTGCCCCCAAACTGCGCATAATGTCACTTTTGCATAAACCTGGCTTCCAGGTTAGCAGAAAATGGGCCTTGTACCCCTTAACCCCCCAGCTCCGCCACCATATTTAAGCTTTTATTTGAATTGTGGGGGGTTAAATGATGTATGTACTAGGGAAATGGGGAAGGCAATAGTCCCTATTGGTAAAGGCATCTGGACTAAGTACAGAATTTATAAACAAGGGGAGTAGTATGGGATCTATTATATGGAATGCTCAGAACCGGAGCACCTGATTTCTGGATAAGGTGTCTTTTATAATTTGTATTAACATACCTTAAGTCTGCTTAAAACACCTAAGTGTACCTACAGTATTTGCTTAAATGTTAGACATGAATCTCAAAGTGTTTTTCCCTGGACTAATGCTCCTGTTTGGAGAAATATTTAACAGCTCATGGCTAAAAAAAATTTCTCTAACAGCTTAACTTTTTCCAACCTCTGTGTCGTCCCTAGAGCAGATTATTATTCATATCGATGATTTCACGATAGCACTTTTTTTAAAGAGCACCAGGCCAAAGAAAACATTTTAAACCTCTTAAATTCACTAATAAACAGAGGACAAATAGCCATTTTGGGAACATCAGGACAAACTTTTGAAGTAAAATCAGGGAAAAAGCACCCACTGAAATGTGTTATAAATTGCTGGAACCACAAAACAACAATATAAAATGCAGGCAACTGAAAGTTAGGGTGCATAAACACGAGGTTTAAATATATACGAACTGGGGAGATTTCATATAAGAATTTGAGAATTTGAATGATAACACAAAAGCGTTTCTTTCACTCATGGTTAGTGCTTGGCTGAAGCCATTTATTGTCAAACAACTGTGTTTACTATTCTTAAATCATAATCACTACACAAACTACCCAAATGAATCTCATCAAAAATTTACATACCACAGTTCTTAAAGGGATACTGTCATGGGAAACCATTTTTTTTCTGCTCCAGTAGACATCTGCACTGAAATCCATTTCTCAACAGAGCAAACAGATTTTTTTTTATATTCAGTTTTGAAATCCGACATGGGGCTAGACATTTTGTCAATTTCCCAGCTGCCCATGGTCATGTGACTTGTGCCAGCACTTTAGAAGGGAACTGCTTTCTGGCAGGCTGTTGTTTTTCCTTCTCAATGTAAAAACAGTTGGTATACTAAAATAAATGTTATTAATGTGGAGAACTGCAAAGTTTATTTGCTAAAATAGTCTAGATATAGTGTACATTTACACATTTTGTGAAACAATTTGTATGCAGTGGTGATAAGGGAAATATAAAAAAAAATTATAGTAAACTGAGAACAAGGATGTTGAGCACTTTCTTTTACAGCTCAGTAAGAAAATGAAACTGAAATCTATTTTCCCTAGTTCTACGTTGCATAAAACAGAGAGACGTTGCAACATTCATTCAAGGTCCCATAATAATATATCAACTTGTATTTACCCTCCTTGTTTGGGGTGATTTATAATTTTCTGCCATATTAATGAAGCCATGTCAGGAGTGCCCTATGGTGCTCCACTCCTCTTCGGCGCTGCGTCCAAGATGGCGGCGCCCATTGCCGGCACGTAGACACCGGCGCCAGCGTTGCGATGCTGGCGCGTCGATGCATGTCGTCATCACGTTGCGTCTGGCACCAAAATTCTAAATAAATAGACGCCGAGGTTGCGGGTTCAATTCCCGATTTATAGGTTTTGTATTTTACATTCCTGGGTGTTCTATATTTCTTGCTATATTGATTCCTGGACTTTGACCCTTTCCTGACCTTTGACTTTGCTGTTTTCTATCTGCCTTTTGGAATTATTGTCTGGACTTGATTACGATTTTGCCTTTTTCCATTTTGTGCAGCGAACTTGGACTTTTGACTCTAAAGCTTCCTCCTTGGTCTGCACTACTCTGGGAGCCGACAGGCCCCTGACAACCCATGTTACTTAAAGGTACAAACACACAGGTGCAAGTCTATAAAACAGGAAGCTTGCAGTTGCGGGTGGGGAGAGCAGGCTGCAGAGCTCAACCCAAACCGCCCACAACCCGCACGGTTGTTCCGCAAGGAGCAGCAAGGTCTGTCCGACCCGCAGCTAAACCCGTAGGCATCACTACAAAAAACCCCAGGTCCTGAGCGTTTTGTATAACAGGTCCCATACTTGTATTTTAGCTTTTGGGATCAGGTTGGGGAATATGAGTTTGAATGGATTGCCAAACCTGCCTTATTGAGGTCAGGCTTTTGATGTAGCTCCCATCCGTGAGGTCTGCAGTATAGCCACATATCACTAATCCTCCAACATAATCTTCCTGGCATTCGAAGGAAAAAACTTAAAAGCATACACATTTGTATACACATTCACATACAGATTTCAGATTTAGAGACATGCTCCAGGTATTTATATGTATCTGTGACAAGATGCGCTGATCGGAGTTAGGACTGGAATCTGTCCTCTTACTCTTTTGTGGATCTAAAACAGACAGGTTGGCACAAATATGAACCAAAGTTGAGAAATACTAGCTTTATTAAAAATGTTGTTTATTTTGCATGTTTACATCCTCAGTGATAACAGTGTTAATTATAGGCTAATGACTGGTGGTAATACACAATTATTAAATAAATGGGCAGTTGCTTTGAAGGTGTAAACATCCGGTCAGATTACAGTTTACATTCAGTTGTTTTTTCTCATTAAAAATTATTTTTCTTATAAAAATAAAGAGATTTCTGTGTAGCGGGATACATCAGATGCCTTACACATAACATTTCAAATTTTATCCATCCAGTTGTGCAAAGCCAAACTAGAAAATCCAGTTTGAATCTTTTCTTGAAAGTTGCCAGCTGATATTGCCCCCTCATGGACCAGGACAACTTTCTCTATACCTGTAAGTTTAAAGTAGGCAAAGCTCTATGTGTAAAGTGTTTGTTCCATCATCTCAGTTGCTCATAGGAACCGTCATCAGGGAGATTAAATTAGTACACTAACAAACACATCAAATCCTAAAATAGCAGCCAGTCTTGTTAACCATCCAATGAGCATCATAATGCATCCCAAAGGCCATTTGTAAGATTACATCCCATCACAAACTCGCTAATATTAACATTCCCTAGTATCTCGCCAAAGTCAACCTAAGTAACCACACCCATTAAAAATATTAATAGTAAAGCCCAGTTCTAAATAGAATCTGTCAGATTTGAAAGCATATGGGGAAGTCTTAAAACTGATTGTCATTAGAAGAAAATATGAGGTGCCATGCTACCTTAAGGCCCCCATACACAAGCCGATAAAAGCTGCCAACAGAACGAGTTCAGAGACATCGCCAAACGAGCGGATCTCCCTGTGTATGGCAGCTTTAGGCTATGGTTGCATAGACTGAAGGCTCTGGCTGTCATCAGCCTGCATGTTTTTGCAGGCTGAGAGAAGCAGATCTGCTCAGTGTCCATGCTCCATTGATTTGAATCCGATCAATGGAGCATGGGCACCAGGCAAATCTGCTTCGCTCAGCCTTCAAAAATATACAGGCTGATGCCAGCCAGAGCTTTCAGCCTATGTGCCCATAAAAACCTGTAGAGGTGAACAGGCACCATGTGCAGTGGCCCCAGGCATCAGCAATATTATGTCTACCACATTCCATCATACAAATGCAAATCATGTGGTACTGCAACTGCCTTGCTTTTCATCTCTATTACACTCCCTTATTTCCTTATGTGACCTAATTTCTTCGGGAATTAAATCCAGACATAGTAAAAATGCATGCCCTGTGCCAATACCCACATACTGGACTGGTTTTATAGCTAATGCTGGCCATACACAGGGAGATCTGCTCATTTTCGCGATGTCGACGAACAAATAGATCTCCCCCTGCTTGAGGTGGGTGATATCATGCTGATCTAATCGTGGGCCCTAGGGTCCAATAATCGGATCAAAATGGTGGAGAAATAATGGTCGGATTGTGGGACCACACCAACTCACAGATGTGGCGTGATCCAACGTGATTTATTAACTTTTTCGATCGAGATCTGCCCGAATTTCGGCCAGATATCGATCGGGGAAGCCCGTCGGATTACTCGGCCCATCGCCAGCTTTTATCGGCCCGTATATGGGGACCTTAAGTGTCTATATTGTGGACACATCCTCACAAATCATGGGATAGTGGTCGTGGGCATGCCTGCTGCCCTAAATAGGGAAACCCATCCACAGGGTGACAGATTGGCAAAATGGTGACACATGATTTGGAACACAAAAATAAAACACTGGCACCCATACTGTGAAGAAGTAGATTAATTTAAAAATCAAGTAACTGGTACAGAGTAACATTTGTGGAAACATAGACAGTGTAACAAGTAATATATAGCAATGTAAATAGTTTAGCAATAAAGTCCCTATACGATGCAATTATGGACGTCCTGGTTTCATGTAATATCATTGACCCCAAGCATCCCAATGGTAGTGTTTCATTTAGGGGCACATTCACTAAGGGTTGAAATGAATATTCAAATAAAATGCTAATTTAAAAATTTCGAATTAATTTTGGGCTACTTCGACTAGCCCACAATTTGATTTGAAATGAAAAAATTTGAATTTCGAATTACTGGCCCTTTAAAAATCCTTCGAATTTGACTATTTGCCAACTTAATAAAGCTGCTGAATTGCCATTTTGCCTAGAACTCGTCCTGAAAATTTTTCTAAGTCCTAGGAATTCAAAGGATTTTGTGCAAAATCGTTCAAATCGTTTGATTAGAATGATTTTTATTCGATCGAATAAGGCCAAATTCATTTAAAAATGAGCCCCCAAAAAAATGTTATGGTCTAATTTCGAAGTTTTTTCACTTTCGAAAATCGACCAGTAGTAAATCTGCCACTTAGGGTCCATAAGAACCACAGAGTTTAATCAGTATGTCCATATTGATTGGGCTGTGGAGTCAGACTCTCTGATTCCTCTGTTTTTAATAGTATATTTTCCGGGTTGATTAAAATAAGTTAAATACGCAACATACAAGGCATTTTATCACTGTCAAAGATCAAAAATATAAACCACATTATTTGGTAATTCTAAAACAAAATCAAGCTACATAAACCTAAAACAATGGGAAACCCTTAACCAACTTCTAAATTAATTGAACATGGCATACAGCTGTAGAATATCTGTTAAATACAATCCAAAATTAACTGAAGTGTTGTACTTAGAAATAGAATTGCTTCTGCCATATCCTCCTTCATAGAAGTTCTTAAATCTGATTTGATTATTTTCAGTGCTTTTATTGAAAGATATTAGGAGTTGGTACATTTTTGGCAACTTAAAGGAGAAGGAAAGCTACGGACGCATTTTATTGCCAATAGATTATCTGCAATATTGCAAGCTAAAATGTTAGATCTATTCAGTAGAATGTTTTACCATACCTGAGTAAAAAGCTGTAGAAGCTCTTTGTTTAGGATAACAGCTGCAGTATTAGCTTGGTGTGACATCACTTCCTGCCTGAGTCTCTCACTAAGATTGTGAGGCAATTTCTAGCAACTTTGAAAAACGCGTCGCTGCGTGTGATTAGGCACAGGCGACTTTAGCGCTAGCGGGTGCGAGATACCAGGAAGCCATTCAGGGAGATTTGTCGCCCCAAAGAAGAGGCGCTTAGTCGCTAGGCGACAAATCTCCCCAAATCTTCGCGTCTGGATGAGCCCTAAAGCTGAAGGCAGGAAGTCTGATACAGAAGCCCATGTGTACACAATAGAAGGAAAGTAATGCTGTGTTTGTATTGACAGAGGACTCAGACAGAGGGCACTACTTTGAGGGTTTACTGGTATATTTAGGTGGATCTTTCTGATAAGGCTTACTTAGTTTTAACCTTTCATTCTCCTTTAATGCTGACTTCAGATACACAAAATTTTTCTAACTCCGCAGCCATGTCTCCCTTCCCCCCCACCCCAGCAGTCCATCAGCTGAACAATGGGAAGGTAACAAGATAACGGCTCCCTTTCACAAGATTGCTTGTAGATATGAGAATAAAGGCGACCATACATATCGAGATCTGCTCTTTGGCTATTTCACTAGAAGAATGGATTTCTCCCCAATATGCCCACTTTGAAGTGGGTGGTATCGGGCTGATCCTATCGTGGGCTCTAGGGACTGCTTCAAGAAACAGATGCTGCCGGATTTTTAAACCTGCCTGATCAACTTTTGGCCAGATATCAAATGGGGAAGCCTGTTGGAGGGCCCCACACATGGGCCAATAAGCTGCAGACCGCTTTTATCTGCCTGTGTTTGGCCAGCTTAACACTCAGTAGTAAAAATCCATGTCCTGCTGCTACTACTTCAGTTACATTGAGTGAGAGAAACAATCGCTTATATGAAAATGTTTCATCATAAAATGCTGGCTCTTTCTGAAAGCACAGGATCAGGAATAATGACCTAAGATGGCTGCCTACACACCAATATACAATATACACAATGTATACTGAATACGCTTGTAATCCTGTCATTATAAAGAGAGTACAAGGAAGAATATTAGTTTCTATTATGACTAGGTTTCTATTATGGCTTGAAAATGAAACCGAAACCTCTCTTCCCCAGTTTTACGTCACACAGAAAACACAGAGGGGAAGGTTTAAAAGTAAACACGGATGTATTAGAGGGGGCTGGTTTTAGTGACTTCACTACAGCTGGAGAGTGGAGCTGCTAGCTGTTGCTGCTGGATCCGTGTCTATTCTCACTTGATGAAAGAGGTGCTGTTTTAATATGCATGATTTGTTTTAAAAGCTTGAGTAAGGGAATATAAGAAGATATATATATATATATATA
>CM044441.1:60195052-60271890 GCA_024363595.1 Xenopus borealis | reverse complement strand
AGGTAGGCCGGGGGGTAAGAGGGCCGGGGGGGGGTTGGCGCCGGAGGGCTTGAATTCCCCTTTAATTGGCTTTTGGCAGAGAGCCCAGAATAGATACTTTGATACTTTTGTATCAGTTTAAGCTAAGGTGGTCTCTTGGGCAATTCACCTATATTAGCAAAAGAGTAATAACCCATAAAAACCACAGAAATGTGTTTAACCTTTCATAACCTGGCAAATGTAAAATGTACATGGTAATTAGGGGGTGTGGCCACAAAAATGGGCATGGTCAATCAGTGATTACATTTTTTCCACCAGCTGCAAGGAAAACAATGAAAGCAAATATCTGATTGATTGCCATGGATAACTGCTTTAACACATGAACATTTATTCACTATATGTGCATTATCCTGCTCTGGCTTTTGTATGTTTTCTACCATTAGGAAATGCAGGAGTTAATGGGCACATGTGCACTCCCTTGTAGTGGCTTTTTTTTACGGTTTTCACCAGAATGGATTTCAGGAGTTAATAGAGTCCATTATTCCCTATAACGCCTTTACCCACAGCACCTCTCACGGTGATCCTAAGAATACAGGTGCCCCTTTTTGTGAGGTTAGAATAAGAAAAAAAAAATAGAAGAAATAAATCCAATCAAAAACAATGATCAGTTATAATAAAAAAAAAAGAAACAATTTGCAAAGACCATGCATTCTGCCTCACGTTGCTGGTGTAATGCAGATTTGTATGGACCTTGTGGAAGAAAAACTTGGATGTTGAAATTTACAAGGTATAAATAAAAATAAAGGTATAAATATTTTTTCCTCCCAACAGGATAGATCATCAACAAATTGCAGAGACCTTAAAATTACAGGGGAATGCCTTCTACAAAAATGGACACTATATAAATGCCTGCCAGAAGTATGATGAAGCAATCGGTTTTATTTCACAGTTTCCACATTTGGGGTAAGCATCTAAACATGCCTAAACTCTTCTCAGTTTATTTTTATTTGTTCTGAAGAGATTGTAAATTATTCATAAAGGACCAGTCTATCTGCTTTCTGAAGTGAATTCTGCCCTCTGCTCTACAGTCCTGGATACATATGCACATTGACAAGTAAACATTTTGACTACTACTGTGCATATAGAAAAGTGAGTGAAATCCTCCTTGTGTATGCATTTACAGTCCTATACCACCCCTATCAATAGTGCAAATACTGTATGGGGCAGTTGAGTGTGATAAACCTGTGCTCCGACAAATGGCATACAAGGTAATGCAAACAGTCCAATTACTCAATTACAACTGTAATGTTTTGAAAGCTTCAGTGCTCTTCGTACTTCAAACAAGTATTAGACCCTAAACAGCTTTAGTACAGTGGGGGACATTTTAAATGTTTTGATGGTGTAATTTTTGGAAGAGAAAAATATGGTGGGCAAAAAACCAGAGAGTCATTTTGTGTTGCATAACTGCAACTTCCTCATTCTGTAATACACACTACAGTAGACCCCCAATTTTATGCTTTCCTGGGGACCTCGAAAATCAATTTGAGTAAAGTCTGGGAAAATGTAAAATCCATGAAGGAAAGATCGCTGCTTACATACACCAGACCACAATTAAACAATGTAATTCCAGGGCAACATAATCTCTGGGTATGTCAAAATTGGGGTTATACTGTATGTACATCTTAGTCTGTAACAATGCTTACAAGTGGATTTAAATACCCCTCAAATTTTAACATTAACTCCTCTACTGCATCACTCGCTGCTTTCCTAAATGGGCTGTATCCATATACCGCCAAGAGAAGTGTTGGTGCAGCAGCAGCTGCCCCATCTTTGATGTTTTCTTTCCAGCCCTAGCATCAGAGATTGGTGAGCAGATACATTCACACACTGGAAACTGTTTGGGGGTCATGGTCTTCTGGCTCCTGATCACCAACACTGCAGTGCACTTTTTTTCTCTTGATACTGCAGGGAACTGCTAATTTGTATAAGCAGTGAATTAGTGTGAGGAGCCTCTGCAAAAATCTAACAGCCTTTATGAGAATTAGATGAGGTAAAAAAATCAGGACTCCTTTACATGCTGATAAATATATGATTCTTTGCAGAAACTTTCACACAGAATTGTCAGTGTTGTGGTGCAACCGTGCCAATGCCTTGTTCAAACTTGAGAAATGGGAGGAAGCCTTAATGTCAGCAAATCAAAGCATTGCATTGGATAATCGATATGTCAAGGTACGCAAATCTTCATTTAAAAGGCAAGGACACTGATGACTGCCAATTTGTTAGGTGCCCCCCAAGTGACTTTAATTGTTTACCCAATGCTCCAGCAGTGTGCCACTGCCATCTTCACATGTACTGTATTCCCCATGGAAGGTCCACAGTTCCAGACTTTTCCAAAGACTTGGGAACTATTCATGACTGACCTTGCAAGTCAGATACCTTGGAAGATGGCAGTGGTTTGCCCTGTAGAAAATTACACGTGCCAGTGCAATTTCTAAAGTGAGACTACCTGGTTGAGGGTATGAGGTAAGTGATCAAAGTAACACATTAACACCCACAGTGTCTTTAGCTTCTTTGTCCTTGTTACTTAATGGTAATTCAGTAATAATATTTAAGTGTAATAAATGTAAAGTTAAAGGCTGTGAAATGTCTTGTAATGAAACCTTTTTTTACTTATATTTTTTCATTGTTGTTTATCTTATAGCAGGGGTCCCCAACCTTTTTTTTACCCATGAGCCACATTCAAATGTAAAAAGAGTTGGGGAGCAACACAAGCATGAAAGAGCCAATTGGGGTGCCAAATAAGGGCTGTGATTGGCTATTTGGTAGCCTCTATGTGGACAGGCAGCCTACAGGAGGCTCTACTTGGCACTATACTTAGATTTTCTGCTATTAAACCTTGCATCCAAACCAGGAATTCAAAAATAAGCACCTGCTTTGAGGACTGTGAGAGCAACATACAAGGGGTTGGAGAGCAACATGTTGCTCACGAGCTACTGGTTGGGCATCACTGTCTTATAGGAATACTAAGTGTGTTAATCCCGTTATGCAAGTGTTCTCAAACAATGAAAGATTGTCTTAGTTATTGAGAGATAAGATGTATAAAACATGAAAGGTCTATAAGGAAAAGCAGGGCAGGTTGGGAGAGGATGGGTTAAGGTCAGAATGGGGGAGCCTTTTGCTTGACACGCACATCGCTGTTGAGTACTAATGCATTTGCAACTGCACATGGCACTTAACCATCAAGAATTAATTTGGATTAATACCATGTGGCAGTCACTCCACCGCATGGATATTGATTACTTATTGATAAAAAGCTTTGTAATTTTATTATGGTGTGAGTAAAGAAACTCTTTAATCAGAAAAAAATCTCGAAGGGCATCAATGGGAGTTTTATAGGTGTTTATTCTAAAAATATGAATGGAATCCAGCTATAGCTTAGTTTTCCCCTGTTGATCTAAATCATAATCAAGCTTTATTGAGTAAAAACTTTAAGGGGCGGCTGAAGTGAAATTTCGAGTTGTAGAATTAAAATTTTCAAAATTTCTTTAGTCAGATTCAACTATGGAATTGTTAAAATTCAATTCAAGCTTTTTAAAAAAATTCAAATTCGATTTTCAAAATTTATCATACACTGGCCCAGAGGGAATTCGAATTTGACTATTCACCACCCTTAAAACTGACGAATTGCTGTTTTCACCTATAGATGATACAGTAGGCTCAATTTGTTTGCAGCCTTCCTGACATTCCAGTTTTTTTTTTTTCAGAGAAAAAAAATCGGATTTTAAAACTCAAATCAAATTCGATTACAATTTTCAGGTTGATCCTATTCACCCAAATTAGTTAATATTGAATTTCGAACTTTAAATTCGATCCTTGATAAATCTGCCCCTTAATGACAGTGTTTCATTGATAAATTATTATGTTTAAGGTTATTTTTAACAGCTGGAAAATAAATTGATCACAGTTTTATGACTGGAAGAAATACAGGTATGGGACCTGTCAACTAGAATGCTCTGGGCCTGGGGTTTTCTGGATAAGGGTTTTTTCAGTAATTTGGATCTTCCTACATTAAGGGACCATTTTTTTAAACCTAAAATTGCCCTGGTCAAGTTTTTAAAGGGGAAAACCTCACATTTTTAGACATGTATTATACCCCAAAGCTGCTAAAAATCCAAAATACTGCATCTAAGACAGGTTAAGGTCATGTAGAAGTCAATGGCAGATGTCCATGAAGATGTTTCTTGACACCGTAATGCGTGCTAGTTTTTGTCCGATAATCCAAAACATACCAGTTGTCGCAGCAAAAGTTCCATAGTCAAGTTTTCTGAACATCATTTTTTCATTCGTTTTCAAGAAGAATGATTGATAAATGATACATTTGTGAATCGGAGTTAGGTCGACTTTGTTTTCATAAAAATTTTGATTCATTTGAGGTTTAGTACATACCCCCTAAGTTTACTGAAATATAATTAAAACATTAAATCATTTCAAAAGGATTATTTTACCTTAAATACGGATTATTTATAGTTTAGCTGAGAACAAGTGCAAGGTGCTGTTTTATTACTGCAGAAAAAAAGAAAATATGTTTTAAAATTTTGAATTATTTGATTAACATAGTCTTTGTGAGATGACCTTACCCTATTTCGGAGCTTTCTGCATAACAGGTTTGCAGATAACGGATACTATAAACCTATACTGAAAGACACATTGGGTGACTATTGTTGAGCCTGAAAGAGACATCCATTAAGTTTATTTAAGCTCAGCTAACTTGATGCCTAGCTTTTAGTTAACCCAGCAGAAGGACTAATAACAAAAACACCATTCAAATTTGGCAGTATGGCAAATGCTTGAGTCTATCAATCAACATTGTTTTTATATTCTTACAATTTTTTCTCAGCTTCAAAAGCAGATTTCATCCTTGTTTTAGCAACTAACTAAAGCATCTGACTGGTCTTTATCTAGACAACCTTTTCCTTCTGTAATTATTGTGGTCATACCAGTGCTTTACAGAGGGCTGTATTTCAGTCATACTACATTCTTGCTGTCCAACACAATCTATCTTGCTGGCATTTCTTCAGCTCAACATGGCTTGCTAATGTTAAAGAAGAACTAAACCCTAATGTTAAAAAACCCTACCCCCCTACCCTGCATAGACCCTTCTCCCACCCAGCCTAAGTGTTGCCCGGGCAAATGCCCCTACATTCTTACTTACTCCTCTGTGTAGATTCTGTCCTCAGGAGTTCACAGGCGCCATCTTCAGCCTCTTCTGGTTTCTTCGGATATTCTCTCACCTCTGCAATTTTCGGAAGTTTTGGCACATGCGCAGTTGTCACGAAGCGGAAGATTACTCCAACTACTCATGCACCAAAACGCCTTTTCTCATTCCGAAGAAGACTGAAGAGGCTGAAGATGGTACCTGTGAACTCCCAAGGACAGAATATGCACGGAGGGTTAAGTAAGGACTTAAGGGCATTTGCCCGGGGTAACACTGAGGGAGGGGGGTGTCTATGCAGGGTAGGGGGGGAAGGTTTTTTTTAACATAAGGATATAGTTATCCTTTAAGTTGTGAAAATCCCTGCAATGAAATGTAGAGTTTAATCCTATGAGCTGGATGTGAGTTGCTAATTTATATATAAAAAACACCTTTTTCAGGCTTATTATCGATCTGGCTGTAGTTTTCTAAAGTTGCTTGATACTCGCAGTGCCTTAATGATGTTCTTTAATGGACTTAGTATGCTGTCTGGCAGCTCAGAAATAGAAGATATAGCAGACTTCTTAAATGGAATATTCATGACATTTGAAGGTATGTACCTTTTACAGTACATATATTAAAGAGATACTGAGATCAATATGACCGATAGGTAACTTTAATGTACATTCATATTTTAAAAAGTACTTTTTTAGTGTCGGTATCACTTTAAATTCTTACAGAATGACAATTTTTGATTTTCTTTCTGCTTTAATTACTGAAAACTGAGGGGCACATTTACTAAGGGTCGAATTCAAGGGGTTTTAACGCAATTCGAATTATTGAACGATCGAACATAAAAAAATTTGATCGAATGATGAAATCAATCGAATTTTTTTTATTCGATCCAAAAAACTTGGAAAAATCCTATGGGAGCTTTACATAAGGATATATAGCTATTTGGTAGGTTTAATCTGCCGAATAGTTATATCAAATTTTTTTAAAGGGCTAGTACTTCGACAAAATTTGGCAAATTGAATAGAATTTTGGGTTATTCCATAGTTAAATAAGCCCAAGATAAATTAGAATTTAGAATTTTTTTAATTCGAATTTGATTCGAATTTTCACTTCAAATCAATTCGAAACCTTAGTAAATGTGCCCCTAAGTGTAGGTCTATTCATTACTGAGATTAGTGAGGCAATCTTTGCTGAGTACTTATATATGTCACAGTATATGACTGTATAATTAGAGCAGCGTCAAATACAATCAGTGCACACCACATTATATACAGGGTGATAAAGTATGTATGAAAAAAGTATTTCAAGTTCACACAATACTAAGAATACAAACCAAAAAATTAAAGCATGTATGGTAAAACCTGTTATGTACAATTGCCAAAGAACATTAGAATAATATTTACCAATGTCAATTTACTTATTTGCATAATTCAGCATCAACATATTGCACTTTATGGTTTTAACTCTTTAATATTAACACTGTGAGTGTTCTTACTATATAATAGTGTTCCATACTGGTCAATCAAGTCTCTCTTGCAATTGGGAGAAACTATCCTGCTTAAGAAACCATATTGTATCACCCTAGTATTCTGTAGCATATAAATCCTAAAATTTGTTACCATTTTGCATGTAGGACTACAGTAAATTATGTTTTGGGTGCCTTCTAAAATGTGTTGTGTCAAAAAAAAAAACATAATTGCTTAATCAATCAATGTTGTATATTGAAGCTCGATTTAAAAAATGTATTTGTGGTGGTGACTTTTGGTAGTAGACTTTTATGTTTGGTATTTATGATTTATTTTCATTCCATTCCACAGAGTTAGACTTTGATCCCATGTTCTTGACCATATTTGATAGAATCCTGAAAGAGAAATACAGCAAGCAGATCTGGAAGATGCTGATTGAAAGACTGGTAAATAAAAAGATGTTTAAGGTGAGATATTCATGTTTGCATATGTAACTGAGGTAAAATTCTGTAAAAATTAGCATTAATATATCCTAAACCTCCTAATTACTTGGTTTATGTTTGGTTATCTACTGCATATACCTTTTTTACAGGTTTTTGCTAACTGTATGAGATTGAAAGTACCACACTGCTGAAAGGAGGAAGACAAGTTGTGTAGAGTATACTATGTTTAATAGTGGTTGCTGTTAAATAGTAAGCAAAATGCCACCTTTACATTAAATGAAAGAGAACCTAAATTTGTTCGGTGGACCATCAGTCCCAGACACTTTTAGTTTCAGTTATATGGTGTGTTTTGACAATTTGGACAGAGACAACTTTTTTTAAAATTTTGATTCTGTACATTACCACAATGAATTTTAAATGAAACAACTCTGATGCAGTTGAACTGCAGACTTTCAGCTTTAATTCTGTGGGTTGAACAAAAAGATTGCATAAGTCACTTCATTTCAGGGGCTCCAAAGTAATCAGACAAATTAAAAAACTGCAGTTACGTTAATATTTATTGACCTAACTGTATGAATCAAACAGAAAAGTGGAAAAATGGGCAACATAATGGATAGCAGGATAAAGGGCCTTGAGCTCCAGACGTGAATAAAGCACTAAATAGCAGCTTGTTTACTCTCGATAATTATATGCATTTATCTTTGGAATTATACACCTGAGATGGGTTGTTTTACAAACACAGTCTTCACATATTTGAACATACCGAATAACAACATTGTTTGTCTGTTCAACCTTTCATCCGGTCTGTGCTCTGTTCCTATAGGGATCATGGCAAATACAGTTTTGACTTGCATACTTGAAGAATCCATAGGCAATGTTTTATATCTGGGATCTGGGGATGAAAGATAATGTCTATTTTAAAGAACTTCTTAAATTGTTATGATGACTAAGCTTTCTCTGCAAAAGCTGACAGGATGCACATTCTTCCCCCCCCCCCACCTCTTCTTTGTGCCTATATGGGCGATTTTGGACCGCAAACTTTGTTGAATTTCCTTGTGAATAAAAAATATTGACAAAAAATATTCTGATATCTCTTTGTGTATTGTATTTTCTAGTCATGTCTTTTTCTCATGGGACAGAGTGATAAGTTGCCAAAGGATATCTGTGATTTGCGCATGTCACTGAAGGGTATATTTGAGGTAAAGGATTTTGAATTTGTATTGCAAAAATTCAAACATGTGTAGAATTTTATGAAGGGTTGTGACAGTGCCCACTTTTTGTTTTTCTGTCTAGAATTAAAAAAAAAAGTGAAATATTTAAACTGTTTATTTTTTTCCCCATTAGACATATGCAAATTCTACTTGGTGCAGGAATACGAAACCAATAACTGACCTTGTGCAGTGGCTGACAACGATGGGCGCCAATGTTGAAAGCACTAATTATCCTTTGCATGCTGTCATTAATTTGTGCATAAAATCAGGTAGAACACATTTCACTGGTTTATAATAAAATATTCAAAAATTAAATCTAATTGTACATAATCTAATATTCTTCTGGCATAAAAAAACGATTCATTTCCCTGGAAGCTGGTGTTATAGATGTTAATGCTAGAAGTCAGGATAAATGGCTGTTGTAACTATCATGCCTTTAGCAAATCTGTTCCTGTATTGTCAAAATGCACTGTGCAAGTAAAACACTTCACAGGACCCAGCACATTGTTGCAAATCCCATTTACGTAATGTACATGCTTCTGATGTATGTATGTATGTATGTATGTATGTATGTATGTAAAGCTTCTGCTCAGCTTTTCACAAGATTTAAAAATCTTTCAGCCTACATTTTAAGTCTGTGTCCAGTGTTTTCACAAACACATTTAGTCTGGGAGGGTGGTTTATTTTGGCTAAGTGAACCTGAAGGCTAATACTATCCTGCAATTTTGAAACCAATCGGTCCAATGAAGCTATTTTTTCTACAGAGTTTGGATCAGGTAGAATAAACCCTTAGAGCAGAATTAATAATCCTGCTAGTGAAGTACTGGCCCATTACAGCATTTATCATAATGTTGTCTATGTACAGTTGGATGGATGCTAGCCTCCCCCCCTTTTTTGTTATCAAGAATGCCTCTGGTGAAGACGATGTATTTCATAACCTCTTCTTTTGAGTTGAAAGGTCAACAATATAGGTCTATTAATCACTTCTGGGATTTAGTGATTTTTATGTTGAATTTCTTACCCTGGCTCTCCAACTTACAGATAAAAAAAATGTGACTTTAATATTGCATTTGCAGATAAAAGATCATTTGCTAAATGGTTGCTATGCATTACTGCACAAGGGCAAATTTGCCTAGGAGTAGTAAATGAGCCTCATTATGTGTTATGCCAAAGATATCCCAAAAAGGCCTCTTCCCAGCCTCAAAATTAGATAAAAAAAAGTTGCTGTTTCTTCTGGTGCTTACTAGACTGCCAAGGTGCCAATATCATTAGTAATATAAAACTCTTTCAGAACAGACACCAGATGTGATCACTTTCAGTAAAGAAGAAATATCTTTTAATAAAGTACCACCTATTATTAGGTTTGAATGTGAACTTTGTTTTAAGTTTCTTCATACCCCCAATACAGAGCCATACAGGTTATTTTATCACTTGACAACTTGAACACTGCTACATAAACAATTTTTTTTGTCTTTAGATGACAGCAACCTCTTCAAGCAGGTTTTGAAAAACAAACCGTCTTTAAGAGAAAAGATCAATCAGAAAGATAAGGATGGAAGAACACTGCTACATATAGTAGCTTCTTATTATACATCTCCCTCTGGGTATTCAATGAAGCGTAAGTTTTTGTAATAGTTATATAATCATATAATCTCAGTGTAAGATGTAGGAATGCCTAGCCTTTTTAGTGATTACAGAATCACTGCAAGTAAAGCTCTTTGTTTTATACAAGTTATTCATTCCACGGAAAGCTCACACTGAGCAGACTTGGAATAAAGATTCTTGGGATGATGCACAAACAATGCAAAATTTATTATATTTTGACCTGTGTATAAGTCTAATAAAGAGGCTTTACCAGTTGATATCTTGTTTGGTATAATTCAGGTATTGAAAGTCTATCTTTTGTGGGGGGATTACCATGGATGAGCTTCTTGGTAGAAGGGAGTATAATTGGTTGGTCCAATCATTGGTCTGGGGGTCTAAAACTGAGGCCAGCCCCATTTGATTTATCAAGGTCAAAGTAGTATAGTAATTGGACGTCCTATTACAAGAATATGGTCAAAACTGTGCCGTATTAATAATTAACAACACAATAAGATACAGTGTAACATGGCAATGTAGCTAACTGTAAATGATTCCACTAGGTCAAGCAAACGATATAAAGATGCTATTGGATTATGGAAGTGACCCATCTATCCCAGATCAAAAGCAACAGTATGTTTCCGACATACTAAAGAGAAATAAAAATTTTAAAGCTGAGTCCATAATAAAGAAGCATTTGGACAACCTGCCCTGTCATTCAAGTCAGACCAAAGGTAATACTTAAAAATATAAGAAACCCCTATCTAATGAATACAAAATGAGTTCTGCTTGTGTGTTACGTACAGTAGTTAAAAATTACGAGAGTGCCCATTTGCTTGAATCTTAAACTATTGGTTTTTTAAACTGTATTTATACAAGCTAACACTATTTTACTTAAAAAAACATCAATTCAAAGTGTTGAAGGGATAACGGATATTTCACATAAATGCAGACTTTTAAAATACATAAAAAAATGACAAAGGGCTACACTATGCCTGTCATGAAATTTGGGAGGCTACTCTGTGCCTGTCATAATTGTTTTCCCTTTTATGAAATGTTTGGGACCACACTGTGCCTGTTGTGAAATGCTGGGGGCCAGACTATGCCTTTTACAAAATGCTGTAGGCTACATTGTTCCTTTCATAAAATGTTGGGTGCCACAATCTACCTGTCATGAAAAGCTGTGGGCCATACACTACCCGATGAGACATTTTTAGGCCCATTCTGTGCCTTTCATAAAATCCTGAGGGACTCAAAGAGTGATTGTCATAAATGTTTAGAGCCACACATTGGCAGCCCACATTTTGTCATGAACTCTGGGGGGAGAATGGTGGGAGGGGTAGGGGGTCTAATTTCAGTAACATTTTTAAAACATGACTAGCAAAATTAGTGTTCACTGGGCAATCATGTGTGCACATGGGGCATTTATATATATATATATTAAAACAGACAAACAGGCAAATCCATGATTGTCCAACTGCACTATTTGCTAGTGTGGGCATAACAGATCACATACCTGTATATTTCTTTATTATATAGACAGACATTATATACTGTAGATAGATCACACATGTATTTGATAAAAGTTTACAGATATGCTGCTTTGATTTCCCCCCCCATTAGCAACACTTTCTGAGAAGCAAAAACTGGCACCTCAGGAGGAAAAGTCCCTTTCACTTGTCAATGCCGTGGAACAATTCATGTCTTTTTGCATGCAGGAGAGTGTACCAGCACCTAACCTCTTAAAGCACAAAAAAGTTAAAAGTTTTTTGCATAGTCTCTCCACCGTGAAAGGTAAATTACATTGTTTTACTATTCATCTATGTGTTTATTTGTCTGAATTGCTGTAATTTCTTTTGTATACTCATTAATTTGTACATTTCACAAATATCTCTAGATATGCCTGTTTTCTAGTATAGTAGTAGTATAAAAGCATGGAAGTCAATTTGAATGAACAACAGTGCATACCATCACTAACTTGTTGTCAAAAGCTTCATGTCCACAAACCAACTGGTCATTTGGTACAATCAAAATAGCTTGAATGTAAAAATAAAAGGCTTCCTATGCTAGTACTCTCGATTCACATCCATTTCCTAATATTACTGATACCCATTTTAAAATATCAGAGTAGGTCTATAGTACTTTCTCATACTCCTTAATTCTTCCACTAACACTAAGGGGCAGATTTACAAAATTCACGTGAATAATTTGAAGTTCAATCAAATTTAATATAAATTAGAATCTTCGAATATGCAAATTAGGCAAATTCGAATAGTCGAATTAGAATATTTGAATAAGATTTTATTCCAATATTCGACTATTAGATGGTCGAATTACTTCCCCTTTAAATTTTTATTCGACAACCTACTCCACCAGAATAAAGCTACCGAATTGGGAATCATTACTTTTGATCGAATAAAAAAAATTTGATCGAACGGTTGATCAATTGCGGTAAAATCCTTCGAATTCGATAGTCGGATTGGAAGGATTTTATTTCCTCCACTATTCCCATGGTAGAATTTTGAATGTTTTTAAATTCTAAATTCGACCAATAGTAAATCTGCCCCTAAGACTGTTGATTCTGCGCAGTCCATAGTAATAGGGACTGCAGCATGCTGAAAGCAGTGCGGGTAATTTTTGGAGCAAATCAGGTACTCTACACACATGCTCAGATGTTGTTTAATAGCCATATTTGAAATAAAGAGGAAGTTAATATGGCAGCTTGAGTGGATTTGCATATTATGCTTGGTGCAACAGAGCTAAAGCAAGCCTTATGTCACTGAAATCAAGTAGAGGAGAGGAAAAGTGCCTGTAACATACAGTATAGAACAGAGTTGCAGAAATTAGTTGCCTTGTCCTTTAATAACATGACACCTTAAGTTTGACACTTGCATTTTTCTTCATAGATATCCCACCTGGCCTGATTTGTGATATCCCAGAATCTTTTGTACAAGTCCTAATAACACAGCTGATAATGCAGCAGAGGTGGCAAGAAGTACTGTTACTGTTAACTGGAGCTGTCAATGGAACACCAGCAGGGGAAAGCAAAGGACTTCTGAAAAGGTGTCCACTCCCTGACATCAACATTGGCCATGTGGTACATCATCTAAGTCAGAAATCAGAACTCTGTGTGCCTTTAGTCAAATTGTTATTAGACCAAGGAGGTAAGAAAATCCTTTCCACTGTACAAAGTGTGGTCCCTTCACACACTTATCTTCCTTTGACTGACTTTCTCTTACCAGGGGGCAGATTTACTAAGCGTCAAATTTTGAATTGAAAAAAAATTGAAATTCGACCATGTGGAAGATAAGTGTGTGAAGGGATTTTACCGCAATTTGATTGGTCGAACATAAATACAGTTTTGCTGTCTGTATGTTTCAGAAACTAAAAACAGCAGGAGATGTATTGAACTCTAAGGGGCAGATTTAATAAGGGTTGAATTGTCGAGGGCTCTTAGCCCTCGAATTCAACCCCTGAATAATTTGTGAATAAAAATTGGCGAATAAAAATTTGCAGGTTTTGAGCGCTTTCCAAATGCTCGCCAGAATCGTACGAATATTTGATGGTCGAAAATACTTGATTTGCATTTTTGAATATTAGCACAAAATAGACTATTCGAGCGCATGTTCAAATCTTTTACACGAATTTGATAAATTTGCCCCAACTGTTGACTGCTGCATGTTGGATAAAATTGTAAATCATAAGACAGGTGTTTTTGATGTGATATTGAGATCATAGTAATACTCTTTCAACATTATTTTAATATTTAGCCCTTGGTTATTAGAAATAAGGAAATATATTTGTGTACAGTGTGAGGACTGAGAAAGAACCTACATCTGAATGTATATTAAGATCAAAGGTGCCCTATCACTAATATGGAGCTTACAGCTAGGGTATATCAGCCTTATTAGCAAATTTTTTTTTTTTACCTATTTTTGTTGAACAGTTTTGTCAAATAGTTCCTTCTCCCTGACTGCATCTCCAACAAATGGGAAAATGCCTTATGAGGAAATAACTTGTGCAGCAGTACCCCGGTGTATGTTTTGATCTCATTTGCAGGTTATAAATATTCTCTTTAATAACCATCTGGGTTATTTGCCATCTGGGCAGGTCAATTTTACGTTGAAGGTCTATTCCCTAATTCATGATATAAGCATGCGCATGTTAGTTCAAGTCTATTGAGTTCAGCAAGTAATACTATCTGGGTGTTAGTCCTTTTTGTGAGTAGCCCATTCTTAGCAAACTTCTTGAGCATTGTACAAGTCTGCCTTAAAGGATAAGTACACCTTTAAAATAAGTGAATGTAAACTTGATGAGGGGGCTATTCTAAGCACTTTTGTAATTTACATTCATTGTTCATTATTTTTTCATTCCAAGATATTAAGGGATACATGTACTGTTAATATGTATTACTTGTGTTACAACAGCACCGCCTGCTGGTCAGTTTCCCACCAGTCTGACCACCAAGTAGTCAAGGAAGTTGTCAGGAGAAAGAAAGAGGCTGCTCTGATGTTCTTCTGCTTAGGAAAAAAAATAAAAACCTAAGCAGAAGAACATCAGAGCAGCCTCTTTCTTTCTCCTGACAACTTCCTTGACTACTTGGTGGTCAGACTGGTGGGAAACTGACCAGCAGGTGGCATTATTGGAACAAAATTCATTCATATTAACAGTACATATATCGCTGGATATCTTGGAATCAAAACAAAATAAATAACGAATGTAAATGACATACATTTTACATTCAATTATTTTAAAGGTTTACTTTAAGCATTGTGTTGCAGAAATAGTTATATTGTGATTTAAATGCAATTGCCTTACTTAATGAGGTCTGTTTTTAAGGAATACACATTTTCCAATGTAAAATCTGATGTAAATAGGTATGGAAATATTGGTGTGATACTATTCCATAGAGAGAGTGCTGTTATTCTTGGTCATCATGTTTTTCTTGGGCTAAAGTTTCTGTATGTTTTAAATATCTACAACACTCTCGTTTGGTTCACAAAGTTTGCCAAACTCCATGAGGATCTATATTTATTTTACATTTTGTATAAAAAATAAAGCCTTGCTCATTTCTGGTCACCAAGAGACACTTGGCCTATGCTTATGGGGCAGATTTCTTACTAAGCGTCGAATTGTCGACTGGCGAATATTTGGCGAATAAATATTCACCAAAATCAAATAAAATATTTGCCAGTTTTTGAGAGCGTTTTCGACTATTCCCCAGAATCGTACGATCAAACAATTCTACGAAAAGTCATAGAAAAAGTGTTTGAATATTTGCCAAAATCGTGCAAATCGACACGTTCAATTGAAATTCAGCAAAAGTCTTAGAAAAAAAGCCTATGGGGGATTCCCATAGGCTTCTATTGCAATTCGGTATTGCAATATATTTATTGGATCTATTCGATGCGACAGAATATTCTATATTCAATAGTCGAAAATACTTAATTTGCATATTCGAATAGTCACACAATTCGAATAGTTGACAATTTGATACATTTGATACAATTTTGATAATTTAATAGAGTCAATTTGAGCGAATCCTTCACACAAATTTAATAAATCTGCCCCTATGTGTCTGTTGGTAACAGGAAACATGTAAGGCATTAATCTTTATACATAAATATTTTTGTACCATTTAAACATTGGGCTCCTGGATTCTGCTTTCGGATATTCCGGATTGGTGCCTTCCTACAATAATAATTTTCCATGATTGACTCCTCTTTGGTCTGGGGCATGACCCAACAATGATAAGCTTATACATTTGTCCAGCTTTGTGTTTCAGAAATGGATATATCCATTAAGATAAACCCCAAATGAACCAGAGTACACATATATACAAACACTTATACCAGCCTATCTATCCACTCACATATATAGATACCAATATCTATAATAATTGTATATTTTAGTATCACAATAGCCTTGGATATTATGCCTGTCCAAGAATTAATCTAAGCTTATAGGCATTAACAGGCCTTGCCATCACAGCATCACCTGGCAGTGCATTCCACATCGTCTCTGCCATCACCATGAAGAACCACCTACACTTCTTCAAATTAAAGTTCTGTTCCTCTATTGTAAACGGATGCCCTCTGGAGAATTGGTCATTCTAATGGGAAGAAGATCCCCATATATGTCTTTAAAGTTGTCTAATGTAATTTTACAGAGTAATCATGTCCCCTTGCAAGCATCTTTTTTTTCCCAGAGAAAACAACCCTACCCCCAATTATGGGTATAATATTTATCTTAGCCCACAGCTTTCTCCTGTTTATCTGGGAGCGTTTGTATCCAAACATCCTATGTTTCACAAATATTAATATACTCACTGTTTAGTCTATATATTTTTAAAAAAAGTTTGATTATTTTTTTTTCTTAACAGTCTCTCCAGATGGAGTAGGAGCACTCTGTGAACCACCAATATGCACTTGTCTAAAGAACAATGACCATAACCTGGCTTACTTATTGTTGAAAGCGGGTGTAAGTCCACAGAATATCTCCCTGAAACAAGGGGATACCCCACTGCATGCTGCAGCTTACATTGCCTTGTGCAGAAATGGTAAGTTTGTTAGAGATAATTGTTTTTCATTAGTAGTACTTGAAAAAAATTAGATAAGCAAATTGAGAATTTAGAGTTTCATGTCAATTCTGGCTTCTGTCCTACATTTGTTGATCTGCCCATCAGACCATGGAAACTTGAATATGTGTGTTTTTAGGTGACCATGACCAGGCATTTTCAAACATTTATAAACCCTCAATATGACCTATAGGCAACTTTTAATGTACATAAATATATTGAAGTTTTATTAGTGTTGGTATCACCTTCTATAGTGCATGTGATTACATAAGCTAAGAAGTAGCTAAAGAGAATACTGAAAAAACGGACATGCCATACATTAGAGAGAAAAACAAAACCCATTTCTTTAACTAAAGTTGAATCCTGGAGAGGAAGACTAGCACATGAGGAATTTACAGTTTCCAGGTTTTTTTTTTTTTTTTGCTATATTTCTCAAGGAACCATCTCTCTTTATTTTCCTTTCATTTATCATTGCCTGTGATACCTCAAATACATGTGCATTGTAAATATCCATTTTTATTTAAGGTCTCACTTAACGTTTAAAAATTAATAGCACATACACACAATTTTTCCCAAAATTAAGGAGAGGAAGCACAGTGGAATTAAGTCTGAAGGATGGTGTTGGAAAAAACTGTCTTATCAGGTTAACTTTCAATTCTTTACAAGGAATGACGGCACTCTGATGAAGAAACAGGTTTATTCCAGATAGGGATGGTAGGCCCTACGCGTTTCGGGAATCAATCCCTTAATCATAGGCATGAAAACTGGACAAGACAGTCAGTTTATATACAAAATATTAGTAGCGACCTCTATGGGTGCATTCTTAGAATACAATGGTCGGTCAAAGTGATCGAACAAGTGAAACTTTCCTCCAGAGGAGGTGATTTGGTACGTCTCCTGAATATGAGAGAAGCATTCTGGATCCTTAAATTGGAGACCAGACTGCCAAAGGGACTAAACACTAGACATGATTTAACATATCTATACTAGTTTTGTAATAACGGGAAGAGACAGGGGACAGCTTGCATCCCCTCCCCGATTTCATTGAACAAACTTCAGTCGATCCCCAATAGTTTCTCTTTACTCTATTTTGAACATATGACTATTATACATTTACAGGGTACACACCATATATTTATTCACCTATAGCGAAAGATTTATGCACACAGATCTGGAGTATACGATAAAAGCTAGCAATTTTCTATCTATATATATATATATATATATATATTTTTTATATACTATTTAACGAGAATGGGATGTATACATTCATTTAGTCAGTTTGTTTTTAATACATAATCGAAGTTTGCAACTTTGATTGATTGATTTTAACAAAGTATCATTAAAGGTTGTAACATAATTGAAATATACACATTTTTTTAACATTGTATTCTAAGAATGCACCCATAGAGGTCGCTACTAATATTTTGTATATAAACTGACTGTCTAGTCCAGTTTTCATGCCTATGATTAAGGGATTGATTCCCGAAACGCGTAGGGCCTACCATCCCTATCTGGAATAAACCTGTTTCTTCATCAGAGTGCCGTCATTCCTTGTAAAGAATTGAATATTGTGGCAGGGGGACGCTGCTGACTGAGCACCTGATTGGAAGTCGAGAGGAGTGAGTTCAGAGCGGTCTTTTTGCAGTTTGATTATCAGGTTAACCATAAGGCATATTATTTAGTGATGCACTGAATCCACAATTGGTCCAAGATTCAGCCTTTTTCAACAGATCTCGGATTTGGCCAAATCCAAGTGCCTGGCTGAATCAAATTAAAAAAGGAATTAAAAATTTCTTAGCTGCCTGTGTGGTTCTTTTTCACCCTAATTTACATATGCAAATTATGGTTCTGATTTGGTTCAGTATTCTGACAAATCTTTCACAAAGGTTTCAGGATTCAGCCAAATCTTGAAATGCATCCCTAATATTTTTCAAAAGCTCTTTTCACTGTGAGCATCTCTCAGTAACTTAGAATACAGCATTTTGTGCTCTACTGCTTAAAGGCACTGTTTTGCAGAACAACTCCTTTTCCATTCAATAGATTGAGAAATGGTTGCCGAAGGAAAGGGTTTTAAATGCTGCAGTTCTCTTTTAGGGTTCTATAGCAATTAAAATGCATTTGCACCACTACTTTTATTGTTATTATTAATTAAATATATTCTTAATGTTATTATTAATTAAATATATTCTGCTTTGCTTTTAGATGATTATGGTATCATGATAATGAAGCACCTTCTTGACTTATACTCATCTGAACAATCAGAATACCCTTATTTAAACCCCAACATCCAAGATTCCAATGGAGACACAATAATGCACATGGTTTTTCAGAGTCTTTATCAAAAACAGTATCGGGCAGTAATTCAGCTGCTTTCAAAGTTTGATATAAAACTTACAATAAAAAATAAATTGGGCAAGGATGCGAAACATAGGATAAAGGATACAGATGCACATTACATTGCATGGATTGAAGCCAGCAAGAAAAACAAGCATGATCTACCTTGCATTTCTTTAAAACCTAAAAAGACCTCTTCAAATGGGAATAAGCCAAACATAACAAAATTGCAAACAAAGTCATCCCCTCCTTTAGCTTCTATAGAAAATTCTGATATTTCTAGTGCAGAGACAGATATAAATGTTGACAAACAAGTTTTAGTTATTCCACCAGTACTAAATATGGTAAACACAACCAAACCAATGACTGCCAAAGACATTCTTGTCCAAACCATCCAAGATTTAATAAAAGGTATGGATTTTACAAGGACACCCACAGAATCTAGAATTCTCATGTCTACTATGTCATCAACAACAAAGGACAATTTGATTTCTTTGTGCTCAAATGATACCCAGTCACAAAGTAAAGACGAGCAGGCTGTAAATTATGTGACTGAGTTTGATGACAATGAAAATTCTGCTGCTGGCAGTAATGGATGTGAACCTGACTTGCTGGAGGATGGCTTAGATATTTCAAAGACTGACTTTGGTAATATGACATGGGAAATTGAATGTGCACCTGACGCTCTTAAAAAATTAGAAAGCAAAGCTGTTCCGCAGTATATGAAAAATAAAATAATACTCTCTATCCAGAAGCTTGGAAATGGGGAATGGACACGTAGCCTTCACAAACAACTGAAGTACTTAAAAAGTGATATAAAGCTCTTTGAAGTGAAACTGGACAAAGGTGCAAGGATGCTCTGGGAACTTGCAATTGATTTTTCACCACGTTGCAGTGAGAAGCATGAAACCATTATGGGGGATGAATCATCTTCCTATGCCTCAAATAAAACAGTAAGAGTTTACACTGAAATCATAAGGATATGGGACATTGTGCTTGATCATTGCAAACTCAGTAGTGCTATTGATGTCATATGTCATGCTTACAACCGAGGATTGACCTGTATATTAAGAAAAAAACTTAAAGACATCACTAAGTCACGTTTATCCTCAAATGTAAAAAATCGTGTTCCACTTTGCTTTGTTGAAGACATTGAACTGGAAGCTGAAATACCAAATTATTTTCCTCCAGCAAGTGCTGCAGAAACAGAATACAGTATTATGAAATTCCATAGTTTCAGCACAGACATGGCCCTTAATATTTTAAACAACATCAGTACACGAGTTGAATATCCTTTTCGTGTTGGTGAATTGGAATATGCAGTTATTGACCTTAATCCAAAGCCAATGGAAGCAATAATATTAATTGGACGAAGTGGAACAGGCAAGACAACTTGCTGTCTGTATCGTCTTTGGAAAAAGTTCCACTCTTATTGGGAACAGGCAGAATTGATTGGTGGCCCCTGGCTTGTGAAACAAACATGGCAAAGAAGAAATTTTGATGAAAATGTTGAAAATGGTGACACAGAAGATGAAGACACTACAGATACTGAAGAAATGGATAGTACAGAGGAAGAGCAGATATCATTGGCACAAGATTCGCTCAATACAGATGAAACATTATCAGAATCTGAAGATGAAAAAGATCCTTGTAAATTAGAGCACTTTCATCCTATTTTTATTACCAAAAATCATGTGCTTTGTCAGGAGGTGCAAAGAAATTTTTGTGAGCTAAGTAAGTCTACAAAAGCAACACATCATTTCAGACCAGCTGATTCAAATATTTACAGGTTGCAAGATCTAAAAGATGAGCACTTTCCCTTGTTTGTCACTTCCCAGCAACTTTTGTTGCTATTAGATGCTTCAATGTCTGATCCATTTTTCCCCAGAAATGAAGATGGAAGTCTCAAGAGAAGCATCATTGGCTGGTCTTCTTCAGATGAAATTGATATTCCAGACTTGATGAGAGACTATGATGAAGATGATGGTGAACTAGACAATGAGAAAGAGGAGACAGTCTGTGAACTGAAAGAGAGAGACCCTCGTGTGTTTGTAACTTTTGAATTATTTGCCAGTGAACTGTGGCCACAAATAGGAAAGGGAAAATCAATTTATAATGCAGCATTAGTATGGAAAGAGATAAAGTCATTTTTAAAAGGATCTTTTGAAGCTCTTAGTTGTCATCAGGGTAAACTTACAGTGGATGAGTACTGTAAACTAGGCAAGAAAAGAGCCCCCAACTTTCAAGAAGATCGCAAGGAAATATATCGTCTTTTCTCCATGTATGAGCAAATAAAGTCAAAAAAAGGGTACTTTGATGAAGAGGATGTTTTATACCATTTATCTTGCCAATTATCAAAACTTGAAGAGCTGCCATGGTCCATTCATGAGCTATATGGAGATGAGATTCAGGACTTTACACAAGCAGAACTCTCTCTGCTGATGAGATGCATTAATGATCCCAATTCAATGTTTCTTACTGGAGATACAGCGCAGAGCATAATGAAGGGGGTGTCATTCCGTTTCAGTGACTTAAGGTCTTTGTTCTATTATGCAAACAAGAATGCGAAAAGTGACAGAAAAAAATGTGTTGTTAGAAAACCAAAACGCATCTATCAACTATATCAAAATTATAGATCCCATTCAGGTGAGCAAAACTACTTTTGTGCTACTTTTATTATTTAAGTAATAGTTAACCCTTATTTCTTACTGCTTTTTATGGGTTCCCTTGTATCTTTTGCTGTGACAACATAGTGTATCTGATACTTGCAGAAAGTAAAACACTTTTACTCAAACTAAGTGAGAATTATAATAAGTTATCATGATCTCACATTGGGACTCGTCAACACTCAGTAAATTTACATTTGGTTAGTAACTGATAGCAACCAGTCTGATTAGATTTTTTGAGCTAGCTGAAGGTAGAATAATGAACAAAAGCTTTTAAATGGTTGCTTATTGTTTGTAAAGGAGCCCCAGTGTTTGTTAGGGCAGTGGACTAGCATCAGGTTACCTGTATAAAGTTATATATGGAAGCAAGAATATATAATATTGAATATATATAATATAATAATGGGTGAACATTTAGGGGTAAATTTACAAAATTCACGTGAATGGATCGAAGTTCGATCGAATTTCCGATCGTACGTTTTTTTCAGGGGCTCGAATATGCAAATTTGGCCACTTCGATCATCGAATACCGAAAATTCGAATATTCGATCATTCGACCATTCGATGATCGAAGGACTTTTGCTTTAAAATTTTATTCGACTGCCTACTTCACCAGATTGAACCTATCGAATATGGGGGATTCCCATAGGCTTCTTTTTCAAACACCTGCTCAAATACCATTCGTATGATCGAATGCGTCGAACGTTTGATTCACATGAATTTTTCAAGCGCTCAAAGGAAAAAGTACGATTTTTCCGTGAAATCGAACGATCGGTATTCGATCGTACAATTTCATTGAGAAATCGAATATCGAGGAAAAAGATAGAATAAAACTATATGATAAGCGTTCGATAGTCGAATAATTTGAGGGATTTTTAGAGAATTATAGTAAATTTGCCCCTTAGTGTCAGGTGTCTTTTAGTCTGTTATAGTAAACAGTGTGATGTTTGCTTTCATTATTGTAACCCCTAGAGACCAGTAAAGCTAACTTTTTTGTTTTTGCAAGGATTAATATACCAATATGTTTATTGGTCAAACTATGACAAAAGGTTGTAACACTGTCTTCCTCTTCCCTTTATGCTAAAAGCATAAAGGAATGCTATTATTGCTTACACAAGTTTAATGAACACTCCCTTGTCCTGAAAATATATTTGGCTTATTTTCCAGTAAAGTTATATTTAGGATTTTTGTCATTTCTTGCACTAAACATGGCAAGTAATGAAAAATAAATTTTTCATATTTCATTTTACGTCTTATTAATTCTTCAGAACAACCCTGAAAGGAAGAAGGCAGTTACTGAAATTTTTCTTAAAGGGCACCTATGGGCCGAAAAAATTTCCCCAAACCGATGGTGCGGGCTGATAGAGCCCACATTCCGGTTTGGGGTTCTAGTAGTTTAAAAAAAAAAAATTGCCCCCTGCAAGCGTTGGCTTACTCGCACCAGTAAGGAGCTCCCGGTGCGAGCCGCCATGTTTTAGGAAGCGCATGAAATTGTGGCAGCTTTTCATTCGGCTTATGCGCATGACGTCACATGTGCCTGCAGGGGGCAATTTTTTTTAAAAAAACTTCTAGAACCCCAACCGGAATGCGGGCTCTATCAGCCCGCACCTTTGGATTGGGGAAATTTTTTCTGCCCATAAGTGCCCTTTAAATCCATGGTTTAACAATAACAGTTCTGTTGTATCTGTAGGCCTAGGACTCAGGCTGCAGCTAGTGAAGGTCCCATCTTCCATGCTGCAAGTATAGTATATGCAGTTTTGCCTCCTTTTTCACTCTCTTCTTCTTTGTTTATGGAAACTATCCTGATTGTAGCCTACGTAACTGAAAGGGTTGCTTAGGCAATTAACTTTTTATTTTGCTGCATAGAAGCATTTATGGCTCTGGATAGGCCATTACTGTTCTGTGACAAAAGTCCAGTTCCAAGGCAGCTATTAGTACTATATAAATCTGTCAATTCTTAAAACTAGTAGAGCAGTGCCTAGGTAGTCAGTGAAACCTTTTTGTATTTTAAATGGAGGGAAGGTGTTATCAATTTGCATGATTTATCAATTGTATTTATGTTTCTTAGGGATTCTCCACCTTGCTTCTGGTGTTGTTGATTTGCTGCAGTATTTCTTTCCTGAATCATTTGATCGACTTCCACGTGATTGTGGCTTGTTTGATGGCCCAAAACCAACTGTTCTGGAGTCCTGCAGTGTCAGTGACTTGGCTATATTATTGCGTGGCAACAAGAGAAAAGCACAGCCAATAGAATTTGGAGCTCATCAGGTTAATTTATACATTACTATTAAACTTGCAACTCAAGCTCTTATAATAATGAATGTGCACATTTGTTTCATCTCTTCTTGATTATTACTTTAAATCATTTGAAAGTATCAACAAAACATTTTAATCTATAACAAGAGCATTGCACTGTGGCAGTATCGTTACTATGGCTGTCTTGCAGCTTTGGGTTTTAGGTTCAATTCCAGCAGGGGATATCCCCAAATAATTTGTGTGGTCTTCCCATGTTTGTTCCCTTTAAAGCACTGCAGAATACGTTGACATGTAAATAAAAAATGTATTCTAATTTTCCTCCAATAAATACATGGAAATCTGTTATGCATTTCATGCATTAAAGTAGGTGTATTAATTGTCTCAAAATAGAAAATTACAAATTAGGTTTAGAAATTAGTAATGCACTAGCCTTTTGATAAGGCTAATAAAAGAAAATAGATTTCTTAATAACTTTCACATTTGCATTAAAAAAACCTTGAAAATAAGTGAATGTAAAACGTATGAGATTGCTATTCTAAGTACTTTTGCGATTTACATTCTTAATTTATTTTGCTTTAATTCCAAGATATTAAGGGATACATATACTTTGAATATGAACGACTTGATGATATTATATAGGTATATATTTAAAAATAGTTCCATTAAAGGGGGTTGTTCGCATCCCAAACACTTTTTTTCAGTTCAGTTGTGTTTAGATGGTTCACCAGAAATTAAAATACATTTTACAATTGCAGTGTTATATGTACATTTCAGTGTTATATGTTTTATACTGTATTTCCAGATATTAAGTTTAAAGACTAATGTTCCTATCTCTGATGGTTCAGTCTGATTCTGATTCTGTGGAGTTTTGCTACATTAGTTGATATGGAAGAGCACTGGGGCCTGCAAAAAAAAAAAAAATAATAATTCTGATGAATTCTGACTTTTAAAACTCATAATTATGACTTTTAAACTCATAATTATGACTTTTAATCTCATAATTTTGACTTTAAAAAATCAAAATTGTGACCTCATAATTATGACTTTTAAACTCATAATTATGACTTTTAATCTCACAATTATGACTTTAAAAAGTCGAAATTATGACTTTAAATCTCATAATTATGGTTTTAAATCTCATAATTATGACTTTTAATCTCATAATTATGACAATCTCATAATTATAAAAAGTCGAAATTATGACTTAATCTTATAATTGTGACTTTAAAAAGTCGAAATTATGACTTTAAATCTCATAATTATGACTTTTAAACTCATAATTATGACTTTTACTCTCATAATTATGACTTTAAAAAGTAAAAATTATGACTTTTCACATTATAAGTTTAAAAGTCATAATTCATCAGAATTTTTTTTTTTTGCTGGCCCCAGTGCTCTTCCGTAAGTTGATACGTTTTTCAGCTTCAGTTTTTTAACAGCTGCCAATAATTGGGATTCCCAAAGATAAGAATCACTATCCCCCCCTCCCAGAGCTGCAAGAAGATGAAAAATTAAACTTCAATATTATAAAAATGGTTTCAAATAAAAAATAATTGAAAAAAAATGGTTTCTGGCGAACTATCTGAACACAACTGAACTCAAAAAAGTGTTGGAAGGTGAATAACCAATTTAAAGTGACGCTTTCCTATCGATGATAATGTGTGTCTGTATCACTAGCAATTAACAGCTAGCCGAGCATAGCATCAATACTCAATCTGTTACACAAAACTGGGCAACGGAGCAATGCTACAATAGATTTCAATTACATTTGTACTCTAGATAATAGTAACATAATACCACCCACAGCCCAGCACGACTGACCTATGCTTTCCCCATTGTACTGTGGTTTTTATGAATCACTTCTTTCATCAATATGTTTGCTATCAGTCGTCTAATAAAGACTTGCCCTGTCTTTAGTGTTCACAGCTTATATAATCATGGTCTGTGATCTTAGCAAATATAATGTTATTATCCCCTTAACATAATAAAACATGTCTCTCTCATTTAGATATAAGGTTTACACTTCTAAGAGTAATATAATTGTGGTGGAACATCAGTACACATTATCATAACAATAACTAGCTCACACACATTGAATTACATATTTATGGACCAAGCACCAACACCAGCTTTACAGTAATCTGCATGCAGTGGTCATAAGAGTAGCACTGTAATTTGGAGTGGTTGTCTGTATTTCCTTGCAGACTGTGGGCGGTCTCAGTATAATTAACTATACTTTCTGGGTAGAATAACATGTAACGTAATTGTTAAACCTATGTCGCTGTTTTAGGTAATTCTGGTTAAAAATGAAAGTGCCAAAGAGAAAATCCCAGAAGAGTTGAGTTTGGCCTTGGTTCTAACAATTTATGAGGCCAAAGGTTTGGAATTTGATGATGTTCTCCTGTATAACTTCTTCACGGATTCAGAGGTACTTGCACAATGTGTTCGCAAAAGTATTACTGACGTTAAAGGGGTTGTAAAGGAAACAAATGAATTGCCTTTTTCTTGGTCTCCACTTTAAAGGGGTGCTTCACCTTTAACTTTTATTATGTTATAGGATGGCCAGTTCTTAGCAACTTTTCAATTGGTTTTCATTATTTTTTATACTTTTATAATTATTAGCCATCTTCTCTTTCAAGACTCTTTCAAGCTTTCAAATGGGGGTCACTGACACCATCTAAAAACAAGTGTGCTGTCAAGCTACACGTTTATTGTAATTGCTACTTTTTATTACTCATCATACTCATATTCCAGTCTCTTATTTAAATCAGTGCATAGTTGCGTGGGTAATTTGGACCCTAGAAACCAGATTGCTGAAATTGCAAACTAGAAGTAACTTCGGGCGATTCCGGAAATCGCCGCACCGCGTGTGCACAGAGCCGACGCTTTTACATTTCAACTAGCGACGGACAGGGAGAAGGACGTGCAGGGAGATTGTCGCCTGCTATTAAACACCAGGCGAGTGAATCTCACCGAATCTCCCTGTCTGTCCCGAGCCTTAAGGTGTAGTTCACCCATAAATTTACGTGTGATATAGATAAAATGATATTCTTAGACAATTTCCGCGCAGCAACTCTCCATTATAGAATTTAGAGGATTTTAGGGCCCAATATACCCTAACAACCAGGCAGTGATCAAAAAGGGAGGCTGGAATAAGAATAGAAAAGTGACTGCACAGCAAGATATGTAATAACGCATATAGCAATCATAATAAAGTGGTAGCTTCACAAGGAAAATGGGTATTGGTTGCAAGGTCTGTGACCCCCTTTAAAAGCTGGAAAGAGGCAGCAGTTGAAGACAAATTGTTTAAAAACCAAAAAGTGGGCCAAATGCAGTTGCTAAGAATAAGCCATTATGTAACATGGAATTTTAAGTTTATGTTAAGTTAATTTTAAGTTAATGTTAAGTTTTAAAAGAATTAAGCTGTTTTAAAAGATTTTAAATGTTCTGCAAAGAGATGGCTATGCTCATTTTCCTGTATATAAAATATTGACTTGAAAAATGTATAAACAAGTGTAAAATTCTAATAATAATAAATAGTTTTTAAGTACTGTATGTAGCAACCACTACATACGTTGCCATATTTCCAGCTGTTCTTGTACTGTATTCATCAGTAACAAAACATTAATGTTTTTTTGAAAATTAAAGTTTTTTAGTTGGGCTATACTGTATGTATAATAACAGTGACGTGATTTTAACTTTTTTAAAGGCTTCCAAGGAATGGAGAATCATTTCCTCCTTTGTGCCAGAATCTCATTCAGATGTTGAAAACCAGCCACTGATTGAAATTGCTATGGATAATGTCTCTATGCCTGTTAGCAGGCACTTGAAAATGAACCCAGAACTACATAAGGTACTCCTTCAATCTTTCCTGTATGTCAAATAATGATTTTTCTTAATTTTAGGTGATTTTTTTGTCAGTTTTAGGGCAAAATGTTTATTTATTGCACCCAAAATATAGTGAATTCTCAGAGTAATATTGTATGATTTCTAGATGCTGAATGGAGAACTGAAGCAGTTGTATACAGCTATCACAAGAGCTCGGGTTAACCTATGGATATTCGATGAGAGTCAAGAAAAACGTGCTCCAGCTTTTGGATATTTTATGAAGGGAAACTTTGTTGAAGTAGTACGCACAGATGAAAACAAAGGTACAGTTCCAACATTAGGAAAATGGTCATTCTTTTCACGGTTATCCGATGGGAATGGGGAAAAAATAGATTGAGCTAAAGCTTCCATTTGAAAGAACACGACACTGTAAGAAAACTAAAGGATTGGTTAGAACAGTTCAACCTAGGTTTATTTCCTCCCTTCTTCTTTTCAGTGCCTTGTACTTTGTAGAATTGCAGGAATTATGTTACTTTGAACAAATCTGAAGAATAACTTGTAACATTGGGGAGAGAGTAAGCCAGTGAACAGTGTCAGAGCCTGGCCCTGGTTGCAGAGGTGTTGGCGTAGAATATGAACTACAAATCTATCAGAAAAAATTATATTGATAAATTCCTTTGAGCATAAGAAAACATACATGAACACAAGAGTGTGCTGATCCTTCCACCATATATATATATATATATATATATATATATAATGTGTGTGTGGCCAGCAAAGTGACTTATTTGTGTCTAATTATGTGTCCAAAGCATAGATTTACCATGCTTGTTGTAAATATTTTTGTATTTTAGGTAAGGAATATAATACTGAATGTTTTTAAGTCAGCCTAATATAATTCTAATTAAAAGCAATATATGAATAATTCATGCAGAGCAAAATAATTTTTTAATAGATCTTGATGACAATATGTTTGTGAGAACATCTACTAAAGAGGAATGGATTTACAGAGGAGACTATTATGCCGGCCACAAATGTTGGAAAGTAAGTGTAGACTGCTGCAGCATATATAACTTTTTTTAAAAGTATTTTTGTCTCCTGTGTGATTTGTCACTGACAGGAGCAAATGCACTTTGGCTAATGCCGCACATGGTGGATCTCAGCCTGCAAATAAATGTAGAACAAGAATCCCCCACGTGTGGCATTTGACTGCTGGAGAAGCAGTGCAGGTGGCAAAACATGCTGTGTACCTTTAAACATAATTTTATTAAAGGAACAGTAACATCAAGAAATGAAAGTGTTTTTACAGTAAAACAAATATAATGCAGTTTGCTTCATAAACATTGCTAATGTTTCTATATGGAGGCAGCTATTCAAATGAGAAAAGGCTCAGGTTACACAACAGATAGCAGGTAAGCTCTGTAGAACATACTGGTGTTCTCTGGTATCCATAATTTAACCTGTGCTATATAGCCTTTTTTAACCATTGCTACACAACAGCTTGTTTATATGAACTATAGTAGTGTTCCTGAAGCAAGCAGATACTTTTTATCAGTGTAGGGCAACAGTTCATAGTATTACTTTAAAATGCTTTAATTTTTAGTGATACTAATTCATTTGGCCTCACCATGGAAAATGGGGCAAGAGAATGAAGATTTGATCTTTGTCTTATATTCAGTTCAAATGTCAACAGCCTTAATTTTCCTTTCTATTCATCGCTACTGTATCTCACGCTACTGTATCTCGACAATTTAAATTTCCTGTTTTTCTAAGACAGGAAATAGTTACTAGCAAAAAGAATTCTCTGTACCTGCATAAAAAGTGGCAGTTCATTTTATAGCACAATTTTTCCAAAATTACCTTCTTTATTACTGATTATTTTCAGTAAACTTTTTATTCTTAAGAAAGTATGTTTAAGATAATAAGAAAGGGTCATATTTTAATTTATATCCATTGTTTTACTGTGCTGGCGTTTCTGGGGCTGCTGCCGCAGCCTGAGGTAGCAGCCCCAATGCTGCCCCCCCGTCTCACTCCACGCTTAAAAATCAGCGTCTGAGCAGGTTTAAGGGGGTGTCAATTGTGCTCTCTGCACTAGCGGAGCCAGATTTCCAGGTTAAAACCCAGAAATTAGGCTCTTAAAGTTACAAGATGCAGCTTTTTGCCACTCCGTGCCGCCTGAGGCAAGGTTCTCACCTTGCCTCATGGCAGGAGCGGCCCTGGCTGGATCCTTTGAGAAGACAGTAAAAGTCTTTATCATGTGGACATGAATATGATTATTAACAGTTTTCTAAATACTAACAGGTTGCTGCTAAGTGTTACCAGAAAGGTGAGGCTACTCATAAGGAGAAACTGGCCTTTGCCCATGATGCAGTTTTACATTTGCAGACAAAAAAAGCCAGTGCCAGGTAAGGACACCTTTAACTGCTTGGAAATGTTTAGCTAGAGCATATGTGTAATCAGAAGCATATGACTATTTCATTTCCTTTTTTCCCCTAACAGGGAAAAGCAAATGGAGTATTTACGACTTGCAAAAATATACATGGAATGCAGAGAGCCGAAACTAGCTGTCAAATGTCTAGCATTTGCAAAAGAATTTCACCTTTGCGGAGAACTCTGTAGAAAGCTTGAAAAGGTACAGCATGTATATTATACATATTTCTGAACCTTTTAACCCTATAAAACAAATGTCAATAGATGTAGAAGAAACCTTAAATGAGAAGGAAAATCTGGGAGAACTTGGGGTGCCAAATGTTAGGCACCCCTAAGGGATTGTATCGACTTACCTGTAGCCCTGGGGCAGTGCTGATAACTGCACCGACTCGGGGTTATACCAGTGAGCACCACGGAGTGATCCACTTCCGTCATTCTTCAAATCGCATCCTCGAAGGAGGAAGATGGAAGCAGAATGCTCAGTGGGGCTCACTGGTATAACCTCGGGCTGGTGCAGTTTTCTGCTGAGCACCGGCGCGGGGTTACAGGTAAGTCGATGCACACACATGGGAGTGCTTAACATTTGGCACCCCCCCAAGGTCTCCTAGCCTTTCCTTCTCCTTTAAAAGCGATCTTAATTTATGCTAGAGGGAACAACACTTGATTAGTACTCATGGGAAATGTGTAGGGTTGCTCTGCTTTTGTGACTGCTTCCAAAAATGGGCATAAGGGATTGAATGGCTCTGAAACAGTATAATATGGAGGGGGAGGAGGGTCAGACGGGGAAGCCAAGTGAAAAGAGGTGCTAGAACACTAAGGAGGAGAGAGAAAAGGAAATAGCAGTATGAAACAGGAAGAACAGTAAGGGCAGAAGAAACCAGGAATACAAATATGGATACAGATTAATGAGAGGAAAGAAAAAGGAAATTGCAGCAAACGAAAATCTTGAAGGTGAATATGAATTATAGAAAGTCAGAAAAGAAAACAGAAGAACCTTTATTCATCAATTTGGCCAAACCAACACAGCAACATTCCAGGTGTACATTGATCCTTTCAAGCTAATCATACATGTTGCACATTATCTCATTATATAGTTAGTAACGTACCACCCTCTAGTGGCCAATCTAAAGATACAAATGTCATATCTTTATTTATCCTATTCTATTTTCTATAGTCCTCCACAAAGGTCATCTAAGGCTATAAGATTCTCATCTAGGGATATATGATCCTCGCACCACGATGAGTAAATCCCTCTTGGATTTAAATAAATACTCAAATCGAGCCTGGCCGCAAAGTTCCCCCTGGTCCTTGACTTGAACCATTCAGATTCACTCAGATATTAACCAGACAGCTTTATTTGAGGTATACATTAATACAGGTTATTACAATACAGAGTATTAAATAATAGCTCATATATCCTGAAAGCTTAGGAGGACATGGAGGGAGTAATGATCAATTTAACCTGTTACATATTTATATTTTTTTTTCTTCCATGGGCTGATCCCTTGGCATCCAATCATCGTTCTTGTTTTAGCACAACTGTCACTATTTCAATCTTAGGGACAGACTCACAGTCTTGGTACAATAGCCAAATAAGGTACATCTACTGAGTCAGCAGAGTGTCCAAATTGTATCTGTGCTGTCATTTCTGAAACTATATGTGCCTTTCTTAAACTTGCACTAGGAATACCTGTGACATGACATAACAGATGTATTCCCTGTTATATGTAAGCATTTTACACCCCTAAAAACAGAATAACCTTTAGCTTCTTCTACAGCAATTCTGTTCTAGGGTCATGTTCTATAATCTTCGTTCCTTGATTATAACTACTTATATGTTATACATATAAAACCCTGATATCTACAACAAATAGTTACACAAATTTCAAATATTAACACTCAATATGCAACCAATCTAAACCAGTGATTCCCAACCAGTGGCTTATGAGCAACATGTTTTCAAAGCAGGTGCTTATTTTTGAATTCCTGCTTTGGAGGCAAGTTTTGGTTGCATTAAAACTGCCAGAAAGAGCCTGTATGCTGCCATTGCACATAGGGGCTACCAAATGGCCAATCACAATACTTTTACACCACCCAGGATTTTGTTTGTTATGCTTGCATTGCTTTTCAACTCTTTTTACATCCGAATGCAGCTCATGAGAAAAACCCAGAAAAAGCAAACTAAAGATCAATGAGGATAATTGCATAAGGCACTGAGGCAGGTTCATTGAGCAGTCAGTTAAAATTTACATCACTCAGTACTAATTGCTTAGGAAAACCAACAACTACCAGATCTTAAGTTCATAGTAGTAAACTAATTGACAATTGCTTGCTATGTATGTTACAAGACTTGGAACTTACTTCACACATAATACTACCTTTGCGGTGCTTCGTTTTTAAAAGTCGCCTAAAGTTTCCTCACCCGGAAGAACAGGCGATTAGTCACGAGGCGACAAAATCTTTCCGAATTTGCCCGTGTCTCAAGCCTTAAGAACATTTATTACATTACACTGTTTGTATAAGCTTTGGTAAATGTTTTAACTACTTAGGGACAGATATAATAATCTTTTGCACTTTAGCAGAAAAAAAACTTGAACAATTGCAACTAAACTTAATTAACCTTTTCCCCTGAAATGTTTATACTTAAGAAAAATCTTGGATGTCTTAATCATAGAAAATCATAGAAAAATGTATTTTGTTTAACTATTTTATTCTTGTCATTAATATATATTCCCCTTGGATACTGCGTTTAACATTTGCTCTAGTGGCTCCTTGCCCCAAAAACCCTAATCATAATGGGGACAAGTTGGTCTCCCTAAATCCTCTACTGCTAAAGCACAAATTTTCATTTTCAGGCATATGGGATCGCCTGTGGAGCACTTGAGTATTCCTCTACCAGCTCTCTTTCAACTTTAGGGTAGGGACAGACAGGGAGATTCGGGGAGATTCTGTCGCCTGGCGTTTTTTGCAGGCGACAATCTCCCCAAATTTCCTTCTCCCTGTCTGTCCCTACCCTTAGCTACCCTTAGCTACTCAACTGGACTGAACACTAACGTAATCCCTTTTAATCCCATAGCAATGCTATAATGTATTTCAGGGTGGTTCTATTTTTTCACCAAATGTATACAAAGGTGCATTCTAATTCTGAGATGTTTCTAGTCAACAGAGCTTTAATTTTTTCCTGCTTTTCAATTTCATCTTTTAACTACACTTATGTCTTGCACAGAATAAGGATGCTGCATACTTCTTTAAAAAGATTCAAAACAATGTGATTGCGGCTCAGTGCTTTGAAGAGGCTGGAGAATTGGAGATGGCATTAAACCTATACAGCCAAGAGAAGATGTATGTAGAAGCAGTTCTTATGTTAGAAAGGTAAGTAAAATAAATATATTCAACTTATCTCTTAACTACAGTTTTTGATATAGGTTTCTCTATTTCCCTTACAAGTTTGACAGAATCTGCAACAGGCATACAATTTTACTTTTTATAACAATTATTATCACAAGTATATGACCTGTTCTCCAGAATGCTCAGGACCCAGGGGTTTCTATATAATGAGTCTTTTTGCATTTTGGATCTCTATAACTTTTAAGGACAAGGAAAGGCAAAAAAAAATGAAATCACATTTTTACTTTCTTTAGTGAAAAAGAAATCTATCTCCGTTATAATTTAATTTAAATATGTGTACCGTTTTTACAAGAAACCTGACTGTATTCAGTGAAATTCTCCCTTCATTTACTGCTGTGGATAGGAATTGTCAGAAGGTCCCTAAATGCTGGACAGGGAAAAAGTCATACTTATGAACAGCACAGGGAGCCCCGCCTTACTTCCCAGCCACGCAGAACTCCAGCAGCTTGCAGTCGACGACTGTGTAGAGATTTATATTGGATTTTATTTCTGCCTTTACGTCCCCTTTACTGTTTACAACTCCAGCTGCAGGGACAAAGATCATGGAGCCAAATTTAAACAGATAAACTGGGATTCTATTTGGAGGATTATTTTGCAGCAGCCACTGGTTCTGCAGAGTTGGCGAAAGTTTGTATTAAACAATACAAAAACTATAAAATCCACATTAGATTACATGACAACACAGGATCTAATGCAGTCTGTATATTCTTAATCAGTCTTGCTGTATCGGCTTCTGGCAGATATTATTTGACTTGTGTTGTTTTGATAATTTATGACGATGACAGCCCCCTGTGCCCAACTTTGAAAGCATAAATCATTTGTTTGATTAGGCTTGTGGTGCAGTAAGTTCATTTTTATGTTTAGTATACAAAATACAGCATTTCTAGACTTATTCTATTTTAGACTTTCCTTGTCCTTTAAGTCTACTAAAATATTATTTAAACATTGTTTAAACCTCAGATTATTGTTTTATCTGAAAGAAGGATTCATTATATTTTAGTTGGATTCAAGTACAAAGTGCTGTATTAATTTTTACAGGGAAACTTTTTATCTTTTTTAAATTCGCTTAAATGGAAGTCTGTGGGAGATGGCCTTCCTGTAATTCTTTCTGGATAATGGGTTTCTGGATAACGGGTCCTAAACCTAGCAACAGTTTCTGATACAAATATGTTTACCAATAAATGTCCATCTTTAGACTTTATGTGCAATTTTTTTCTTCTGAGTAATATTTTTTTCCATTTGGCTCCACTTTTTTTGCTCATATGGTTTTTACAGTTTTCCCTTGTGTCAGATCTGGCAAAATTTTTGTAAGGGGAAAGAAACATTTGATAAAGTGCAATATAGTTTCAGCTTAAAGGAAAACTATACCCCCAGAACAGTGTTGGTCTCTATAAAAAGATATTGCACAAAACAACTCATATGTAAATAAGCCATTTTCATAATAATACACTTATTTAGTAGCATGTGCCATTGGGTAATCATACATAGAAAATTTTAAAAAATAAGGACAGCCTCCTGGGATCGTAGGATTCAACGGTGCACACAAACATATCAAATAAAATATAAAGTTAAGTCATATGAGCCTCCATGCTTCCACACTTATTCCTGTTACAGTTAGAGTTGAAATATTTCTGGTCAGGTGATCTCTGAGGCAGCACACAGACCATCACAAAATAGTTTTTCAAGGCAAGAGATGTAAAAGGGCAATATTTACTTAAATAAATATACCAGTTTGGTAAGATTCTTTATTCATTTTGGGGGTATAGTTTTCCTTTATAAAATAAATATCAGTGGCTTTCAGCATATATTCTTTATAATACATATCCCAGTATAGGCACTGGTCTAGTCATTTATGTTCCTTATCATCATCTGTAATCATTCAAACTATTGCTATTCAGTCCCTTGCACACTGTATAAAGGGCCAGTAACATCAAAAAATTAAATTGTTTTAAAGTAATAAAACTATAATGCAGTGTTGCCCTGCACTGGGATAACTGCAGTGTTTGCTTCAGAAGCACTACTATTGTTGAGAAGGGGTAGGTCTGTTTGTTAGGCAGGATTTAAAGGACCAGTAACTTCAAAAACTGAAATTGTTTTAAAGTAATAAAAATATAATGCAGTGTTGCCCGGCACTGGTAAAACTGCAGTGTTTGCTTCACTATTGTTTATATAAATAAGCTGTTGTGTAGCCATGGGGGCAGCCATTCAAAGGAGAAAAGGCTCAAGTTACACAGCAGATAAGCTCTGCAGAACATAATGTTATCTGTTATCCATTACTTATCCTGTGCCATATAGCCGTTTTTTAAATTTCCACCATTGCTACTTAGCAGCTTGTTTATATGAACTGTAGTAGTGTTGCTGAAGCAAATAGACCAGTTTAACAGTGCAGGGCAACATTACATGATATTTTCTTTAATTTAAAACACTCATTTTTTGGTGTTACTGTTCATTTAATTTATTTTAAATCTTTATTCATTTTTCTCTATAATGTTATCTTTTTTCTACTTATAACATTTATAAATTAACATACTTGTAATTTTAGCTTATTATAGTTGTCATTATTTACATCTTTCACTATAGGCACAAGAAAAACCCAAATCTACATTTACCATTTGCAGCAAAACATTTCTATTTGGGAGCTGCTGCTAATTTACTTCACAATAATAAACTCAAGAAGATGAATGAAATTCTGGCAAATCTTGATGTTGAAGATCAGTTGGTCTTTTTGAAAAAGCACAGGAGATGGAGTGAAGCTGCCAGTTTGCTGAAACAACATGGGCGCTGTGAAGAAGCAGCATTTCTTATGAGAGATCATGGAAAACTGTTAGAAGCAGCAGACCTGACCATGAATAAAGAATTTCGGGCATTATGTCTGCTTGCTGCAGCAAGATGTCAGATGAATGATTGTGATGTGAGTAATGATGTAAGTGACACCATTGCTGAGGCTATGCAGATATTTAAGGAAATACGAAATGTAGTAGGTGTTGCTGAGGCTACTCTCCTGGAAGGAATAATGACAAAGGACTTTGGGAAGCTTCATTCCTCATTTCAAAGCTTTGACCGACAGTTTCACAGTGCAGGCGCTGTAGAAGCCCTCTTTGAATGTATACAATGTGATGAATTCAATCGAAAATTGCTTTTCCTGGCTGCTTCAGGATTGCAGCATCTGATAACTCTCCTTAAAGCTCTAAAAGCATCAAAGACCAATGCGGACAGGGAAAATGTTAAATCATGTCTTGAATTTTTTGGAGTTGTACAAAAGGAAGGAGAGACATATAAAATTCTACATCATGAAGGATCAAGAATCCTCAAAATTTTCACTGAAGAGAACGTTGACATAAAAGATAGTAATCTTGAACTTAATACAATAAAGTCATTGTTAGAAAGACATTTTCTTAAAAGACTATGTAACATCTCAAAAACAGTACTTGAAAATGATTATCCAGAATCTGATATTTGTCCCAAGTTCATAGCAGGACTAGCTTGCACTGATGAAAAATGTCAAGACTTCCACAGGCCTGTGCTACAACATGAATTTAAAAGAATGTTACTGTCTAAAAGAAATCTAACAACGATCAGTGGGTTGTTAATTGATGCAAGAGAGCTCTCAAAAGAATTTGCCAGTGAGCTCCAAGAAATCCTGGGTGCTGATATATTTCGGTTCCCTCGTTCTCTTCTAAAATTGTTTTTTCCTAAACATTTTCATCTTCGAATCCTTTCAGAAAAAAAAGGGGTGTGCAAAATGTTTGAAGAGATATGGCGCAAATTTCCAAAGCCTTGTATTAACATGCTTACTGAATATGGCAAGTCCCTTTTTCATGAAAAAGATGACAGTGAGAGGAGAGCATCAACAGATCTATGGTTAGAAGCAATGTGCATATTCTCTTTGTCTTCACGTTATCCAGATGAATTACAATGTTTACTTGATGAGGAAGAATTCAAATTTAACACGGATTATATGCGTCAAAGCAAATCTAGACATGAAGCAAAAGAGGATGGTAGGCGAATAAAAGGTATTGATTTTAAATATGGCATGTTGAAACCCGATGTCTCTAGTGGCTCTTTAAAAGATAGACACATTCACTTTTTTCGCCTTTTTCAAACTTCAGTGGACCAACTGTACATCCTCAAAAATCCAGAATCCTGCAAAACTCATTTTTTCAGATTCCTAAATTATATAGTCAAAAAGTCAATTTGCCCATTAATTCCGAACATTGGAAACTCAGTTATGCTGTTGGAATTCCAGTTTATATTCTGTTGTGTGGTTCTTATGCGTCTTTCTCCTAGCATTAGGGTTCTGCTTCCAAAAAGTTACATCTCTGTACTCCATCATTGGGAATCCATGTTTGGAAGGAAAGGAAAGTCTGTGGTGAAAGATACATATTCTATTTTGATGGAATACAAGCCATGGAACGAAAAGCAAGCTGTGGGAAACTTCAAATATCACCTTACTTATCTTGCTAAAGTTCTTTGTGGGGAGGAGGAGCATAACTTCAATGTCCTTCTTGATGCATTTCGTGACATTGACTGCATCTATTCTGGGGAAGCTGAGAGAGCACTGGTTCTCTGCTTAGTGATGATGGTGAATGTTAAAGGAGTCATGAACTCACAAACTGATATTATACTTAAAAAGAATTTTCCTTTCATTCAACAAGAACTGAAAAAGCAAAAAGAAGAATCTCCATCAAAAGTACCAGAGAGGTTACTTAATACAGTAAACAATTTACCTGATAATGTAGAAGAACTTGTTAACTTTCTCCAGAATCTACTAAATCAGAGGGATGAGGAGCGTTTAGTTGACTGCTCTTGGAGGTGGGATGGTGGCTTTTTTAAAGGATCTGTGCGTGGAATTTTCTATGATGACATGTTCAAGTTTAAAGAATTTGCTAATGTCCAACACATAAAACAAGACTTTGAGTCTCCATATTTTGAAGACGGACAAGAATATTTTCCAGAAGAAAAAGTTGATATTGTGGCAACCTTGGCATCCCAGGTGCAGCAGAAACATTCAGCTATGCAACAATTTCATGAACTTTTGATTTTTGTCTGCTTTTGCATAAAGTGGAAAAGGGTTTGGAAAAGGAAAATGGAAGAGTCCACTCCAGACAGCTTTAAAATAGCAGGCATTGACTCAACCCAATGTGACTTATGTGGGGTAAAGTTTTCTCTCTCTCCAACATTGTTCTCCACTCCTACAGAAGAATATGAGGAAGAAGCAGTGTCACCATCAACAAATGAGATTGAACATAGTGGATACCTTGAATCCCAGGTTGTACCAAATAGCGTGACCTATGAAAATCACATTACCCTAGAGACTCACCGTCACCAAATGCAAGCTTACAATAACTACCTTCAGTTTTACAAATCAAAAGTGGACACAGTACTTTCTGAGGCAAAATCCCTGGTGCAAAGCATGAAGCAAATGACTGATGATCAGTTATCAACAGGGTTAAATTTAGAGCAAACAAAGATTAAAAACAAAATGAAAGACATTGCAGATCGAATGGAAGACATATATGAGAGAAAAAAATGGTCCAAAGGTAAGTAAATACCTGTTTGTATGTAATGCAATGTTGAGGGTGAAAATAGGATTGATAAATGGGGAAAATATTAAATATCTTGTAATATTTATTGTCCTAGACATTATAGGAATGGTATATGACAATGACACATCATAAACAACGATTTAGCCATGAAGTGCATCAGTGTAGGCTTATATAAAATTACCATGTAAAAAAAGTCCACTGTGAAATGCATGTTTTTCACTGACCCAGTCAATCACAGCTGCAAAGAGTTATCATTAGGTATGCAGCGAGGTATAAGAAATATTTACAGACACATTTTCTAATTATTCTCAATAAACGTTAATTGGAGTTATTTATTACAGCTGAAATGTTAATGGAGAGCCCACTTCAAGCGTTAGAATCCACTATTTCTGAAGCTCAAAGTGTCCTAAATAAAGCAGAACAGCATATGGCAAACAAAGAAGGTAATTTTAAAACTGAATATTTATCGTTTATATTTCCTTTTGCTTTATATCTTTCAGTAAGTAAAGAAATGCCTACATTTGGATCACATAAAGCTATGCAGTAATCGGATGACTAAAAAATCTTCTAGAAACTAAAAATTAAATCACTTCACAACTTATATAGTATACAGAGTTGTGGTACAGGTATGGGATCCTTTATACGGAAACCCATATTACAGATAGTTCCAAATTACAGAATGGCTGCCTCCCATATACTCCATTTTATCCAAATAATAAAAATTTTGAAAAATGTCCTTTTTCTCTTTAATAATAAAACAGTACCTTGTACTTGATCCCAACTAAGCTATAATTAATTGGAGGTAAAACCAGCCTATTGGGATTATTTAATGTCTACATGATTTTCTAGTAGATTTAAAGTATGAAGGTAAAAATTACAGCAAGATCTGTTATCTGAAAAACCCCAGGTCTCGAGCATAGTGTATAGATTTCACATTTTCAGATTTTGCATAAGCAGAAAAACATTTTGTTTGGCAAGTAAAGTTCTGTGCAATTATCTGCTTTTGAAATGATGGTTTGATATTGCAGTTAGTCAATCACTAACGATCGGAAAGTTGTGATTAAATTACATAAAGTAAGCATGTATCTTAAGGGCTATAGCATACAAGTACAAAAAGTACAGTGGAGCAGGTTGTGCCTCCTGGTGCTTCCAAATTTGTGTATCTGAATGAGGGATATTTACATGCCACCCTTATTCCTCTTGAATAGAGCACTGCCTAACACAAGCAAGCGGCACTCCAAAAAGGTACTCCAATTCTGCCAAAAATACAAAAACTAGAGAATGCACTGCATTCACAATGCAAAAAAAAAAAGTTTTTTGTCTGGTAGTGATCAAAAGCCCTAGCATCTATCACTACTTATTATGACTATGAAGATTTTCATTCATCCAGGTCATGGTATATATCTAAAATAAGTTATTTAAAAAAAAAACTGTTTTTTGTTTTTTTTTTTTTCATTTTTTTTTTACTACTTATATTAGATATAATACTTATTATTGACTTAAAATAGGAAGTGCTGAAATGACCAATGAGACTTTACATTTAGGTTAATGGAAAGTGATCTGATGTAGCCAGTGGGCATTTGATCTTTTCAAACGCTAATCAAATTGGGCATTGTAATTAAGTCTAATTGGCAACTGTTGGTACCAGCGAGAAAACATTTGGTGTCAATTTAAGAAGTGGAAGGCAGGCTGCACAGTCCCTAAAATATTTACTTTGTGCCTTGCCTTCCGCATTCATAGGTCATGATCAGTAAGATGTTAAAAAGGCAAATGTATCTGCTGCCTTGCAGGGCCTGACTGTGGCACCTTTGACTTGTACCTTGAAATTTGTGCTTTGAGCCTGCCTATTTATCTATGGAGCTCTGCACACTTTTCTACTGGGAATCTCTGGGCTGATAGGATTTTGCCTCTTTCCGTACTCCTGGGATCTCTGGCTCTTAACTATGAGCCATCTGTATTGACTTCTTGCACGGACCTCTAACGTAACTAGGTGGGGGCAGGCCGCGCAGACCCCCCCCCCCCCCCCCCCCCCCCCCCCCCCCCCCCCCGTTCCGATTTTTTTTTTGTGGCTGCAGCGAGGCGAAAACTGCCGGGGGGGCCCTGCTGAGGTGCGGGCCCTGGTACACTCGCACCCCCTGCTCCCCCGGTAGTTACGCCACTGACCTCTGAAATGGCCTTGATTAGACTGCAATCCCAGTATGTTATTACATGGCCTAAAGCTCATTGCCACAGTTGGCTACACTTGAAGACAGGTCTCCTTAAAGAGATATGGTACTGTAAGCTGTAAGCCTGGCTAGCCCCTGTATCCTGAGCCAGCAGCATGATTATGTCCAGTCTTTACATAGTGTTAATGTCTGGAACACTGGTCTATGAGAAAGACATTCACTAACAAATTCACATTTCTGTAACACATGTGAGGAAAATGGTCCATGGCCTTTTTGAAGTAAAAGTCAGTCCAGTACTGGTTGGTAGCTCTGCTTGCAGCCTCCTAAAATATAAACTGTAAATTATAAGATTAAATTTAATAATTCACAACTGAAAAAAATGCCCTGTTATACCACTTGCATAGGCAGGACAAAAGAAATAGAAGATTTGAAGTTGGTCATCTATTATACAAATATATATATATGTATAACCTGTTCTTGGGGCAACAGCCATGGGTGTAGATACATGCGAAACTGGTATGCCACAAGCAAAAAAATTAAAATAAGCTGTAGAGCTCTTGTTTATTAAAACAAGTGGTCTCTCATTTCTGTGGGATGCTTATATTAAAAATTATACAAAAAAGTCTGCTGGTGGGCTGTGATTGCAGTGTTAGACAGGGCTGCATCAAAGATATACATACATTGTATTCCAATAACCGGTAAATGGGGACTGTCTTACTGCTGAAGTAATTTAAATGTTATTTTTTATATATATACAAACAAATATACATTTATAAGTAGATTTACTAGATAAGTGCTAAAGTTTGATCATTAAGTTGAACATTTTTATTAGAGACTTTCTTATAAATTACTCATTTAGACACAAAAATCCTGCTCTGGCATTATATAACGGTCTTGCTATCTCAACTTTACCTGCAATTATCTCTTTATATTGATCAACTTTTTTTTCCTTTTTTAAACAAGGTTTGCAAAAGAAGGATCAGTTTGATCATGAAATAGACTATGATTTTGATGAACTGTGGTCCAAAAAAACAAGGAAGGCCAAGAGAAAAGGCAAACGTCACTGAAGTGAAAACCATTCCAAAACATACTGAAACTGGTGTTGAGTTTTGTTTATAATATAAAATGTAATTTTGTAATATTCACGTATAGGGAATTTAGATGGAATTATATTTTACTAAATAATTTTTCACAAATCAACAAGCAAACTGTACTGTACCTAATATCACTTTACATTGCTACTACACCTTTATGTCACTTGAAATATATAGGGTTTTATTTCTACACATTCGCCCAATGATGTCAGCACTTTTTATAGATGTTTGCACGATATATATCACACTTTTATTCACACAATTTTCCTTTTCTGAATTTGTTTTTCATTAAACCCACATAATAGAACTGAAATTGTCTAAATGAATATATATTTTTAACAAGGAAATATTTCACTGTACGTATTTCTTTTGTATTATGTATGTATTCCTGGCACTATACAACCAGTGTTCAGTGTGTTACTTTTCAAGTGGTGGCATATGGAACTTATGGTAACCTCTGCTAAATTAACTTTATTGCTGGCGGCAAACTGTCAGAATATACCTTTTTGTAGAACTCCATAGCTGTTAAAGCATCTGAAATTCAAATTTGTACTTGCAGCGATTCACACTTCTGTCCAAACTATTTTTCTTATATTTTGTCATCCATTCTGGAGGAGATTTAGCATAGAACAGCACTCAACTATAAAAGGTCTGCCCCAAGATATTGTACCCCATCTTCTCATCCTTCTCTCAAGAGCATATTAGGGTGTTATTTGTATCCATCACCCAGGTGCTGCTCTATGACATTTTTGGTTGCAGGTTAACGTAGAGCATAGGGTGACATAAATTTGATTTTGTTTCAACTATGCCCCCTGTAAATGAGTCATTTTACAGCAACTGTGTGCACAGAACACAGAACAGTTGGGCTTCATTTTTTGTGTTTGCGTTCAGATTGGTTGGTGGGATTATTAGCATTTCTGAGAGAATAATAGAAATATAATTCAAACTCATCCATAATTACTAGCTAACAAAATTGCATTAGTGCTGAATAGATATGTTATGAGATCTTTTTTAGAAAGTTGATTTTTTTTTTTGTGCTGGTTTATTGTAATCATTTACTTTGTGAATTGCTAATGCAACATACTTATTCAGTGGTCATTCAGCATTACCAATGGCTATCATTTTATCTCTTTTTTATGGTTTTTGTAAGAATTGTGACTAGTGTTGTCAAGTTTATATATTTCCCATGCTAACTTTTTTAAATAATGTATATTTGTAATTTGTTTTTTTTTGTATTAATGATCGTAAAAAGTTTCAAAACATTCAATATGAATCTAAAAATACAAGCTTGTTTACTTTAAAAAGATTGTGCCAGTTTTATTGCCAATGTAAAAGCCATACATGTTAATTTGGTCTTAATTTTCTTAATAGGTTTTTAGTTATTTGCCTCTCTCTTCTGTCTCCTTCAAGCTTTCAAATGAGGTCAATGGCCCAGCAGGAAAAAAAATGGTTGCTCTGCAATTGTACAATTTTTGTTGTAATTGCCACTTTTAATACTAAACGTTTTGTTCAGTTCCTCTTCTTTTTCTCTTTGAGTCTCTCATATAAGCAACCATATTTAGCTGCTGCATATTAGCTGCTGAAATTCCAAACTGTAGAGCTGCAAATATATATATATCAGGTGATCCAACGGCACTCACCATTCAAAAGGCACGGCTGGGTGCTAACCAATTAACACTGGTATATTCAGAACGATGAAAGCACTCAGCAAGCAGGAGTAAAATGTAGATTACTTTATTCCATACTCATATCTACGCGTTTCAACCCGCAAAGGGTCGTCATCAGGATATATATATATATATATCAAGGAGACACATAGCAAAACAACCTAAAGAGTTATCTTGTATAGGCTGAATCTAACCATTGCCACCTGTAGATAATTCCCTGGTCTGGAGCCATAGAGCTGGGGCTTGTGCTCCTCTGAGTTGAGCCACAGGAGGCAGTGCTGTTGGGGCTTGGTGGATAATACCAATGACTTTTCCCCCTGTCCTGCCCTGTCTCTGAACATGGACTTGTTTTCTGCCATGCTTCACACATTCTGCTAAGGTCTGGGAGGGGGTTAAGTTTCTATTTCTTAAATCTTTTGTTTAAAAAAAAAAAACGTTTTGGCCAAGCTTATGTCTGCTAGAAGTTACACTCATGTAAGCTCTTTACTAACAGCCATTCTGATGTCACCTCAGAGCTATGTACAATAAAGACTGGTTGAATTAGGAGGCAGAGGTCCAAATGAAAGTTCTCCAAGTAGAACTCATGGAATCTCTCTTTACTATCTGCCTCTGTTTCATTCCAGATACAGGGTCACTCAGGCCCTGGCAGTTATGGAAGTGATTACTTGAAAGTTTGAACAGAATTACATTTTCCCCTCCCGTTCCAGTGATGCAACCAGTTTTAAATAACAGCAATAATGAATACACCATAGTGGGCCAGACAGGCTTGCTGTTCAGATGCGCACAACTTTGTGGTCTCAGGGCACCTATTGCTTTCTCTAGAGCTATTTGTGCAGGGTTCCTGTTGTCACCCAGATCTACAGACTTCCTTTCATGGCATGGTCTTCGAGAGCATCATCTGGAGATGCAAGAGGTTTGCACAGCCATGTTTGGAAGACTTAAATAGTGTGGTAAAAGATTACGGGCTGTGATGCAATCATGTACCAAATGCCATCTCTGCTGAAATTTCACAGATGGTATATATCAGGTCTGGGGGTCAAGTACATCAAAGGTTTTTGATTAATTTTCTGCCCTGTCCTTCGACCATATAAGCACCCGCTCCCTCTGTAAAACTGTCTTCAGTTTATTTCGAAAGAAAGTATAGGCAATCCTGCCATTATTTCACAAGTGTATCAATTATTTAATTAAAACCCCTAAAGTGATCTCTGCTAAGCGACTTGTGCTTGGTTAAAATGGAAAATTTTCCAAAAATTAGTACCCAAGGAAAAAAAAAAATAATCAAGTGATATGTCAATCAGGAACATCTTCACTATACAGAATACATATGACTATGAAGATTCTCATTCATCCAGGTCATGGTACAGATGAAGCCACTTTGGATTGTGTGTTTGACTCAGAATAACTAAACTCAGACTTCACACTTTCATTTAACACAGAAAATTGTGTCACAGCATCCCATCTAATTAAAGTGTTCATCATTGTGAACAATGGTGCTTTGGTATGCTAATGAAAAGGTTAAATGCATTAAATGAGTTAAGGTAACTTTAGATAACACAGTTTCTCCAATTAGCCCTGAGTCATGACGCATTTAACTTACAAATCCAAGTGGCTGCATCTGTATATCTAACACAAGTAACTCAAAACAACTGAACTTGCTGCAAAATTTGAATGAAGATGTTTCACTGCTCATCTGAGCAGCTTCTTCAGTTCAACTGAAGAGTTCTCGATATATAGACTGTTCCAACAATCCAATCACTACAGCACATTGTAACTCTTCAGAGAGGTGACATCTGAAATTCACAGAGGTGTTGATTCTATGTAGTTACTGTGATAGGATTACCAATGTGGCATGCAACTCCTAGAAACAGGTGTTATTTGTGAGAGTTGCATGAATGGATGTGTGAATAGTTCTGAAACTGCCGGGGTACAGATGTTAGAACAGCATTGTATGTAGCAGACAGGTGGTGTCGAAGGCCCCTGCCTCTGTTCAAGGATGGTTTATCCACCTTAACATGAATCGTCTCTTTCACACCTCTTTCAAACCAGCGGTCTTCTTTATCCAAAATTTGGACATTGCTATATTCAAATGAGTGTCCCTTGTCTTTTAGGTGTAGAAAAACAGCAGAGTCTTGCCCTGTAGAGTTTGCCCTCCCCAATGTATAGATCAGTGCACTTATCGCTACACTGGACTGTACTGAGCAGTGAAATGTCTTCATTAAAATCTCTTAGCAAGTCCAGTTGTTTTGAGTTACTTGTGCTAGATAAACAGAGTACAATTGCATGAAGGATTAGAAAAAGATGCTTTATGAATGTATGGATGATTGCTGGCAGCAAGACTTGAATAGTATTATGTCATAGGAAATCATTCTGCTTTCCTGTGGTCATTCTTTTCTAGTCCTACCAGTGGCCATCCATCTGTTTTCCAAAAGGCTAGACAATTCCTAATATGTAGCCTATCCCTAGTCTGGGCCCTTGTCCTTACCGTTGCTGAAATTTTACAGATGGAATATATCAGGCCTGGAGGAAGATTTTTGATGAATTTTCTGCCCTGTCCATCCACCATTTACGCATCCACTCCTGTTTCACTGACTTCAGTTTATTTCAAAGGAAAGAAAGTATAGGCAATCCTGCCCTGTTTTATTTCATAAGTTAATCAGGTATTTAATTAAACTCCCTAAATTGATCTGTGCTAACTGGCTTGTGCTTGGTTAAAATGGAAAAATTTTTAAAAATTCCTTCCGAAGGAAAAAAATTGATCAAGTCATATGCCAATCAGGAACATCTCCACTATACAGAGTACAATTGCATGAAGGGCTAGACAAATATGGTTTATGAATATATGGGTGAATGCTGGCTGCACAGGTTGCCTAGGAGTTCAGGCAGGCTTGGCTCAGAGCTGACATTTTCTCCAACATGACTCTCCTTTGTGGTCTCATGGGAATTTATTAGGAGATGATTGTATAGTATAGATGCTGTGGGTGGAATTACAGGAAAGCTAATGTTTATAAGAAAAAAGAAAGTTCACTGTACTTCTTTAAGTTATAGTTGATTAAAAAATATCTAGAATAAACTCATGTAAATTAGTCATAAGCACATTACAGAGATTGGGGCACAAACGACTGTATCTGGCAGGACACCATATTACATATATATATTATTAGGTGGTCTGGTCAGAATATATTTTCCTATTTAAAACTACTGGTTAGCAATTTTTGATATTATTCAAAAGCATACTGCCCAACATTTTGAAAATAGAAAGAGGAACAAAAAGATTTGCTGTGGGGAGCGTCATACCCGTTTTTGTGGCCACACACCCTAATCACCATGTCCATTTTACAAATTTGTCAGGTTATGAATGTTTGAACACATTTCTGTGGTTTTTGTGTGTTATTACCATTTTGCTAATGAAGGTGGATTGTCCTTTAAGCTTGATATTAGTTTCCCCAAGAGATTTGTGTATCTTAAATTGTTGCAAAAGTATCTATTCTGGTCTCTGCCAAAATTAAATTAAGTTTCGCTAACAGCACCCTAAATCCAGCACCTAAGCTAAGCTCCCTGGTTTCGGCTCTTGCTTTTTACGCCTATAACAGCTCCTTTCACCTCGGGAGGAGCCTCTTGGCTAATTGGATGCGGCCAGGTCTTATGGAGCAAAGCTAAAGGTTCTGGACAAGCAAACGGGCACGATCGTCTCACCAAGGATACTGGATGGAGGAACGCCACTTAGGAAGGCAGGCTGGACAACACAGCGTGGAACAGGCAGAATGGGCTAGCACAAGCAGAGTAGAATAGTCAGACGGGCCAGGATTGGAGAGCGTAGAATAGTCATTGGACAGGCAAAAGGTCGGATTAGGAGAGGTCGGAGTATTCATAGGCAGGCAAGGGTCAAAACCAGTAATAACAGGCAGGATACAAATAGAAATAGCACCAGGAACAAACCAATTGAACCTAACAATGGGCAATGTGCTGTATTCAAAAGCCCCTTTAAATACTGTTTGTATTTCGTGCCATTGCACAATGACGTCATCCCGCCCCGAAGTGTGTGCGGCTCGTACCATAGAGGAAACCTGCATAGGAGGAGAGCCCACTAGACCACGATGAGTCTTTACATTGTCAGAAACTTTGTATCTTTTTCTGGCTGTGCAGTGCAGGAGATCAAAGAGAAAGTTGGGACATTTCAGTAACAATCCGGGACTGCAGGTTGAGCTGTCAAAATCGGGACTGTCCCTCAAAAAAGGGACAGTTTGGAGGTATGCAAAAGAATGCTGTGCACAAAAAACTACAAGTAGAAAGGGGAGTCCTAGTTTAACAAATGCATTGCTAAATCTTTAAACTTTTATGGGGTTATGTAATAAAAGGTTCTAAGTTTGGCCAGGAGCAGTATCTCATAGCAACCAATCAGCAGGTAGCAATTATGGGTCATCTGTTTTAAAGCAAGCATGGGTTACTACTCCTGGGCAAACCTAGTGTCTTTTATCACATATGTAGGTTAGTGTGTATTTGCTGTTCTGCTTTAGTGACAGATTGGTTGTTCATAAAATTATTATAGCTAATAAAGTTTTTGAGCAAATCTCTTGACAGAAGTTTTTCCCCCTCTCTTTTTTTGTGTAGATGATACACTTGTGGCCATAAGAGAATTTGTTGCCTAGTTGCAATATGTTGCTCCCTTGGCATTTAGAATACAGACACATCCTTAAGAGAATTTGTAATAGTTGGATAAGTAAAAATCTTTGTGGAGAAACAACACACACTCTATTTCCACGGACTGCAGTCCTTATTAGTGTTTGTGACACTTTGCCTTCAGATTTTACTATCAAACTGACTGACTACTATGGAAAACTATGACTGACATGTTTAACGTTTCCCTTTATAGTACAATATCACTTTGTCACAATAGTTAAAATGAATGTTGTTAAACCATAAATTTCATGGGTGTCAGAATCTGTGTTGCTAAAAAAGTATTAATTTGCTTTACACGATGTATTTTACTCATATAGTTAATGCCGCTTCTTTAATGAAAAGACTTCTGTACTTCTTAAACTATTCCATTTTTGTACTTGTGATTTTTGGTCTCTATCAACCTGATCTGAACCCAGCTCTTGATTTGGTTTCTGGATTTCCATTGTACCTATTGCTAGTTTATACTGACTTTCTTGTTCCTGATACAGACTTGTTAAAATGCTTTTTCTGTCTGCTTTCCTGTGTACTTTGCCAATATCCTCCAGCTCTACACTGTGCTTGCCCTCATGCTTGCTCCCAGCTACCAGACCTTACTGCCACATACTGTAGATTTATATTAGCTGTTAGCTTAATGCTTAACATCAGAATTTACACTATCCCCACTCTGCAATGCTTCTATCAGCCACAGTGATGCTTTAATAGTGGGGAAACGATGTATTTGGGTAAAAAAAAATGGTGGATTGCACTTTGCACTTTTGGCCATAAATTATTAGGGACATACCTAATCCACTATTTGGCATATGCAAATTAGGGATGGCAAAGGAAAAAGTGTGAACATTTTTTTTCACCTGCTTGTTTTCTGATGAAAAGTCCAGGGATTTCCCTCCCCACCCCTTATTTAAATATGCAAATTGGCAAATTGATTCGTATTTGGTTGGCCGAATCCTGCTTAAAAAGCCCGAATCAAGAACAGAATCCTGGATTTGGTGAATGCCTATAAGTTATCCCTTTTCACTTCCTTTCTCTTTACATCCCATCTAACAACTCTGATCATCATGATTATTGGTATTTCAATCCTTTGTTACAATTACAGGTGCCCAGGCAGCACCATCATAATTTTCCTTTTTTTTCCCTTGTACCTTTGTGGTAATACAAAAAGGGATTTCAAGATTACTGGAGACAATTTTTCCTTTGCATTATGGTACTGAACCCTCTAAGGATAAACTCTTGCCTCTTTAGTTTTCTTCACATAGTGGGAGATATTATGGAACACATTAGGGAAAATGGAATAAAAAATGTAAAAAAAAAAGGAAAAATATTCACAATGTGAAAATGTATTCCATTGTGCATAGTGATGGGTGAATCTCCCGAGATTCGCTTCGCCGAAAAATTCGCCGAAGAATCGGTGAAAAATTCGCGAAACAAGTCGCGGGACGCTTTTGACGCGCGTTGCGTCAAATCGCGTTGCGTCAAATCGTGTCGCATAAAAAAAGTCGCGCGACTCGTTTTTTTGGCGAATTTTCGCCAAGCGAAATTTCGCTGGTGATTCGCGAATTTATTTGCCAGCGGCGAATCGCGGGAATTCACCGCGAATTCGGCCCTGGCGAATAAATTCGCCCATCACTAATTGTGCAAACAATTTTTACATGTTTTAGTCCTGAACAAACAAAACAACAAAACTCTTGAACATTTTGTGACTGCCTGTAGGTTTAAAATATAGATCTTGAAGGCAATCTTTCAGGGTCAGAGGCCGTATTGTTCTTGATGTCCTATCTGTATGAAAAATAAAGTGATTGTTTTGAGAAAGCACACATGCAAGAAATGCGTAGTGAAGGTTAGAGCTGCAACTTCGATTTAACTTTGTTCCCACGTGTCTCCTGTTTTTTTATTACATTATTGGATTGTAATAGAAATGCTACCTGCACTTTTTATCCTATTATAATCTGTGCTCACTCTGCTTTTTACAGACAAATAGTAGTGGGTTTGTTTTAATAAAGGTTTTCAAGTTAATGTCTGTGGGGAATTTTTAATAGCTTGCAGTTTTGCTGTGTGTGCTGATTTATGTGGATCTTGAGAGTAAACTAATGTATTTTATCTGTTCCTGACCATCATCCTTATTTTTGGGAACAAAATAAAATATAATAGAATGCTGTATCCTAATTTTTGTGTTGGTGCCACTGATACCCAAGTTTCTCTGCAAAACTGAATGTGTTGAGAGCAGGCTTGGACTGGCAATCTGTGGGTTCTGGCAAATGCCAGAGGGTCTGCTACAAGGTCCTATAGAAATTCACTATTTAGTGGGCTGATGGGGGCTGTTTGGGCCTCTATGTGGGCTGATTGGGCCTCTATCTACCTGAAATGCCAGGGCCTATTTTAATTCTCAGTCCGGACCTGGTTGAGAGTTTAGTTTAGCCTGGAGACTCCAATACTTCTGTGAGGGCCCAACATAGTTAAAGAATCACTTGTAGCAGTGATCTATCCATGAGTGCTACTATCAGTAGTGCTACATGTATCAACACAGTAGAAAATTGTTCAAAATAAAAATTCTGTGGCATTATAGTGGAAGACTAAAAAGTTGGGGTAGAAAAAATCTGAACTCAAAGATGTCTAAATCTTATCTAATGCACCTTAAGAAGTGTTTGAGTGAAAGGACCTCTGTCAAAAACCAAGGACCATACCTATAGTGGGAGGTGCACTGCTATGTTGGGTTTGCTTTGCTGCTCCAAAAACTGGGTGCCTTGTGTCTGTGCATGTTATCATGAAATTAGGCCATGGAGGGGTTTAATTAACCTAGTGTTAGAGAGCTAGTTCTCTATTGCAGATCATGGGTCTTTCAGGAGGACAATGACTTGAAGCATACTTCAAGAAGAACACATATACTGTACAATATTCCACAACCTGTTCTCTGCTTGCAAGATTTCAATAGGTACGACCAGTGACGGAACTATAGAGGAGTGCTATGACGGAGCCACACTGACACAATAATATGCAGTTGGGGAGGTATCAGCATTTTACTGATGAAGGGAAAGTTGTATCCCCTGAAATAAATAGGATAAGCTCCCCAACTGCATATTATTTTGTCTATGAGTGCAGCTGTCATGGATGGTACTTCACTACAAGATCCTGTTCTTGGCCAGCCAGACTGACAACCTTCATCACCAGTTAAGTATATCGTTGAATAAAGGATGTGAGGTGAACACAACAATATCCTAGTAACTATAGAAAAAGCAACATTGATGAGGAGATGGGGCGGGGTGCTGGTTTTGGGGTCTGCTTTCTCTACAGCTGCTCTTTTGCCTGAAAATTTGCATGTCCACGGCAGACTATAAAGTGGGCAGGTGCTAGTAGGGCAGATGTGTAAGTTTGTGCACTGGGCTCCTCCAGAGTTGATGGGGGGGGGGGGCTCATTGCTGCATTGTTACTGGCTGTGTAAGACATTCTATATGAAGGTTTTGACTTTGTACAGACCCCTCTAAGCCCAGACTAATCAGTATATCGATCCCTACACACTAGACATGCCTGTGACAGTTAATGTGCCAATGGATTGTACACTCAATGGCAATCTTGATAAATCTGCTATACCCAGATAAGCAATCCTGATGAGAGTAAAAGACTGTCTTTTTTTACCTAGGTGTAATTACCTAAAGCTTCCAAAGACATTCATCAAGTAGATCTAGCAGCACATCTGCAGCAAGATTTATTTTCATATCTATAGGCACCATTATAATATCCCAGTATTGTCCACTCACTGAAAACGCAATATGTAATATTGTATTATATTGTAATGTATTGTATTCGCCATAGCAAAACTAACCATACGCCTATCTACGCCTACTCTATGATGGCATAAAATAAATAAAACAGATTGTAACATATTTCTCGTAAACATTTTTCTGGTAGCCTGTCCTAGCAACATAGCAATATTAATGGAATTGCGCATCCATTTGCATTCTCCATGTTCTGGCAAACAATGGGTACAACGGGCAGCACACTGCTGCTTCTTGTACATGTGTAATAAAGGCCATAGATTATAAGATTCTTTGGTGAGGGGAATGATTTCTGTATATATATATACTTTGCAAATAAGTGGCAATAATACAATACTAAACAAAACAACAATTTGAATAATAATTTACGTATACCCTATTTCTGAGTATGTGTGTAGATTAAGTAATTCTTACAAAGCTTGCCTTGTGCTCCTGTACACTTCCCTTATTGAAGTTGCCACCTGACATTGCCCGCTTCCTGTATACTATGATACTGGTACTGAAGACAATGCAGCTACGCATGTTTTTCAAAGCTTCTTATCTAAAGCAGCTGCCAGCCTCTATGCCTCGCCATTGCTTGTTATGCACATGCAAATTTCTGTCCATCACATTACCATATTCCTCATTGGGCCACACAGAGATTGGTAGTTTGCACATTTTATTTTTACTGTCTCTAACCTACTGGCAGTGGGGGCAAAATAATGACTCCTTTCTGTTAACCCCTGTGCAGAATGGAGGAATATCCTTCAGGTTACAGTCACACAATGCTATTTGGGGGAGATTAGTTGCCTGGCAACAAATTGCCTCTTCCTCGGGTGACCCTGAACTGCCTCCCTGTCAGCTAGAATGTAAATTGCAGATGGGATGGCATTTGGTGCGCAAAGTTTTCTGAAGTCGCCTGAAATTGGCTCACAAGGAAACTTTTGGCAACTTCGAAAAATGAAGTGCTTCTAGTGCCATCCCACGGGAGATTTAGATTCTACCGGCGGGGACAGGCCCAGATTTGCGGCAAGGCTGCATGCCGCCTGGATTTGCGGCAACGCCGCATGCTGCCCAGCCACACAAGCAATTTTCTTCGGCAAACTGCTAATGCTCCGGAATCAAGCTAAGAGGCAGCGCATGTGCGCTATCTTTGGGAGGGAGGGTGTGACAGGGGACGCCAGCCTCCGGGTGCCCTCAGGGAAAAATCCGACTCTGGGTGGGGAGTTCGGGGAGATTAGTGCCTGAGGAAGAGGCAATTAGTCACCAGGCAACTAATCCCCCCCAAATAGCATTGTGTGCCTCTAACCTTAGGAGCCAGGAAATTGATTGTTTTTTTATCTCAGACTTCAAACACATTATACTCAAAGTCTATGGGAAGCCTTCAATCCTATCACTGCCTCCACAAACACAAAATTCCATTAGCTAGAGATTTTTTTTCCTTGACTTTAATCCATAGTTGCTATGATTTGGTTCCCTTCAAGTCAGACCTTTGAGCTAAATGCACTTTGCCGGGTTGAATATGGTCACCTTTACCCCCCCCCCCCCGGTATTTAAAGGTCAGTGCAAAATTGGCTTTTAATAAATTAGAGAGCAGGTTTTTTTTAATAGGATACTGGAAAATGCACATATACTTTTCTTTTGCAAGTTGGTAAACAACACAAACTGACAAAAGTCTTGCCTTAATGGATTTATAAACAATGTATGCTTTAGTAATTAAATCTCTAACTATATATCTAATACATATGTATGTGTGTTTGTGCCTGAGCATTTAGTGCTGGATCTAGCAAGGTTGCTATGTTACCTAATAAATATACTGCGTAATGTCTTGATCGCTTACAGAAACCCCAACAGAGCAGCATAATTTGGCACCCTCTGTGCTGTTGCCGAGTGAGGATAGGGACACACTGAAACATCCTATAGAAGATAACACTGTGCTGTTTGCAGTCAACAAAACCTTTGGCTAGAGAGAGAAAATAGCATGCACAGATACATTACCACCAGACACTGGCTGTCTCCCTTAGAAGCATTAGTAATCCCTCCTCTTATACTTTCTGAAGTTTCCTTCTTTCTTCCCAAGTCTGGAAGATTGGCTTGTTTTCTGTGTATTCATTATGTGAGGCATCAGCTCTGAGCTGTTAGTAAGCCTGGGGGAATGCAGGGCAAAGCAAGGAAGATTTGAAAGACACTGAGCATCTCTTGCAGCAAATGAAAGAAGTAAAGCAGCAGAGAGTATTTTCTAAGGCCTGCTGTCATTTCTAGACTACTGTCTGTCAAATTATTATGGCAGGAGGAGCGCTAGCATCTTCTGAATATGCAGCATGCAGCTGCAAGCAAAATGGTAAGTATCTGACTACTTTATCATTTTATTGTTGCTTGTTGATCATTTATTTACACTTGAGTGTATTAACACACACACACATCGTCAGCACCATTCTGGTCACCATTATAAGAATAACGGGAGCATTAACTTACATTCCTCCTAGTTTTTTTTAACATTAGCTTTCTCTTTTAAAATAGACTTTTCTTACTCCTTTCCTGGCACGTCTAATTTCAGGTAGCTGAAATTGTAAGAAAAAAACCCACAACCACTTACTGAATCCCAACACATTTTGAAGTCTTGTTTGCTCAAAGGCAGATTAAGAACAACTACTTTCCTCTCTAGTTAAGAAGTACATTACCAACCAATCTTTGCCATCCACTAATTTCTTTGGTAGTCCTGTTCATGTATTCTGACTTCTGTAGTATTAGTCCTTATACCACCCACTAAACCATGGTTGCACCACACAGTTTATAATCTCTACCTCCCAAATGTACACTCTCATTAAATATCCTGCTGTCTTTATGGGAATCCATGTATTGTTTGCATCCCTTTTTTATCATTCTGTCACAAATTGCTTTGCCCAGTGAGCATGATTATAATTATGAATTATGGGGAGCCGCCATATTGTTCTATGCCAGCTGGCAATAGATTAACATTTTCATTCACCCGGAGGTCAAAATTCATTTGAACATTTGGAAACCAATTGTATTAGCCAAGTCAAAGGAAAGAGCACATAATACAGCAGGCTCGCTCTTGCTATGTACTTAGTGTTCCATGAAATTGTGGCCACCAGTGGCTAATATCACATAAATACACAGTATACCTTCTTATGTTTAAATGTGGCTTGCCTATGAGATCACATGCGCACTCAGTGCTTTATTTAAATCTGAAGAAAAAAATACTTGGCAGAATAAAACCATTTACCGTAGTTTGTGCATGCTCTTAGGTGCACCCATTCTTAAATACAAATACAAACCTGTTTGTAAGGCCTTTAGAACATGCATTTCATCAAGCAGGGCCTAAATGGCAAATTAGTAAAAATTAGCTCACTAAAAAAAAACACGATTTATTTTTAGAAGTACAGTTATCAAATGGTGACCTATTGATAAATATCATTCTAAAAATCCCATAGCAATGAATAGAAAGTGAGCGAATTTTAATTTGAAAAATCTGCCCCAAAGTGTACTATGAATTTGTGTGTGTAGGAGTTATCGCTACATTACTGTAATATAACTGAAGTACTTCATTTATAGCTACCTTTTTTCAAATGGATTTTGTGGGAGTTTGACTGGACACAGGAGCTCACATGGAGCTGTGATTTGGGATAAAAATTGTAAGCCAACTATATGGTTTTCAGTAAAGGGCCCCAAACATTACATTGACACACACATATATATCTGTCACTGGGTGAGGGGTGGGGTGAATTGCATCTATGAAGAGATGAAAACAGAATCTCAGTATTGGAACAGAAGTGTTATATATGGAAGTGCCACAAAAAAATGTGTCCAGTGAGATCCAGAAGTGAATGTCAAAATTTTACTTACTACTAAAGTATGTTGGGAGTTACTCTAAAGTAAATTGATTGTTTTCATTTCTTTACCACTGCCCTGTAGACCCCCCCAACTTAACAGTACAGTTTGTGGATGCAGGGGGAAGGGGGTTTCAACAACCAATAACATTTAAGAGAATGGTTTAAATGGGAGAGCGTTCAAGACGAAATCAGAATATCTATTTTACTTATGTTGACAGTATTTTAAAATATTTTTGGTGTGAAGAGAGGAAATAATAAGTACATTATTTATTGTTTATTTAAGCTTGTAAACTTTCCCTATGTAAAATTCACTGACTGAAAGTTAATGCCTTTGATAAGATTTATTTCCATCAGCGTGTGCTAATGTAGCAAGGCGAGTTTAGTTACAGTACAGATCATTTTCTATCAAGCTAAGTTCTTTAATTCACCTTCCACTGCATAGACACTACACAGGAACTCTGAATTTTTTATGATAGGCTGGCAGTTTCATTACCGATCTTATATTACCCCCTGTAGGTTACACCTCCTACACAATAGGAAAATGTGCACTTACGTAAGATAACAGATGTATTTAAAAGTCCTTCATTAGGAGCAGGAGACTCAGGTATGCTTGCTTTTTGGCAATGAGTATATCTTTTTGGCTTACGAAAAGGCATAATCTTCATTCAAGTGCATTAAATATTCATTGGAATAATTGCTTTCAAAACATACAAAATAAACAACTTTGATTTTATTTCTCTTTCTTTTGTTATGTTTCTGGGACATTTATGTTCCATAGATCTATATCCATAGGTTACAGGTTTTTGAACTCAGTGTTTATCATTTAGCTGCATTTTATACGTTGACCATAAAATATCACAATGCCCTGTATTTTGCACCTGTAGTTTTATTAATATCATCATACATTTTTAATATTCAATAATACGAATGTATACACAGGCCATCAAATAAACAGTGTTTTGCTCAAAATGTTTTTACTATTTGGTCCCATAATCTTGTTTTTCAGTTTCAGGACAGCATCCACTCTTTGGTGATTCGCACATCAGTACCATCTCTAAGACCACGGGCAGAAGACTTCAGGTTACATGTCCTCCCATGGGCCCGAGAACATTCGCTAAGCCATTCTTGGGAATAAATAATTACACTTCTCCCTATTTTCACTCACGAAATGGTTTTCACACAATACATTCTGAGAACAGCCCTGTAAAACCAAGAATTGTTACCGTAGTAAAGCCAGGAAGCCATCCTTTGAAAAAGATCACATTACTTCTAAACAAGAGGTCTGTCCAGACTTTTGAACAACTAGTTGCTGATATATCAGAAGCACTTGGTTTTCCGAGGTGGAAAAATGACAGAGTGAGGAAACTCTATAACCTGAGAGGCAAAGAGATACGAAGTATATCTGATTTCTTTCGTGGGGATGACATTTTTATAGCTTTAGGAAGAGAACAGCTGACAACAACGTGCATTGACTCTGTTTTTGATGAACTTTACCCTGAGAGGTCATTGAAGAAAAGCAAGGACCAGGATGAAAAACTGATGTGTGGGCTGGAAAATAAAGGGTTAAATATTGATCATGTCTACAGTGATTCTGTCATCTGTGAGGATACAATGTCTCCCAGAGGTGCCACCAAATTTGACAGAAGAACAAATGACAAGTGCAGGGCTGAGGAAACAAAGAGACTGAAACAGAGTGATAGCGAAAAATGTGACAAAGAAAAAGAAAAATGTATTGGGCCTATTAAAAAAGCTGAGCACCACTATAATAAGCAAAACCTTATAAAGTGCACAAGTTTGAGTGGCATAATCAAATGTGATCATTGCAGAGTACACCGGCATAGGAACATCCATAACAGAGACTATGAAAAAGACATATCCTTTGAAGGCACTGGTACCATTTCACTTCAAAGGTTACCTTTTGACAAAGAAGAATACAAAAATTGCAGGAAGTGTCCACTGGGAAATATCCAAGAGGAGGAGCTAAGACTTACATGCAATGCTTGTAACTGCAAATGCAAAGGCACTGAAAGAGACGGAAGCATAGGAGATGGCTTGCTAAATAATAACATTGAAATGTGTGGAAAAACAGAATGGCAGGACTCTAGACTACCAAAAGAGAACATTTATAGAAAGGAGCTGAAAAAAAAGCAGTGCAGGGATGTGATTGATAGTTTACCAATGGAGACCAACATCCATAGGCTTATACAGAATGATTCCCAGGAACCAAAGCAAACCACATCTTTCTTGCATAGAGACAACAGAACAGTTAACGATGGCTATTGCAATAAAAAAGAAAAGACAAAGGACTTTGACCCACATATATTAAAAACTGAAGTTGGACCTGGGGTATTTCAGCCCCAAGTTAGAGGTGATGCAAAGGGGAATTGCCTTTTCAATTTAAATTGTTGCTTCAAAACGAGAAGGGATATAGAAAGTTACTATGAAATTGGTAGGACTATTGGAGATGGAAACTTTGCAATTGTAAAGGTGTGTAGACCTTGGAATGAAAGTCAGGAATATGCTATGAAAATTATTGATAAATCCAAACTCAGAGGAAAAGAGGAAATTATTGAAAATGAAGTCAGGATCATCAAAAATCTTTCACATCCCAACATAGTTGAACTGTTCAATGATTATGAAACAGAGAAAGAGATTTACTTGATTCTGGAATATATCAGGGGTGGGGACCTGTTTGATGTGATTACAGAGAGCATTAAATTCACTGAACATGATGCTGCCCTTATGTTGATTGACTTATGTGAGGCACTTCAGTATATTCACAGCAAACACATTGTCCATAGAGACCTCAAACCTGAAAATCTTTTGGTAAGTACCAGCATGATAAAAGGTGGAAACATTTGGACATATTTAAAAATGAACTGTGAAGGGCAGATTAGAGTTTACCACCTGAAAATTCACCCATTTTATATTCATTCCTATGGGATTTTTGGTAAACATTTTATCTGCCCATAAGTGTTAATTGCAATTTTAAGTAGCTTTCTAGTATAGATGAATCAAACATTTTCAGTAGTTGTAATGCTATTAATACATGCTTTTAAAGAAATACCATTGTGTCCCATTGTATCCTTTCCACTCCTGAACCTGTACATGTACCACTGAAACTATCTTGCAGCATTCAACCAAGACTCCATGTCCCACCATGCCTTGCAAGCTTCTGTCATTCTCTTTTATAGTTAGTTAACCACATCATATGCAAAGGAACTGCCCAGTGTAAATGAGGCATTACATTTGTGCTGACCGATTTGCATTACCACTTTACATTTTCAGTTTATCCAAATGAATGCATAGTATATTGTATTGTACAACAGTGACGGAACTACATGTAACTGGGCCCCACAGCAGATTCATTTTAGGGCCCCCAACATATACAGAGATTGTCCTGTATTACCAATATATATTCATAATGCTCATTAGTTAGGGCCTCATGGGGGCCCCCTATACATCCTGGGCCCCCGGCAGCCACAGGGTCTGCTTTCTCTGTAGTTAGACCCCTGTTGTACAGGATTAATGCACCTAAAGTGGCCAATCTGATTAGCATGGACAGGTATAGCTTCTTGGAGGTGGCACATTTTACAGACTGTTCTGCTCAGACTGAAAATGTAACCTAGCTTTGACTCTTTTCCGTTCATGAATGGGGCATTCTCAGCCCCAGTGAAAGGAACAGCAGGTTGTCCTATCCTCTGTTTGTTCATATGGCCTCTGGCCCTAAGGGAATAATGCTATTTAGCTGTCCATGTGGTTCCCCAAATTACAAAATAAACAGCATGTCAGCCTTTGTGTGGCAGCATTTAGGTTGTTGTTTCTGCTACAGTTCTGTCTATATATATTCATTTTTGAATGATCTCGACTGACTTTAGCGCAAATGACATGATATTGTGGTCATTTTGACTGCTGGGGATTTGGCTATAAATAAACTTTTAAACAAATTATGGTCTGTACCAATATTGGCAGCAACTGAGAAAATATTTCCTTTTGATCCAATTCACTATTATCTGCTAGTATGTGCACAGAGATACTGTATTGCTGCTTTCAGGACAATTGTTTTAAAAATGTCCACCACACTTCCATACATATTCATAGCTATGAAAATTTACAAGGACTTGTAAACTAGGGATGCACTAAATCTGGGATTTGGTTTGGGATTCAGACTTGTTCAGCAGGATCCTAGTGCCTCACTAAACTGAATTGCACAAACAAGGGAGTGAAAAATTATTTAACCGCGTGCTGTGTGCAGTTTTCTTTGGAATATGGCCGAATCCCAAAATAGTGGATTTGGTATATGCCTCTTTTAAACCCCCCCAGTGAACAGCCTGATTGAAATCTTTAAATACCTGCAACTGTGGTTGTTAATTTAATTGTAGTTATTAGTAAGGCTGCAGCATCCCCTTAATCACTTAACCCACTCAGTCCCCTCTCTCAAGAATATGTTTTGGCTGTTGGCTACTGGGCATGCTCAGTTCCTCTCAACTCAAGATTGCTAAACACATCCTCCAGTCTAGCAGCCAGTTAATAGATGGCATTGCTGATTCCCATTGAAATTCTACTCTAGATGTCTGCCCACGATTTTTCTCCTAACCTCCTCTCCTGGCCTCAGCTTAATCATTACAGTGCTCAATCGAAGCTGGACTTTTTATCATAGTAAAAGTTGTGCCTGTGTAAGCCTGCATTCTTGAGTGCATGAACTTTACAGCGCACATGTGCTGTTTGCAGATGTATATGTCACTGAAAATTGCCGCCAGGTGAAAGCTGCTATTGGTATTGGGAAAATGTGATGTCACTGGCAAATGGACAGTATTTATGCTGTACAAATGATTCGCCCTAGGCGAATTCGCAGCGAATTTCCGACATTCGCCGATGGCGAAAGTTTCGGCAAAACTCTCACGAAAATTCGATGCGTGTTTTGTTTCGCCGCGCGTCTCGTCGAGTTCATCGCGCGTCGAGTTCGTCGCTTCACTTCAAAACAGCACAATCTGTGCAGTGAAAAATATTTTTAAAAATAAATGAATATATATTAAAATATACCTTTTTAATGTTTCACTATTTTAAATAATAATCACAGATGTTTTTAAGAAGCTGGCAAAATGGGAGGCCTTTTTTTCTTTTGAAAAGATAAGAATCCACTAACAAAATAGTTTTGACGCGCGTCAGAATAGTTTTGACGCACAGTGCAATGTAATAAAACTGCCAGGTGAAATGCATACCCCCAACGGTCCCTTTTTTTGGAGGGACATTCCCTCTTTTAACAGCGCAACCTGCAGTCCCTCATTTCATTTGTATTGGAAAGTCCCTCCCCTCCGTCTGAATGCATAAAACAGGGGAGCGCAGCTTCAGACGCTCGTGTGTAAGAGCCCTGAGGCAGCACTGCACATCCCAGGTGTGAGATAAAATGAGAGAAAATATATAGATTATTAGATTTAGGTGGTTCAAATTATGCAAGTATTTAACGAACTATTTGCCTTAAAAACTCACATAATGTAAATTGGTGTCTCATATTTTGTAGGTGGTCATATGTAATAATCAGTATTGAACATAGATTAAAATAATGAAGCCTTTATAGAATCCTGTTTAACTTCAGTGTTTTCTTTCTCTTTTTTCACTGTCCTTCAAGAGATTAAACCTATGTTTTAAATATTTCAGGTACAGCGTAATCCAGATGGATCAAAAACATTAAAACTAGCTGATTTTGGCCTTGCTATATATGCTACAGGGCCGATATTTACAGTTTGTGGAACACCTACATACGTGGCTCCAGAAATCTTATCAGAAAAAGGTAATGCTTTTTTCAGCTATTTAATTCAACAGTTTAAGGGCAATGCCACCAAAATGCCCAGAAATACCTTTCTATTGAATAACATTGCAATAGCTGTATCTGTGTGATAATGGATGTGCAGCACAGGGATACAGAGATTAGAATAGAATGATACTCAGTTTCAAGGCATTTGCTGGTGTTTTGTCTCCTGCTCACAATGATAAAATGCCTTGTGCCATTTCTTTAAAGGGCAACTTGATACCAACACAAATCTAGGGTCAAATTTATGTATCTCATACATGGAATCTACTGTACCAGCGTAGAGCAGGCTTGGGTTTTATGATGATGTGTTGACTTATGTTTCTCTAGGTGTAGTATTATTATTATTATCATTATTAACATGTATTTCTATAGCGCCAACATATTTTGTAGAGCTGGTATTTTCCTGCTCCATTGCTTGTCCCATTTGTAAAATCCAGCTATATTGGTAACTTCAAACTGTAGAAATAACATAGTAATACATAGTAAGTTAGATTGAAAAAAGACACATATTGCTTATCAAACCGACAATTTACTGTTATTAACAAAGATGCATCTCATAGAGCAAATGTTTTATTGTTAAGAAAATGACACAAAAGTTGTGCAGTTGCATTGTAAATAGCTAATTTGCATGGCCAGGGGGCGGCATGTTATTTGTTTATGGGTAAATGATACAGTAGGAATATAGAATAGTTGAGGTCAGAAAACATCAAAGCAAGTTTCCCATAAACTGTAGATAAAAGTATAAAAATTAAAAAGTAGGATTCAAGGGAGAGCAATTAACATCTTATGCTGGTTCACTATGCCTTTATTGTGTTCAGTTTAATTGAATTGTAAACTATACTATACCTTGTTAGTTGAAGAAAGCAATAAATATACTTTATTTTTATATAAAATACTACGAGCCTGAAGGTTGCCATCATACCCCTAGACACATAAGTGAGTCGGTAACTTGTAGCCTATTCCGACACCCTCTCAGCCTTTTCAATTTTCTCTGTCCCTCTGAAAGAAAGTATAGCCTTGTATATTTAGTACCCAGTTGTGTGTACTTCCAATTCAACAAAAACATATACAGTCATTTGGTTTAATGAGCACTACGCCTGGGCTAAGCAGTGGAATAGAGTAAACAGTGTCTGATGAGTCATCTTTTACTTATATCTAATTGGTTTTATATTAGAAAAAGCAAAGTATTCTTTAACCCAAATTTTCTGGTTTGTATATTATTATGCTGCAGACTATCTTAAAGCTATCTAATGTATCAGACGGTACAACAGATTCAGCGAGAGAATTTCACAATTTCACTGCTCTCACTATACCCTCTCTCTTCAAATTGAAATGGGGTCCTCATCAGCTGGAAGGACCTACTGGAAAATAAATAATTAGAGAGTTTATTATATGATTCCCTTATATATTTATACATAGTTATATCACCCCTTAAACACCTAGGGGCAGATTTACTAAGGGTCGAATTTAATTAGCGCAAATCGATCGATCTAACGATCGAATAGGGAAAATTCGATCGATCAATTTTTCAAATTCGATCTTAGGGAATGATCCCCATTTGGGTAGGTTTAATCTGGCGAAGTAGGTGATCGAATTTAAATTCAAAGGGGAAGTATTCGACCATCGAATTTTCGAATATTCGAATAAAATTAAATTCGAATTTTCGAATCATTCGAATTCGAGTATTCGATGGTTGAATTTGGTCGAATTTGCCTAATTTGCATATTCGAAATTCGAATTCGAATCTTTTTGAAAATTCGATTGAATATTCGAATCCCTCATGTGAATATATGTGAATTTAGTAAATCTGCCCCCTAGACACTTTACTGGGGTAAGATAAAATTATGGAAATAGTAACAAATAATCATTTATGTATAGTTCATTTTCTGCAGACACCTTCTTATTGGAATATTGTTATGTTTATAATTGTTCCCAGTGTAATTCTGGATTAATTTTGCAGATAAAAAACAAGTTAAAAAATGAACTTGTATCAGCCCTCATTGTACATGATCAGTTATAATGATTGTCTGTAGCATATTAATGTACAAACCAGTTTGGGTTAAAGAATACTTTGCTATTTCTAATATAAAACCAATTAGATATAAGTAAAAGACTCATCAGACACTATTTACTCTATTCCACTGCTTGGCCCAGGCTTAGTGCTCATTAAACCAGATTACTGTATATGTTTTTGTGCATTGGAAGTACAGTGGGTTTCTGATTTGCTGGCTCTACTATGTATTTTATAGCATTTTAGCTACTTCGAAACTACTTTTTGGCTATGAAGAAAAGAAGCCACATGATTGAATGAGTCACACAACTGGGTACTAAATATACAAGGCTATACTCAATTTCAGAGAGACAGAGAAAATTGAAAAGGATGAGAGGGTGTCGGAAAAGTCTTGGTTACCGCGTACAGATTTAGCAGTCCAACTACCAATACAAGTGTCCGACTCACTTGCGTGTCTAGGGGTATGATGACAACCTTCAAGCTCGTAGTATTTTTATATAAAAGTAAAGTATATATATTGCATTGTTCAATGAACAAGGTACAGCATAGATTACAATTCATTAAACTGAACACAATAAAGGCATGGGAAACCAGCAGAGGATGTTAACTGCTGTCCCTAGAATCCTGCCCCCTTCTGACTAGTAACTGAAAATGATTATACTTTTATCTACAGTTTATGGGAAACTTGATTTGTTTTATGACCTCAACTATTCTATATTTGCTATATGACATGGGTCTTAGATTGTTAATAGCAGTAAATTGTTTCTTTGTTGAGCAGAATTTAAACAAACAGAGAGGAAGACGTGATGATGGAAAGATAGGGGACTGAAGCCTAATGGTTTGAACTTTTTACAGATTGTTAAGTATCAAGAAAATAATTGTATACTTGTATGCTATAGACCCCCTTGAGTTGGTGAAATGGTAGAGGCTCAGTTCCTGTTGCAGATAGAAAAGGCTGCTAGTCTGGGCAAGTAATAGGTAAGCTACATACTAGGGGACATTTATCAAGACTGACCAATGTTGCCCATGGGCAGTAACCCACGGTAACCAATGAAATTGTTGCATTCATTTTTTTACCTGCAGCTGGCTGAAGAAATGCCAGTCACGGATTGGTTGCAATGGTTATTTGTCCTTGGCCAAATGTACCCAGTGTTGATAAATGAGCCCCACTGGCTGCAGCAATAGTACTGCCAGGATAGTAAATGGACTGCTCATCTTCCCCCTTAGTTTAAGTCCCAATACAGCTGCACAGGGATTTGCTAGACTGCAAAGCAAATCCCTGCAGTCTATCCATTTGTGTACAGTTGCACAGTGATTGGATAGACTGATGGGTGAATCCTTCTAGGCTATCCAAATCTGTGTTTAGCTGTACTGGGACTACAATGGCAGCAACTTGACACAGCTCTTTAGTTCAGGTCAGAAACTCCAAGTGGGGGCAGGTGCCCTCCCTATTTGTGGACATCCATATTGGTAAGGCCCCCCCTCTGGAATATACTGTGCAGTTTTAGTCTCCAGTTCTTACATGAGTTATTACTGAAGGGCAACTAATCTGGTAAATTATGAAGAAAGACTGGCCAAGTTGGGATTGTTTAGATGCTTACAGGGAGATATGTATAAAAAAAGATGAAAATAGTTGATGGACACTCCAGAAATCCACACGGGACACCCAAAGTGATAATTTTGGAATGGCCATCATGTATTTTCAAATTTTCTGTTTCTTGACTGAGGAGCCGGGGCACCCCAACCACACTTTATCTTTTTGTGAACTAATTTTTGTGTTAGTTACATTTTTACAAATATAAGGGGACCATATAATACACTCATCTTAATATTCTAAAATGTGTTTTACAGTGAGAACTGTAAATAAAACCCAACTGATTTTTGATCCTGAATCCTTAAAATAATTGCATAACTCACTTACATAAAGTGCATTATATTGCTTTATGTGTCTCCAGGTTATGGTCTGGAGGTTGACATGTGGGCTACTGGAGTCATTTTATACATACTCCTCTGTGGATTCCCACCTTTTCGAAGTCCAGGTCGCGATCAGGAAGAACTATTCCAGATCATACAGAGTGGAGAATATGAGTTTCTCTCACCTTACTGGGATCATATTTCAGAAGGTAACAGTGATTATTATTATTGCAAATATGCAAGAAAGGGTTTAGGTTTAAATATCTTTACATTAAGGTAAAATTGTGAAATTATGGATTTTTGGAATATTTTGAACTGCAGGACTAAAGCAAAACAAGCAGTATTTGGACTTTCAATGAATCATTCATTGAAAGCAGAATGTCACATTGATTGTATAGTCATAATGACCCAATATACACCTGTGCTCTGTTTAAAAGAAAAAAAAAATTTTTTAAATAGATTTTGGAGAGTGTGTGTGAATATGACTGTGTTTTTATAAATGTAATAATTTCTCCAAGCCTTTGGAATAGGGCACTAGTAAACTATGTGTAAATTATGTATTAAGCAGCCCTTGTATTCCTTCTCTTCATGAACAGAAGTTAAAGATTTAATCAGCAAACTGCTAGTGCTTAATCCCAAGATCCGGTACTCTGCTAAATGTGTCCTTCAGCACAGCTGGGTCACTTCAAGGGGACAAACGAACAGCCGGAATCTACAAAGAGAAGTAACCGTAAATATTGAGCGTCACTTCAGGAACAGACAGAAGAAAGAAGTGACTGATGCCGACAAGTGACCATCTTTTCCAAAACAAGGCATCAGAGATTTTATTTTTAATTGTAATGTTACGTTTTGGTTAATCATACTGAGAATTAGTGATCTCATTGATAATATGCTTTTGGTCCATCACTAGTAAATCTATTTAGTGTAATTATAGCAGTTATTGTTATTTGTCTTTATTGTATCATACATTTTTGTCTGTAGTACAATATATAATTCTTCTTGATAGAACTAGTGTAGATTACCTTCCACTGTTATATAAATTGACACTTGAACTTATTTTTGCAATCATAGATTTAGCATGGCTTAGGTAGCCCTTTGAAGTGAAGTTATTTATTTCAACTACTGACATCCTTAATGCCTTTTTATACTTTTGACTTAAAGAGTAGGATAATACAGGTGGGGTCTATTATCCAGAAAACTCAGAATTATGGGAAGGCTACCTCCATCTCCATTTTGAGCAAATAGAAATTATAATAAAACAGTACATTGTACCAACTAAGATATTATTCATCCATATTGGTGACAAAAGCGTTCTATTGAGTTTATATAATAAAAAGTTTTTAAGTAGACTTAAGGTATGATGATCCGAATTACAGAAAGATCCATCATCTGGAAAATTCCTGAGAATTGTGGATACATTCCATACTCATTCATAATAATATTAATCCTGTTACTACCAGAATGTTTGAAGCAATGTGAAAGGAACCAAAAATCCAATTTACTAGCATCTGATTTCTTTTATATTATGGCATAATGAAGAATATTCGCTTTATGAAGATTGGCAATTTAACTTTTTTTTTTAAAACCAACTTTTTGGAGTAAAATATTTATCAATAACAATGCATTTGTAGCCTTTTATAGTATTTACCTTTTGGATGGCGTCAATGGCCGCCATTTTAAAGCTGGAAAGAGTCAGAAGTAAATAATAACAAATAACTAATAATTCAAAAACTAAAAAAATTTAAACTTGAAAAGTAGCTTAGAATTAGAGTATAACATATGAAGAGTTAACTTAAAGGAACAGTTCAATGTAAAAATAAACCTGGGTAAATAGATAGACAGTGCAAGATAAAAAAATGTTTCTAATATAGTTAGTTAGCCAAAAATGTAATGTATATAGGATGGTTTTCAGCTCTCTGAGTTAGTCAGGGTGGCCACATGGGACATAACTGTTCCGTGAGTGAAAATCAAGGGAGCTGAAAAGCAGGAAGTAGTGTTCTGACTATTATGTTAGACATCCAGTCACTCCAGCCTTTATGCATTACAGTTTTTGCCTAACTAACTATATTAGAAATATTTTTTATTTTGGACAGACTATCTATTTGTCCAGTTTTTATTTTTACACTGAACTATTCCTTTAAAGCAGAGGTGTCCAACCTGCGGCCCAAGGGCCTCATGCAGCCCAGGATGGACATGAATGCGGCCCAGCTTGAAAGGCTTGGTTCCTGAGGAAAGGTCATGTTGCAAAGGATATACAGTAGGAGTAGGCAGGAGGGGGGGCACTGGTCGTTGCCCAGTTAGTAGTAATGATAATAAGTCTATTTAATATCCTGGTGTCCCATATTCCAGTGTGAAGCTCCATCTGGTTATTTAATAGGTATTATAGTTCTTTTCTGTGCATTTTCTTTACTTTTACAGTAAAAAGTGTTTGGAAAAAGAAAAGTTATCTGGGGTCACACATGAAATACACAATGTGGCCCAGGGAAGCCAAAAGGTTGGACACCCTTGCTTTAAAGGAATACTGTCATGGGAAAATGTGTTTTTCAAAACACATAAGTTAATAGTGCTACTCCAGTAGACTTCTGCGCTGAAATCCATTTCGCAAAAGAGCAAACAGATTTTTTTATATTCAGGTTTGAAATCTGACACGGGGCTAGATATTTTGTCGATATCCCAGTTGCCCCTGGTCATGTTGCTTGTGCCAGCACTTTAGGAGGGAACTGCTTTTTGGCAGGCTGTTGTTTTTCCTTCTCAATGTAACTGAAGGAGTCACAGTGGGACATGGATTTTTACCATTGAGTGCTGTTCTTAGATCTACCAGGCAGCTGTTAGCTTGTGTTAGGGAGCTGTTATCTGGTTTCCTTCCCATTGTTCTGTTGTTAGGCTGCTGGGTGGGGGGAAAGGGAGGGGTAATATCACTCCAACTTGCAATACAGCAGTAAAGAGTTTATCAGAGCACTAGTCACATTACTTGGGGCAGCTGGGAAATTGACAATATGTCTAGCCCCATATCAGATTTCAAAATGAAATATAAAAAAATCTGTTTGCTCTTTTGAGAAATGGATTTCAATGCAGAATTCTGCTGGAGCAGCACTATTAAGTGATGCATTTTGAAAAAAACATTTTTTCCCATGACAGCATCCCTTTAAAGATGAACCACCCCTTAAGCAAAGGAATATTTATACAAACAGCATATTTTAGTAATTTTATTTTTCAGAAATTGTTCCATAAACAAAATCACCTATTATTTCTTGGTTAAGGGAGTAGATGCATTTATTGTATAAATCCACTAGGAAATGAGAAACAGTATAATGTTCTCATTCCTTTGTTGCTGTTTATAGGAAAGTAAATACGAGAAAAGCCCTACTAAACTGTGGATATTCTGCAAGCAAATAGATTGCCGCAAGCCAAAGACTGCTCTTTGTTCAGCACACTTGAGTAAATGCTGTGTGTAAATTCCAGTTTCTGTATACTCGCTTTATACCAGAGCACAGCCATAAATCTGACGAATGCTTCAGGGTGGTCCTTGCAAGCTGAAATAGTGGAGGAAATATATTTAGACATTATGAGGAAAATGCAAGTATACTTTACTATATTTTTGCAAGCTTTCCATTTTACTGTGATGAATAAATACATTTTCCAATGGGTTTTATTGTCTGTGTTTTGCTTGGAATGCTGCACACTTTTAAAGAGATACTTTCTTTACATAGTTACCCACTTTTATTATAATACAATGTTATTGTTTAATAAAGTTATGTTATTTGCTGTCACACTAGAGCAGGGGTGTCGAACTCAATCAGAGAAGGGGCCGAAATCTAAAACCCAGCCTAAATCGCAGGCCGAATGGTTTACCCCCAGAACTCACAAACAGATGGCACAGGGGCAAGTACATGTATAAATACCCCCAGAACTCACAAACAGATGGCACAGGGGCAAGTACAGACATAAATACCCCCAGATAAGCCAATAAAAATCAGCCCTCCCTCCTCATCCTTCCCTCCTCGCAACTCAGCCCTGGTTTTTTAGTTCTCTGACTTCATGTACATTTTTTCAATTTCCGGTTCCATATTTGGCGCCATTATTCACAGCCAATCGCGTCTTAGCAGTTTTTAGTGGGCCAATCACGTCAAAGCGAGGGCTGATGAGAGAGGGCTGATTTTGATTAGCTGACGATTGAGGTGGGAGGGCTGAGTAGCGAAGAGGGAGGGCTGAGGAAGGAGGGCTGATTTTTTTTATTGGCTGACTGCTGAGGTGGGAGGGCTGAGAAGCGAGGAGGGATGGCTGACAACGGAAGACTGAGGAGCGAAGTCCGATCCCCTACTGAAGATTCGCAGGAAGGGTGAGTATAAAAAACTTGGACGCCGCATTCCCCAGCCTTACGAGAGCGCATATAGGACTGCGGTTTTACGCAAGGATGTCCTAATATGCGTTCCGTAGGTGCGGGCCACATTGCAAGGCCTCGCGGGCCGGATTTGGCCCGCGGGCCTTGTGTTTGACATGTGTGCACTAGAGGTTCACACACTAAAAAGTTATATGTTTATATAGCTTATAACATCAAGGTTTGCCTCGGGTAAGCATCCATATCCCTTTCAGCTTTCATGCAGATCTGCTGTGCCGATGGTTGCAGACATGCCCCTAATAATACTGCAGAGTGCTCATAGGGGTAAATTCATCAAAAAGTGACGTTCCGCCACTAGAGTGAAATTCCGCCACTCTCAGTTCATTTCTAGGGATTTTGAAATGTGTTTTTATCAATGGGTGAAAGGGAAATTGCACCCTTTGATAAATACGACTTTAAAAATCCCATAGAAATGAATGGAGAATGGCAGAATTTCACTCTAGTGGCGGAACTTCACTCTTAACTTCACTCTTTGATAAATATGCCCCTCAGTGTCTGCTTTGGATCTGAGGGGGAGATTCATGAAAGAGTGAAGTTCCGCCACTAGAGGGAAATTCCACAGCTCTCAATTAATTTCTATGGGATTTTGAAAGGCGTATTTATCAATGGGTGAAGTGAAATTTCCCCCTTTGATAAATACGCCTTTCAAAATCCCATAGAATTGAATGTAGAGCTGCGGAATTTCTCTCTAGTGGCAAAACTTCACTCTTCACTTCACTCTTTGAAGAATCTACCCTTGAATGTTCTGCTGACAGCAGGAGTATAGTACAGTAGTTTCTTCCCTCCAGCTCAGCTTTCTAAGTTATCCACTACCAAACTATCGGTTCCTGTTAGCAGACATGTACTTGATGGGCTCACTTTCTTCTCTTGTTGACAAGGCTACTAAAAGGGTTCAAAACTGTAGTGAGCTTGCAGGAAGCACCTGTTGCAGCTGCAACTTAACAATGTAAAGTAAACTACATAATTTTTTTCAGTACTCTTGTATCACAGCTTTAAATTTAATAACCAAGGTTAAAACTGAGCTCTTACAAACAGCAGACAGAATGATCCATTATGTGGTATTAGCTGCAGAAGCCTACCTCTTATACTGGTATGGCACCTGCTATCCTGAATACTCAGGACCTGGATTTTTCCAGATAAGGGGTCTTTCCATAATTTGGATCTTCATTCCTTAAGTCTAATTAAAAATCATTTAAATATTAAATAAACCCAATAGGATTTTTTTTTGCCTCTAATAAGGATTAATTATATCTTAATTAGGAACACGTACAAGGTACTGTTTTAATATTACAGATAAAAAGGAAATAATTTAAAAAATGTATTTAAATGGAATGGAAGGTCTAATTTAGATGGCCTTAGTTCAGAGCCTTCTGGATAACGGGTTTCCGCATAACAGATCCAATGTCTGTCTATTTTGCCTGTTGCCTATATGATTCTTGTTCCTTTTACTACTAAAGTGTTATTCCTTATACAGTATGGGATCTGTTATCTGGAAACCCATTACCCAGAAGGCTCCGAATTATGGAAAGGTCCATAGACTCCATTGTATCCAAATAATCCAAATTTTTATCTTGTACTTGATCCAAATTAAGATATAATTACATTTAGGCCCATACATATTTGGACAAAGGCAACTTTTTTCTAATTTTGGTTCTGTACATTACTACAATACATTTTAAATAAACCACTCAGAGGCAGTTGAACTGCAGACTTTCAACTTTAATTCAGTGGGTTGAACAAAAAGATTACATAAAACTGTGAGGCACTAAAGCCTTTTTTAACACAATCACTTCATTTAAGAGGCTCAAAAGTAATTAAACACTGAGTCAAAGGCTATTTCTTGGGCAGGTGTGGGCAACTCCTTTGTTATGTCATTATCAATGAGGCAGATAAAAGCCCTGGAGTTGATTGGGGGGGGTGCTTGTATGTGGATGATTTTGCTGTTAACTAACGACATGCAGTCAAAGGAGCTCTCCATGCAGGTGAAACAAGCTATTCTTAAGCGAAAAAACAGAAAAAAACCATCTGAGAAATTGCTATAATATTAGGAGTGGCAACATATACAGTTTGGTACATCCACAGAAAGAAAGAAATCACTGGTGAACTCAGCAACGCAAAAAGACTTGGATGTCCACGGAAGACAACAGGGGTGGATGATTGCAGAATCATTTCCATGGTGAAGAGAAACCCCTTCACAACAGCCAAACAAGTGAACAACACTCTCCAGACGGTAGGCATATAGTCTGCCATAAAGAGAAGACTGCGTGAAAGTAAATGCAAAGGGTGCACTGCAGTGTGAAAGCCACTCATAAGCATCAATAATGGAAAGGTTAGATTGGACTTTGTTAAAAAATATCTTAAAAAGCCAGCACAGTTCTGGAAAAAAGTTCTTTAGACAGATGAAACCAAGGTCAACCTCTACCTGAATGATGGATTGAAAAAAGAAAGCGTGGAACAGCTCATAATCCAAAGTGGATCTGAGGTGTTCAGAGACACTGACTGATCAAATCCAGCTAAATGCAGTCAAATTGATTGAGAGGAGTTTCACAATACAGATGGACAATGAACCAAAACATACAGCCAAAGCAACCCATGAGTTTATTAAAGCAAAGAAGTGGAATATTCTTGAATGGCCAAATCATTCACCTGATTGAGCATGAATTTCACTTGTTGAAGACTAAACTTCAGACAGAAAGGCCCACAAACACACAGCAACTGAAAGCCACTGCATTTAAGGCCTGCCAGAGCATTAAAAAGGAGGGAACCCACGACTTCAGGCTGTCATTGCCAGCAAAGTATTTTCAACCAGGTATTAGAAATGAACATTTTATTTTCATTTTTTTTTAATTTGTCCAATTACCTTTGAGCCCCTGAAATGTAGTGATTGTGTTAAAAAAGGCTTTAGTGCCTCACATTTATTTTGCAATCTTTTTGTTCAAGCAACTGAATTAAAGCTGGATATCTGCAGTTCAACTGCATCTGAGTTGTTTAATTTAAAATTCATTGTGGTAATGTACAGAACCAAAATTAGGGAAAAAATTGTCTGTCCAAATATTTACGAACCTAACTGTAATTTAATCCTTATTGGAAGGGAACCCAGTCTCTTGGGTTTATTTAATGTTTATATGATTTTTTTGTGAACTTAAGATATGGAGATCCAGATTATGGAAAGATATGTTATCTGGAAAACTCCAGGTCCATGAGCATTCTGAATAACAGGTCACATACCTGTACTGCTTTTCTGGTGGTTTCTGGCCTCAGACCATCCACATCTTGTCCCTCACTGTATGACTCCTGTTGTGCTTGGGAAATCAGGTTGCAAGGTTTACAGGTACATACAGCTGTGCAATGTGGCTTCAGCAGACTGAACAGGGGCACAAGGGAATACTTGATTGCATCCATGCACCCCTGAAGGAAAAAATATGGGATGTAGAATAGGCCTCCTAGGGAGTTATTTGAGTTTCCTGAGAGGCCACTTAATATTGATGCCATTGTTGTTTGTATAACACAACCAAACATTGAATTTGAATTAAGCTGCAAGCTTATTTACCAAATCTACTTCTTCTGTAAGCCAGAACAGATTATTCCATGGTTTATCATGTCTGACTCTTTTATGCCTTTTTCCCACCTTTATAGTGAAGAATGAAACTTGAGTCTCTTAAAAAATAATATGCAAAATATGGTAAGACAAACCCCTCACTTTATTTATATTCACACACAAAGTACAGTGCCACAGCATTGGTAATAGTGACTCTGCCTCAATGACAAAGTGTACAATTTAACTTTACCCCCTCAACAAGTTTTTAAATGGAAATAGATTCTAGCAATATGTGATCAGTATTGATTTCTAAAATTTTGTGAGATCTATTATGCAGAATGCTCATACTATTTTATTATTACAGAGGAAAAGGAAATCAATTTTAGAAATTAACATTATTTGTCTAATTCACAGTTTGGCTCAGCAAATTCACCATTTTGGCTGAAGATGCTGTGGAGGAAAGCTCTGAACTGGCATGTATGGATCAGGCTGACTCTCAGAGCACCCTGGAAGCAGTGGCTCTAATACGGGTGTTGGGGGGAGTGCAAGGAAGGAAAGGCAGGTTCTAGTTTTAGGTGATTTAGTTATTAGAAAGGTGGATAGGGTAATCTGCCATAAGGCCCCTACACGCTGAACAGTCTGCCGCTTGCCTGGTGCTAGGGTTCAGCATGTGGTGGAATGAGTGGACGGATTATTGGGTACCAAAGACAAAGTTAGAGGAGGTGGTGAAGTCCTCAAGAACGATTTTAAAAAACTAGGTGTAAAGTTGAGGGCGAGGACTTCCAAGGTAATTTTCTCAGAGATTTTACGTGTGCCACGAGCAACGCTAAGAAGACAGCGGGAGCTTAGGGAGATTAATGCATGGCTGAGAGATTGGTGTAGGGAGGAGGGTGTTGGGTTTGGTTGGCTACATGCTCTTTGCTAGGGATGGGCTGCACCTCAATGATGATGGTGCAGCTGTTTTGGGAGAGAAGATGGCTAGAAGGTTGGAGGAGATATTAAACTAGGTGTGGGTGGGGGGAGGGTTCAGTTAAAGATTCAAGGTTAGATGTGATAGTGGGTAAAGGAAGGGAAATGGGGGAAGAGATTTGGCTGGGGGTACTTTTAAGGATAGGGAGGACCACATGTATTATGTTCAACATGGTACCACTATTAAATGTTAGTGATGGGCGAATTTATTCGCCAGGGGCGAATTCGTGGCAAATTCCCGCTGGCGAATAAATTCGCGAATCACCAGCGAAAGTTCGCTTGGCGAAAATTCGCCAAAAAAATGAGTCGCGACGGCGTCGGAAACGACGCACCAAAGTTGAAGCGACGCGCATCAAAAGCGTCCCGCGACTCGTTTCGCGAATTTTTCGGCGAAGCGAATCTCGGGAGATTCGCCCATCACTATTAAATGTATGTTTGCAAATGCAAGGAATCTGACTGGTAAAATGGGAGAGCTAGAGTCGCATGTGAATGAGTTGCATGACCGGGCAGTTAATATGGCCATACTTTGTTTCAGAGGGACAGAGGCAATAGAAAATGAGAAGGGGTAGGTCTGTTTGTTAGGCAGGATTTAAAGGACCAGTAACTTCAAAAACTGAAATTGTTTTAAAGTAATAAAAATATAATGCAGTGTTGCCCGGCACTGGTAAAACTGCAGTGTTTGCTTCACTATTGTTTATATAAATAAGCTTTTGTGTAGCCCTGGGGGCAGCCATTCAAAGAGAAAAGGCTCAAGTTACACAGCAGATAGCAGATAAGCTCTGTAGAGCATAATGTTATCTGTTATCCTTTACTCATCCTGTGCCATATAGCCATTTTTCAATTTCCGCCATTGCTATTTAGCAGCTTGTTTATATGAACTATAGCAGTGTTTCTGAAGCAAAAAGATCAGTTTTAACAGCGCAGGGCAACACTACATGATATTTTCTTTACTTTAAAACATTTTCATTTTTTGGTGTTACTGTTCCTTTAAAAGCTTATATAAAGGAGGAGGTTATGTTAGAAAATGAGGGGGCAGAAGGCTTATGGGTGGAGTTCTTCACCAATTCCAAAGAGTCCAGCAAATTAATTGTAGGGGAATGCTATAGACCCCCTAATGTAAGTGAGGAGTTTGGGTAAATATGAACCCCTGGGTAATAGTGAACATAATGTTATATCATTTAATGTCTGGTGCAAAAACAAATATATACTGGGGCAACAAAAACCATGAATTTCAGAAAAGCTCATTTTAGTGCTTGAGGGCTGCCCTTCAGAGTTGATTGGGGCATTATGTTTTCAGCTAAAAACACAGAACAGAAATGGTTGTCATTTAAAATTATATTAAATCATTACTGTTCTCAATTTATTCCCTTAAAGAGTAAATGTAGAAGCTCTAAGAATCACCCTATGTGGCTAAATACAGAAGTAAAGAAATTATTAGGAGAAAAGAGAAAGGCATTAAAAAACTACAAATCTGTTGAGCAGCAATCAGCATGGCTTTATCTAGTAGGTCATGTCAGACAAATGTGATTGCTTTTTATGATGAGGTTACTAAGATGCTGGACTGTGGGGGGCCGTAGATGTGATCTATTTGGAGTTTGCCAAAGCGTTTGATACCGTGCCCACAAACAACTGCTTGCTAAACTAAGGTCTGTTGGGCTTAATGAAGTCGTTTGCACATGGATAGGAAACTGGCTACAGGATCGGGTACAGAGGGTGGTTGTTAATGGTACATTCTCTACTTGGAGTAAGGTTCTTAGTGGGGTCCCTCCGGGCTCGGTATTGGGTCCACTCTTATTTAAAGGAACAGTTCAGGGTAAAAATAAAAACTGGGTAAATAGATAGGCTGTGCAAAATAAAAAATGTTTTCTAATATAGTTAGCTAGCCAAAAATGTATTGTATAAAGGCTGGAGTGGTTAGTGGTTGCTGCGCTGGACAGTGTCCATAAAACACACTTAGTTTAAAAACAGAAACATGGTCGGGGGAAGAACGACAAGCATTGGAAGACCTATGTTATCTGTTAGAGGACAATGAACAATACAGGAATGAAATAAAGGGCC
>CM044441.1:60173995-60186063 GCA_024363595.1 Xenopus borealis | reverse complement strand
CGCGAACAGCGGATGTTCGCACGAACAAGTTCGCCGGCGAACAGTTCGCGCCATCCCTATATATTACTTAACACATTTATATTGGCATACAGCTAAAATCTAGCATGGTATTTATTTCTATGAGATGTTTCATGGCCATGTTTATACTTAGACTACTTCACTAAATTAAACAGCAAAAAAGGTTTTTCATCAAGTTCTGTTAGTATTGTGAAAAGTTACACATACACATATAACACACCTCTTCAATAAAGAATGCCTGTGTGTTGAAAAAACTCAAATGTGGTGACTGTAGCGAGATGTATGTAGTAATCTTGATGTATAGCTTTAAATATTAGTCATCATACATTTATTGTTTATGAGGCTTGGTATTTTCTTGTGTATGTTTGTACATAGTCCTTTATAATATATTTTATTTATTAAAATAATTCTCTGCACTGAAGTAAAAAAAATGGAGTTAAAAAACGAGCTTGCGAGGATTTGAATTCATGTAACAAGGAATAAGACTGAATCCCTGGTATTTCTGAGAATCCACCACAGGGTGATGCTGTAGCCTCAAAAGAGACATGAAATACTTTACTGGAAGTTTACTGTAGTTTCATATAGTACTAACATTTACAAACGCATGTTGAGACAACAAACCTTACACTATAAATGCATATACAGATAAATAAATAAAAAATATGTTTTTAATATAGTTAGTTATCCAAAACTGCAATTTATAAAGGTGGGAGTGACTGGATGTCTAACATAATGTCATGATTGGCACCCTGAATCTAGAACTAGTGTTAAGCTCCCTGGTCACAGCTCTGCTTCTGCCTTCAGCTACTTACAGTAGATGCCACCAGTTCTTCATATGAGAGGAGCAAAGCAAGCAGTTCTGGACAAGTGAAGGGGAACGTTCATATACAAGTTTAGGATGGAAGGCAAGACCAACTTTACAGGAATATATGGAATGGCATGGTCAGGCAGGCCAGGTCGGTACAGGCAGGGTTCAAGCAAGGTCAGACAGACAGTGGTTGGTTGGTACTGGTAGAGTTCAAGCAAAGACCGACAGGTTGGGGTCGATCCAGGCAGCATTCAAGAATAGTCAGGCAGGCAAGGGTCAGTATCGGTAGAGTTCAAGAATAGTAAGGCAGGCAAAAGGTCGGAATTGGCACAGTTCAGAATAGTCGGAAAAGGCAGGGATCAATACCAGCATATTCACAGTCAAAATCTCACCCAGAAATCAGATTAGACCTAACAATGGCCAATGATTTCTAGCTCAAATCCTCTTTATAAACTTAAATCCCATTTAACTCACTTATCACAGAATATTGTGTCACAGCATCCCATCCAATTAAAGAGTTCACCATTGAAAACAATGGGGCTTTGGTATGCTAATGAAAAGGTTAAATGCATTAAATGAGTTAAGATAACTTTAGATAACACAGTTTCTTCAATTAACCCTGAGTCACAACACATTTAACACACAAATCCAAGTGGCTGCATCTGTATAAAATAAAAAGTGCAAACCAAATGTATTCTCCGAATCAATCGCAAACGGTGGGTTCTCTCCAACCCTCAAGATAATTTCAAAAAGTTCCAAAAGAACAGGGATGTTGCTGATTGAACCTCAAATGGAACTGAGGGGGGAGAAACAAGAAAAAGAAAAAATATATAGTGCAGTATTCTTTAGTATATTTGCACCCAACGTGAGCACATTTTTACAATATCAGTGAATTGTTGTTCAAGTGTGTGAACATGATGTATCCGATACCTCTTGGTCGTCACCTCGGACGCGTTTCGCCTTATGCAGGCTTTATGAGGAAGCCTGCATAAGGCAAAATGCGTCAGAGGTGACGATCAAGAGGTATCGGATAGATGTGCAAAGGAGAAGGGAGAACGCCGAACGTGTCGCAGAGATCGCTTCTGTACATCACGAAGAAAAAGTGTCAAAAAGAGGTTAACACTGAACATAGCTCCCACGCATCCTAAGGAAAGAGACATTTGGCGCATTTTATCTGAAAGGCGATTTTAAAGAAAAATTCTTTGTAAGTGTACTACAATATTAAAGCGTTTTTTTTTTATACAGTCTGCACATGCTGTTTCTAATTTTTATCTAGAAGGAAGGATCCGTACAGCGAGTCTACAGATTTGATTTTGCAATATATTGTACTAAACGTCTGTGAGTATATTCAACTATCAACAGCTGACAAATTTAATTTACGTGGTTACCTTCTTAATATTGGGTCAATCCTTCCACTGCTCACGTTGTCATAATATATAAGCACTATAACATGATGGTGTTTGTTTTGAGTGATTGAATAATTTAATTTGCACAAAGTCCCATTCACACACTTGAACAACAATTCACTGATATTGTAAGAAAGTGCTCACGTTGGGTGCAAATATACTAAAGAACGCTGCACTATATATTTTTTCTTTTTCTTGTTTCTCTCCCCTCAACTCCCTTTGAGGTTCGATCAGCAACATCCCTGTTCTTTTGGAACTTTTTGAAATGATCTCTTGTATTTTTCTATATGCATTTTGTGGTCACAGCCTCATTGCACCCCCTGCTTAAAGGGGTGGTTCACCTTCAAGTTAACTTTTTGTATATTGTAGAAGGGCCAGTTTTAAGAAACTTTTCAATTGGTCTTCATTATTTATTTTTCATACTTTTTTGCAATTTTCTTATATTTCTTTGCAGCTTTCAAATGGGGGTCACTGACACCATCTAAAAACACATGTTCTGTAAAGCTACAAATGTATTGTTATTGCCACTTTTTATTACTTATCATTCTATTCAGTCCACCCCCTATTCATATTCCAGTTTCTGATTGAAATAAATGCAGGGTTGCTAGGGTAATTTGTACCCTAGAAACCAAATTGCTGACACTGCAAAATAGAGAGCTCCTGTATAAAAAGCTAAATAACTATAAAACTATAACAAACAATAAAAAATTAAAACCAATTGCAAGTTGTCTCGGAATATCACTCTCTACATTATACTAAAAGTTAACTCAAAGGTGAACAACCCCTTGGTAATGATTTTAAAATTAGTGATGAGCACAACTTTCTCTTGTTTGTTATAATTCCTACAGGATCAGTGACCAGCTCTCTGTTGTAGCTCCCACCCCTCCCAGCTATAGTCAGGTGATCCCACTGGTGTCTAATAAAAGGGCAGCCAAGTTTGGGAGTTTTACTTTGAAAGCAGCAAGTAAGTGAGAGAGCGCTAATCAAGAGAGAATGAAATGTGTTGTATACTCTAAGATAAGGGAAAGTACTATGTGTATTGATTACAGTGATGCTAACCTAGAGCTAAATGAGACTTGAGGTTGGAGTTGAAATGTCTTTTCATCCAATCTCAGTTGAGTTTTTTGTTTTTCCTGCACTGCCCAAAGGAACAAAACTTAAATAGACACAATCTTTGTATGTGCTTTTTATGAAAGACAATTGCTTACTAAAATCCTGCATACTCTTTGTAACTAACTTATTGTGTACAATTTGTTATTAACTCTCATCATCTGATTTGATTTTATGATCTCAGTTTCTCTCCATGTGCTTTCATGGCCTTAAGTAATCTGTGATGAAACAGTTGAATATAAGCAAGTAATGAAATCTTAATATTAGAGAGTAGAGAGCAGTGTTTAGGTGCTTTCTACCAGGAAAGTTGCTGTACATATAATCAAATACAGCTAATGTTTTCAAGAACTTACTAGGCATGAGAAAGAACACAATAAACACAAAGTGATTTAATTACAACAGCACTTGCAAGCCTTTTCAACCTCTGTACTTTCATAGCTGTCAGAGAATTGTAAGATAAGTGTTGGTTAATTACTAAGGTTATGAACTTCAATGGCATCAACAACATTTTGAGACAAAAGATGCTATTTGCAGAGACTAAAATGAATATATAATTTGAAAAAGACAATGATCCCTTCAATTTGTTGACAATGGTTTAACAATGGTAACTTTTTTAGTCTTTTGTTTATTCTAGCAGTTTGGAGTTCTTATTTTGTATGCAAAGTATTAAAAGTCTTCCAGACTTCCATAGATGTAGAACTAAGTCTTGCACCCTGGAGAAGACTTTTTTAAATATTAATTTTATAGTTCTGGGACAAACCACACACACTTAGGGGCAGATTTACTAAATTCACATGTATTTACATGAATGATTCGAAATTCGATCAAATTTTCAAAAAGATTTGAATTCGAATTTCAGATATGCAAATTAGGTACATTCGACCAATGAATTCTGTACATTTGATCGAATCGAATGATTCAAATGAATCGAATAAAAGTCTATTTGACTATCGAATTACTTCCCATTTAAATTTTTATTCGACTGCCTATTTTGCCAGTTTCAATCTACCTCTGGCGAATTTTGAGCGAATTATAAAAATTCGATCGAATGGTTAAAATCGTTTGAATCGTTAGATTTGAACGATTTGATCGTTCGACCGATTCTTTTATAAAATGCGGTAAAATGCCTTTAGGGGCAGATTTACTAAATTCACATGAAGGATTCGAAGTTCGAGTAAATTTTCGAAAAGTTTTGAATTCGAATTTTCGAATGGATGTTGGAGAAGGAGACTTAATGGAGAGCATTTCTTTAAATAGGTGAACATCACCATAGTATTGACAATGTAGCCATATGTCCACTGTGAGTGAAGTACCACTTCTGTTTTATGATCTTCGTTTTTCAGACTGGGGGTTGAGTCAGATCTGTGGCAGGTGTTCCAAACAACATTTGCATTGATCCCGTGCACCTATTGACACAAGCTGCTGAGGGTACCCTGGAATTACCAGGGCCATGTTGGAAGTTGCTCCAGGGTTCCCAAGCATTAGTAGGTGTAACTGTTCACCAATCATCAAAAGAGGCAGGATCGATACCTAGGCAACCACGTGGAAGTGCTGCAGTGTGGTTGGATGTTAGTATCCTATTCAATTGCATCAATAAGTGCTCTTCATTTGTTCACTGTAGAACTAGGGATGCACCGAATCCAGGATTCAGTTCGGGATTCGGCCTTTTTCAGCAGGATTCATCTGAATCCTTCTTCCGAGCAGAACCGAATCCGATTCTAGAGGTTTACAAAGGTGATGTGGATATAATTGGCTGCAAAATCCAATCCACCATGCAGAAGGCTCAAAAGATACAGCCAGATAATAACTGATTTATCAAATAAATTATTTACACACCCAGAATTAATCTTAAACCATTCAGTTCATAGCAAAACAGAGAACAGTGATGCAGATTTTTAAATTTTTTTGTCAAAATGTGGTGTTTTAAATAGTTTTTATTTACAATGAGAGCTGTAAATTTACAAAATGTATATTTGTAGCAATAATCTAACTGTAGAGGAAGCAGACCCCATGGTAAGTGAAGGGGGCAGCAGTGAGCACTGGGCCTCTGCAAAAATTTTATTACATGGGGATCTGGCCAGTTGACAGTGAAGGCTACCAACTGTAAAATATCTATTTATGTTAACATACCAAAATGGGATTAATAGTGGGATTAAGACTTTTCACCATGCAGGAGACAGAATCAGATGTTTTCGTATCATATTCCTCTGAATAGAGTCCTGCACAGGGCCATTTTTTGGGACCTGTACCCAACCCCTACCCTCAACCTACAAACCACAACCCGGCCCGACCCACAAATACCTTATCCGCAACCCAGACCCGCAACCTGCTGACCATCAAGGATCAGGAAGTGCTTTCATTGTAACCGGAAGTGACATCATCGGAAGTAGCCGTGATCGGAAAATAAGGAATAAAACAGGAAATGCTGTCATTGTAAACCGGAAGTGACATCATTGGTAGTAGATGTGCTCAGAAAAAAGGAGTAAAAATCGATATGGAGAAGATCCACAGCCTGACCCTCAACCCACAAACCCGCAGAACCACCGAACCGCTTCTATACCCAGACCTGGAATTTCAAAATTCAAGATTTTGCGGGTAACCCGCAGGTACCCAACCCACTGCAGGACTCTACCTCTGAATCAACTAAAAGTATGTAATTTTGCGACACCTTGTTCTTTTAACCGATTCTTCTTAATGTCTGAAATTCCATCATTTATGTTTATATTTGTAATTAGTTTGTAGTAGAAATTTATTCATGAGTATTCATTAAGCATTGCCACAATTCAGCTTGGTTACAGGGTTTTACATTTGCATCAGAATTTTTATGTTTAGGTTTTGGCTATTATAGGTTATAGGGCCAGCTATGTTTAAAGGAACAATATAATAAAAAGGGGAAAATTAAACCAAATTGGTGTTTGTATATCCAAGTATCTAGATTCATTCATACATTGAATATTACTCATGTTAACTTTTCTGGATGAAAGGAATGTTGCTTGGGTGACATTATATAATCCTTCCTGGGCAGTCTTTCACAGCTTCTAATTCCTTTAATTCTTTAAATATATTAATTTTATCCAGGTTCTGTCTAATTAGAGGCAGAGTCTTATCTCAAGCATGTCAGTACCTAATAGAAAAATTATTCTGGCTATTGAGTGGCAAGAATGAAGAGGAATAAAAAAAAAAACAATCTCTGTTATCCTATCTTTTCTATCACCCCTTGGAGGGTTTTTTTTTTTATTTCTTGTTCTTCAATCTACTACCTACTAATAACTGAATCCTTATTTTTGGGATCCCCAACTATTTCATGCAGGATTCGGTCAAATCCCAAAATGAATCTGAACCCTAATGTGCATATGCAAATTCAATTAGGATTGATATTTTAAAAATTATCTTCTTTGGGTATAGATTTGGTTTGTCAAAGCACCTGGATTTGTCTGATTCTGAATCCTGCTGAAAAAAGCTGGGATTTGACTGATTCTTGAATTGGAGCATGTCATGTTACACTAGCTCCATGAAATTAGTCGAAAATGTTTTTAATGAAAAAGCATTCCAAACTCCAGACCTTATTAATAATACACATGGTATCCTTTTCATTACACATGGTGCTTATTTTTACATTTTATTTATTGTACAGTGTGGAATTGGTAAGGTTGTTGATGCACCATCTAGAAAAACAAATGCCTGTTGAACACAGGCCTTTACCCTGGACTTCTACAGTATGTATTCTACATTAAATTATCATCTATTGCCTATAACTGCATAACCAGGATATTCCTAAAGAATGAAAAAAAAACATTCCCTTTTGTTTACAGCAGTATAAATGCCGTTGAGATCTGGGATTTGTCTTATGTCAAATTAAGTTTGGGTCATTTAATATAAATTTCATTAGGCTATAATTAGTTCATGAGCCATATTAGAAACCATGTTAGCAAATCTAAGTGTCACGACTTAATAATATCTTGTCCTCATAATATTTACTCATAATAAATCATTGTATTATAGAAAAGAATATATTCAAGCAACATTTTGAATCATTAAAATATGTAGTTTATTGTATATAAATAAAATTTTCATTCACGTTCTCACGTGATCATATTTTTATATTATTTATCTATTTCAATGAATTTTAAATTAAGTCAACTGTTCAAAACAAGCTATATAGAAAACCAGTAGAAAAAATAATTAGCGTGTTGCTATTTGGAAGCTTCAGTCCATAAGAACATGGGTTGACCTAAAAGTCAAATGACGAGATGCAAATGGATAATATCTGATGAAGTTATTTATGAACAAATGAGTGATACAGTCCTGCACACATTTAGGGCCAAAGGGTACAACAATTTGCCTGGTGATAGAGAAGTCTGTTGCTCGTCTTTTATAAAATTGGAGTGTAACGGTTGCCACCCTAAACCCAGAACCAATCCCAAGCACCCTGGTCACGGCTCATGCTTCTGCCTCTAACAGCCGCCTTTCACCTCGGGAGGAGCCCTGGCTAATAGGATGCCACCAGGTCTTAAAATGAGAGGTGTTAAGTGAGGGGTTCTGGGCAGACAAAGGGCACAACTGTAATCAAAAGTCTTTGGGCAGAAGGTCGTCGTACAAGGTGTTAGACAAAATTGTAGTCAGATCAGGCCGGGTCGAGGCAGGCAGAGAGAAAACATAGTCAGCCAGGCATGGGTCAAACCAGGAATTCATATGGATAAGCAGAATCGGAGTCAGTAATCAGGCAAGGGGTCAGGATACAGAATGGAGAATTGTCAAAAAGCCAGGCAGGGGTCACAACAGGTGTCAGAATCAGAGAATAGCTCAAAAGCACAGAGCACCAAGAAACAAGAGATAACCTATTACGGGCAATGAGATAAACACCAAAGTCCCTTTAAATAGTTGGCACCATTGCATGCAGAAGTCGTCACGTCAGTACCAATGCGCCTATAAATACAGGGGATGCATTGTGTGCGCATTAAGGAAACTGGCATTGAAGAGGCTACATCAGCGTAGTGGGCATCCCCGCCGATGGCATGGAGGCTGTCCCCGATGACCCACTAGACCACCAGGGTGAGTTGTTACAAGGGGTTGTAGTTGCAAATTGTTTTTTGTAGCAAAAATTTGCCCAAAAAACACAATTCCCTCTATAGTATTTGTGTCCCTAGGCGTAAGCATAAGGGATGTATTCAATATGAATCCCCACTGAAGCTCACCCATATAGTCTGTGGGATGAGTAGTGCTCTGTCCAACATTTTTTTTTCCAACAATACATTTTTATTGTAATTTTCTATTACACAACATAATAGCAGAAAATACATTTATAGAAATATAAAGTAAAATAAATCATACAAAATGTCAATAACTATAACTAATTACCTTTGCCTGCCTGTTAACTCCGGACTCTCCAATCCGACCTTTGCATGTACACGGACTATTCTACGCTCTCTAATCCTGATCCTGGCCTGTCTTGTGCTCACCTGGCCTGCCTGTTCCACTCTGTGGCATCTTATCCAGTATCCTTGGTGAGACCATCGTGCACCTTTGCTCTTTCAGAACCTTTTGCTTTGCTTCTCTCTCAAATAAGACCTGGTGGCATCCAATTAGCCGAGGGTTCCTCCCTAGCTGAAAGACGGCAGTTATAGGCAGAAGTGAGAGCCAAGACCAGGGAGCTTAGCCTGGGTTCTGGATTTAGGGTGCCGTTAGGGACACATTGGGGTACATTTACTAAGGGTCGAATTTGAGAATTAAAAAACCCTCAAATTCGACCATTGAATTTTATGGGAATAAAAATCCTTTGAATTCGAATTTGAAGGATTTTACCGCAATTCGATTGGTCAATCGATCGAATAGGAAATATTGGATCGAACAATAAAATTGTTCGAATCGAAAGATTTTAACCATTTTGTGATCTGCCAGATCTCAAACCATTGTTAATCTTCCAGAACTCTGCCAAGCTTTAACATAAGCATGTTCTCTCAGGTTGTTTATTTACAGAATGCAAGATAGATTCTTGAGATCATGTTCTCTAGAAAGCATATGTAGCTCTCTGTCTTCATCCAGTAGGTTTTTAAGAAAGCTATAAAGGGCAGGATTTGGTTTGACCTGAATGACTATGAAGGGGTGGTTGGGTAGCCAGCTGGTGCTGCTCCTGTAAATTTGCTTGAGTCAGTGGGCCTCTGGAGTTGAAATATTGAGCTACCCTTGTGAGGTGATTATCATACCACCATTAAACAAGGGTTTCAGATATGGGAGCAGCAGGAATCCAGGGGGACATACATTTTGAGAAATATTTGTAATAAATAAATAAATGTAATTTTCCAAAGTGATCAACTGCGGGCCAGCTGGTCCTTGGTGTAAACTAGGTATAGTGGTTAACTGAGATGCATAATCATAATAAGGAAGTTGGGGAGCCCCAGTCTCCTTGATTCCTGTTGTGTATAATGTTTTATACAGTATGTCAGCCTAACGTTCCAATTGTTTCTGGTTGCGTATATTTTAAATTTGACCAGCAACACTTTGTCTGGAAAATCTCAGCTATGAGGAAAGACCGGCCAAGTTGGGGTCATGCTGGAAAAGAGGTTCTTAAGGGGTGATATGATAACTATCTATAAATATAAAAGGTCAGCGATCAATAATCTCTCTCATGCTTTTTACTAGTAGGCTCCTATTCCAATCAGAAGAAAATAGGTTTTGCCGAAATATTCAAAAATCAACTGTCTGCACCCAGACAAGCAGCATTATTTACATGTGAGTTTCTACCATTCACAACTTAATTTACTGCTATGTTCAGGGGGCCCCCTTCCCCATGGCGCTCAAAAGTGAACGCTGGACAGGGGTAGGGGGGTCCACGGCGTTAGTGCAGAGCGCGCTAGTGCAGAGAGCGCTAATGCGAGATCTGCACTAGAAGAGCTGAATTTCCAGGTTGAAAACCGGAAATTTGGCTCTTAGTTACCAGGAGCAGCATTTTCCCCACCTCTGGTAACCAGGGGGGGCACTGCTGCCTGAGGCGAGTGCCTCAACTCGCCTCATTGGCGGAGCATCCCTGGCTATGTTACTATTTGTTATTCCTGTTTTGTGGCTTATATCTGTAATGTGCTTGGTAGCTCATCCATATTTAACTGGCCTTGTTTTTTTGTCTGATGGTCACATGAGTGGAATATCTTCTTCCTCTCACTTCATTTAATTTAATTAATTTTCTGTATTTTCTGGTCAGGATGATGTAGTCTGCATACAAGTCAAACACATACTACATAGTATTATATCTTAGAAAGTTACCATTCACAGCTAGGCTTAGAGGGAACCCCCCCAACATGAGTTTTAGTAAGATTTACTTTATGAATAAATCTAACTAAAGGTATGGGAAAGGTTCTACATACTGGAATAATGTCAATGTATCCATTTTATATTGCAATAGCTTTCTCTCTCATTGTTATGTTTTCTTTCATTACCTTTTCCTTTTAGGGCTGGGGCAGACAGGGAGATTCTGTCACCTGGCGATTAATAGCTGGCGACAATCTCCCCAAACTGCATTCTCCCTGTCCGCCGCCTGTTAAAATGAAAAGCGCCAGCGCTGGCGTTTTTTCATTTTAACAGGCGGCAGACAGGGAGAAGGCAGTTTGGGAGATTGTCGCCAGCGATTAATCGCCAGACAACAGAATCTCCCCGAATCTCCCCGTCTGCCCCGAATCTCCCCGTCTGCCCCAGCCCTTAGTTTCCCAGCCCTTTCTGACAACAAAATGCTGTAAAATCCTCACATCTCTGCTGTCAGATATAATATGTATTTTCTGGAAACCTATGTGAAAAAATCAAATAAAACTTGTTACAAAAAAAAAAAAAAGTTAACATTCAAGGTCAGAACTAGGGGAGGCAGGTGCCTAGGGTGCAGCAGTGATGGGGCAACAGGCACATACCCTTAGGGCTCTTATACATGAGCGCCTGAAGCTGCGCTCCCCTGCGTTCCGGTTTTATGTGTTCAGCTGCAGGCGAGCGCAGCAGTAGATGCCTTAAATTTTTTCATTTGGGCTGTTTCATACGCAGGAAAAATTCACCATGTTGTGTCTCCTGCGTGATCTGCGTTCAGTACCTACATGCACCTGTGTGAGTAAAGCCCATTGAAAAAAACATTGAAGTTGTCTACTGCTGCGCTCCCTTGCGGCTAAACGCATAAATCCAGAACACAGGGAAGTGCAGCTTCAGGTGCTCGTGTGTAAGAGCCCTTAGTCCTGACCCATGTCTTCTCACTGCTGGCACAGCAGTTCAAAATGGGTTAAGTTCTGTGAATAAACTCACCTGGAGAATAATTAGCATATAGAAATCTGTTAGAGACCAGTGAGTTACAAGAGCAACAGTGTGACCTTAGAAAGGTTCTTGTTTTGTGCTGCAAAGGTACAGTGATCTGATATACAGTACTAATATTTTTTGTATGATGGAATGTGCAAATTGGGGACTGGTCTGGGACTAGTGTGGGACTGAACCCTGTATTTATTTACATCCCAAGGGAGAAGAATTTTGTTTGCTCAACTGAAACATAAGCTGGAATTTTATGATTAAGTGTCTATCTGGTCTTTTTTACACAATAAATCAAGTGCCAATGATTTTGGTTTGCCGTAATTCTCATTCCATCCTTATGATTAGTGGCAGGGGTAGAAATGGGGAAGGCAGTAAAAGCACATGCCTTGGCTGCAGCTGGTGGGTAGGGATGGCGCGAACCGCCGAAAAAAAGTTCGCGAACATGTTCGCGAACT